>LR737393.1:7147443-7545353 GCA_902655005.2 Marronus borbonicus | reverse complement strand
AATTTAATTCCCACGAAGAAATTCATTAGGTTAAAGTTGGATATATTGCGTATAGCATATAGAAGAACTTCGATAATGTAGATAGAAAATTCTGCAGTAAAAATTGGCATAGTAATAAGTAAGCAAAATGTCCACATTCGTCATCTGGCGAAATCGATATGTAGCATAGCAAGTACAAGATAGCTTAGGAGAGAGATGGAGAACGTGCGTTCCCCAATTTAGTGTATTCCCAACATAAAGTCGTAAAAGTTTAATTGATTGAACTTGTATAAATGTTCCTCCTACTTACAACAATAAGCTCTTGCTTATGTTACTGATGCCAGGAGTGAAATTAATGAAGCAGGTAAATTGAGACGTAGCTTACTCCTACTACACTAGTTCTAAAAGTTGGAGAACATTTCTTCGCACTCTACGATCACTGCTGCTCTGGAAAGATAACTAATATCATCCGCATATAAAACTATATTATTCAATTATGACAGTCGTGGTAGATCATTTACAAATAAGGTGAACATTAATGGACCGTTTATAGACCCTTGTGGTACACCACGAGTCAATTTTACTTCCGTGAACTTGATACTTTGAAATTCTGCAAATAATCCTGCAAATACGACTTTATCCATTTCCAGGCTCGTTTGTCCAGCAAAATGGTATTATCCACCATATCAAAAGCTTTACTTAAATCCATGAACACGGCAATGCATTTGTTGTTCATATTCAAAATTCCAGAGAAAATTTCATTTACCAAACCGAAACAAATCCTCCTGCTCGTTTCAAACCGCGTTTTCGCTTGAAAATGGGTAAATACATATTTCGTTTCAAAACGAAACAACCGCCGGCGGCGATTTAAGCATATAAGATAAGAAAAAATTCTACCAAAAGAACTGTTTAATATTCTAGAATCAAGTAAAATTGATACACTTTGTTATTATTTGTAAATATACATAAACAGGCAAACATTTCTAAATATATCCAAAGATTAGATTCGTTGACTTTAGCGCATCACGTGTTGATGGCATTCTACACTAAATAAATAAGCCTCCAATCAAAATAGAACGTCAACTGACTGCGGCGGGCAAAATAAACAATGCATAGATATCGGTATTAATAAAATCACGTAGTTCATACTAATTCGTTTGTAGGTTTGATCAGCTTTGATAATGCACACACATACTCTCCGGATATATGTATTAATGTACATACGTTAATATTTGCCTGTAACACAATAGACAACGGTCTAAAATTATAGCTCGTAATAGACTAGTCCCCTGTATATCACAAGATCCGTATTATATTTGTATTTGGATATTGGAGCATCTTCACCAGCGTGTGGCTACTTGGAAATTGCGCAGAATGCTTAGGTACATATTAATATACCTATATGTATACATATACGATGCAAAAACAGTTGGATGGCGAATAACATTAGGACATACTATTTCAGTTTTAAAGGAACTTGATGTCGGCAAATGTTTACTTTATAACTTGCAGCAAATTATTCTAAATGGAGTTTTGAGGAAATCAGAATAAATGTCAGTTGTTTAGCAGGTTCGAAATTGTCACTAAAATTGCATTTTGAAAACATTGAAAATACATTGTAAGCATATCATGCGCCTCTGCATTATTTAAGGATGTTTTTTATTGTTCAACTGTTAAGCAGGAATCTTGAAAGCCTCAGCCAGAAACGTGTATTTCTCTTTCAATTTTCTATTTCTGAAATGCATATCTTACGTTCTCTTTATTTAAATTTTACGTTTACAATCCGGTTGTAAATCTGAATATACACTACCCGACAAAAACATAGACGCGGTATCGTTTCTATTTACGAAACAAAGTTTATACACATTATATAAAATGTAATTAATACTTGTTATGTAAATAGTCTATTTATAGATATTTCTGGGTATTTATTGCTTTATGAGGGGTAATTGAGATTTTCCCAGATCAAAATAGGAATTTTAAATGCGACAAAAATTTAGACCCTGTGCATTTATTACATTACTATAAGCAAAAATGTTTTAATTTGATATTTCTCTTTGTATGCAGCGGTTGCACTGGTAAAGTGTACACATTTCACCACGAGAAATTATATTTTATAAAGTGTTTGCAATATGGGTAGAAAAAAGCAATTATCTTTGATGGAAAGGGGTAAAGTTCTAGCCTGGCACCTGGATGATATTAGTAAGAAGGAAATTGCTCGTCGGTTACGAAGAAGCGATCATTCCGTTAGAAATTTCCTAAAAGATGCGGAAAATTACGCCAAACCAAAAGGCCAGGGGCGATCGAAATCTGTAAGTGAGCGGGATAAACGCATGATATTGCGGTGTGCATCCAATTCGTCTGCGTCGGCGAGTTATTGCAGAACAGGAGGGGGTACAAATGCACGTGCGTAATGTTCAAAGGATTTTAAAGGCGTCACTGAAGAACACATATCCTGAAAGAAACAATGGGAAAAAGTTATATTTTCCGATGAGAAACGTTTTAATTTGGACGGACCGGATGGGTACTCGCATTATTATCATGATCTGAGAAAGGAACCAAAAGTGAAAATGATCAGACAATTAGGGGGTGGATCTGTGATGATATGGGCAGCGATTGGATTCCGCGATAAAAGTGAGATAGTGTTTTGCACAAACAAAATGACATCTGTGACGTATAAAGATTTATTGCGTGACAATCTTCTACGTTTTGGAAACCAATGGGCCGGGCGCAATTTTGTTTTTCAGCAAGATAACGCGCCACTTCATAAAACAGAAACCATTACTGAATGGTTTAAAGAGAAAAAGATTAAAACTTTACAGTGGCCGGCACGGTCACCAGACTTAAACATTATTGAAAACATGTGGGGTGAATTGCCACGTCGCGTTTATGGCGGATGCCGTCAATATTTCACGGTACAGGAACTGAAAACTTCAATAGTGACTGAATGGCAGAATATCCCTCAGAATTATGTGTTAAATTTATATAAATCTAATAATAACCGACTATTGGAAATGATTAAGAACAATGGAGGATCTACGCATTACTGATCACTCATTTGTTTATTTTTGTTTTACATTTGCAACAGAGCGTCCAAATTTTTGTCGCGGAAATTGTTTAAACATTGGAGTAATAATTTATTATTTAGTTCATATATTACTGGAGGAGATATTTTGAAGTTTATTTTACTTTTATTAATAAAAACTTAATTAGATATCTTGCTAATTTCGCAAAGAAATATTGTAACCCTTAAAACATCTTACGCGTCTAAGTTTTTGTCAGGGATACTTGTACTCTATGCAACCATTTCCTAGTTCTCTTCCATGATATAAATCACCAGTCAGTAGCATTAAAAATACATTCCATATTCATTTATTCGATTGGTCCGTAAACAATTTAAAATATCGGTCTGTCGATCTGTCACCCTTCCTCACCACTGCACAATACACCCAAGAAGAAATCTATAAATATGTAGGTATTCGACGTACGTATATGTAAGCGTAGATACGTTCTCTAGGGTTGAACGATGTATTTCGAAGTAAGGCAAACAGGAAGGACCTCCAGAGATAAATGGGTTCGTGTCCCGGAAGTCGAACGTTTGGCAAATATCGCACATATACGTTTCGAATACTTATCGGCACGAAGAACGTATTGGCCAATGATAACATCGGAAGCATAGCAAAGGGCTTCGGGAATATCAAGCTATGTGTACAAACATGGAGAATATATAACATATCGCGTCCTCGGTTGCCGATTTATTCAGTGGCGGAATAAGGAGAAAATGCATGCTCAATAGGGAAATAGTTACACGCTCAGAGCATTGAATAATTTGGTAATTTATTTGCGCGTAGAAAATATGTTTGAAATAAAGAAAAGCTATAAGATTTGGACGGACTTTTTTTTATTTTTTTTTTATGTAGGTAAATTTCTATGAAGGAAATTCTTTAATTAAGCCGAACTTGGCGCTAGTATCTTGTGTTGTGCTCTTCTTTGATCTAAAGACAGTTACTCTTTGTTGGACTATGGCATCGTAAATAACGTATCACACTCCTTCGGAAGTTTCTGAAGATAAGTGAAGTTGTCTGACGTTTATTTTCTATTCTTTGCTTAAATGCATTAAATTGTAAGTCACTTGCATTGGTTCCTATCGGATTTATCCGAATTACATACTGGAGTAACCTATGAGGAGGTACAATGTTTGCTTGTTTATTGCTAACAAAGTGTTAGGTGGAGTCTGAAAAAACTTGGCCGATTAAACATATTAGTTTCATCAATTGTTTCTTGTTCACCGTTACTTAATTTCATAATTAAAAATATAAAAAAAAAACAAACTCACTTAAAAAAATCCCTAATAACCAAGATAAAGAAAACAATAAATATATCATTATCAATCATTCATTTATACTCGTATTCCATTAATTGTATTTGTGGGTTAGTTTCTTTTTTATTACGGCGTTCCTGAAGTTTCCTTGTTTTAACTACATACTTGCGACTTTACATATGCAATGGATCAACCACCACATCATCTACGCTCCATCAGAGAATTGAAGCGAAATTCTACGTTGAAAAATAAAGACATTACTTAGACATTATAATTCATGAGAGTGCCCCGCAATTACGTCCATGAATGGCCCTCGTAATCGCCTCGGGAATGGCCAATAATGCGCCTACGTCATCGACATAATATTTCTCGTAGTATTTTTTTACGCCCATCCTCAATGAAAGTCCGATAAAAAACACCCTCGTTTTTTTTCGGAAGGATAATAGGCCACGAATTTCTTTAAAAATAGACGCTAGCCGGGGTACTTTCTCTCGCTGCCCGAAATAAACGACCGGACCATTACATATCATACCTTTTATGTTCGTATTATGGTGGCTGCTATAATAAACGAAAAGTGAATGAGAGTTTTGTACATATTATAGACGTCGTATATTGTTATAAATATACTGTTTGACCTTCCTCCGTTTACGTATGTTCTAAATATTCAAACGGGATAAAAATGGTAAGTTAATGGAGCTGAACGCGGGGGTAAATTAGAACAGGTAAAATGAAAAATACGTCGTACTGTATAGGGTCTATTCAAAAACCTCCCACAGACTTGAAATATAGAGAAGTATAAAAATGGCGGTGCTTCTGAATTCACTGTTCTTTATTCCGTCCAAATAATAGTTGCTATCTTGTTCTACAAAATAGGCGTTTACGAATGTGATGGCCTTCTCATTCGATTAAAATCTCTGTCCCCCGAGCGCCATGTTGAAGTTTGAAACTTTTCAGACTACCCTCGTATGTACATGCAGCTTAAATTATTTTCTTTGTACAGTTCAAGAGATTAAGTTTTATGTGTTTGCAACTATTTCTCTATCCACTTCCTTTAAGTTATGAATCCTTTGAGTCCTTTCAAATCTATTTCCTTCAATTAGTTCCTTTCAACTTGGACAAATTGAAAAGTCCAAAGTACAGCACGCGAAAGTTTCAAACATGTAACTTGTTGTTCTGTGAAGAAACACTGGATTCTCTCTTGTGGAAAACGGTTTGAATTAACTAACGTGCAGGTAATTTGTTTCAGTGAAGACATGTTTACTTTTCTTGAATTGAGCGTTGAATAGGTAGGTAATAAAAGTTCAGCGAGATGGGAACTTCCAAAGTGTTTTTATTGTTCGGTGTATTATTTATGGAGAGATGAGCTTAAAATAGAAACGGGTACGTTGCATAACTGTTTTCGAAGGTACTCGATACTCTTGCCCGTGAGCTCCGTCAGAAATCAATGCCCAGTACTGAAGTAAACTTTTGAATTTATGGCATGCTAACGGTAATTTATTCGCTGTCGGAAACCTCCTAAATCATTCAACAATCGAAAATGGAGAAAATAGACTGGTTAAAAAAACAGCAACGGTTTAATATTGTGCTTAACTCTATCTCCGCATAAACACGATGGGAGATAATTCAAATTCATTATTAAACATCATCACTCATACGCAGACACATACGCATTATATCGAGCATTATGGCTGCTATAATAGCTTAATATTTCATCGAACAAGGGAGTACGTTTTGGATGAATCCATTCAAAAGAGAATTTAATCAGGTTCTGTAGAGATTCTGCGGGGTATATTTAGCGAAAGCTTAACGTTGTATATAATATATATGTAGCTGTTTAGTGCAAGAACTTCGGATCGATAAGCTACTTCAGGGGGTGGTGATAAATTATTAAAATATCAAAGGCCGGAGAAAATAAGCTAATGTAGTCTGTCTCTTATTGAGACCATCGAAAATTGAGAATATTAGTTTATATCGATTTGTTTGAATTTTTTGAAAATTTGTAACCAAACACGCCAAGGAGAAAGTTTGCATTAAAAACGCGATATGGTTGAGTGTTACATTCGGTGTTTTGAAAAAAGGTTACTTTAATCGTCACCTACATACAGAGTGAGCTTTTTCCGATGCTTAGTATGGTGATATCGAAAACTAACGGAGATAGTGGCAATCAAATGCGAAAAGAATTGCCTCAATTGAATGAGTCTTTAAAGTAAATTTTAAACCTCACTAACAATGCCTCCCTTTATAGAGAATACCTTACTACCCACACACTTTAATAATCTTTCTCTATGACAAGGAATACCAACCTATTATATGAGATAACATATCTAACGCCAATTCAGCAACGTTTAGTGCTATCTCTAAAAAACATTCTTCCGGTTTAAACGAGAAACAAGCTTTAGAAGATAAAATGTTAACAAAAAAATAAGAATTCTTTTAACGTGAAAGCAGGTATCTGCAAATGGCAAAAAAGAAGGTGAAATTCCATCTCCAACTGTGTGGATTCCTATCTCCCCTCACGCCTAAACAAACGAAGATTTTTACTCATTTTAATTTTTCCGATATTCGCACTTATATACACCTACTTACACGTAAGAACGCCTACGCAGTTTAAATTTCTGTCGAATAATCAGATGCAGTAGAGTAATGTAAATTATGGAAACTATACGACTACTATGATAATCTCTCATACATATAACGTTCTGTTCTAGTAAGTTTCTATTTGTGGAAGATCAGAATAAATTATAGATTCTCTCCATTGTTAGTACGTGCAAAAAAAAAGATAATGTAAGAAAAATATGAATGTTATTCAATCTACCGTAAAGAATATCAATTTAAAATGGCATATTCTTGTATCGTTTAACGGGAAAAGCTCCATCAGTCGAAAAAGTTCAGCTTACATCCCTTTAAAAGACATATTATCTTGGAAACCATACATGACGACTCCTTTAAGGAGATCATCAAAAAGGATCACACATCACTTCTCCTAATACTTAATTAAGGTAATTACGACGATGAAGCTTTGCAAATCGAAAAGCAGCTTCTACGTTGGAATTATTTCCTGTAGCGTGCTAGACAGGAAATGAACGCCTTTCACCAATAGCGTAATATAAAGCATAATAGCTAAGAACCTTGTAATTTATTACTGCCTGTACTTGCAGTATGTTTTACCAAAGCTTTCCCGCTAATGGAGAGTATGTAGTAGATGCTACGTATGCAAAATTCATATGTGTATATGTGAAAGTGGAAAGCCAATACGTTGCCATGCTGTAATGGAAGATATGAGGCTTGCATCTCGCTGAACAATTCTTATCAGTTAGTTTGCAGGTGTTATGAAATTTGAAATGAATTAATCGATATTTATCTGAAATTGTGTAATATAAAACCATCGTGATAGCACTAAGTAATTAGTATAAATCTCACAGTGTGGATACCGGTCCTGCTTAAGAATGAAATAATTAAATTAAGATATTAAACATTTTGCCTTTAAAGAAATGAATACAGCATTGTTTTTTTTTTTTTTGAGTAACACTTTATAAGACTGTATAATAATATTTACTAAAATTTTGTGTTTATTTTTTAGAATAATAAACAAAACTGTAACACAAGCTTTAATTAAAACCCGGAAAATTTAAAGATCAAGGATAATATTTGCCGTGAAACTAGATACACGCACGAATAGGTGTTGGATAAACAATTTACCTGTTGATAACCCGTCGTTATCCTATTTTTATAATAACCTACATTTCGAAAATAAATATTTAACTATTTGGACGGCTAAATCCGTCGCGGAAAACCTGTAGGCACCTCTCAGACGTTGGTAAACTTGTATTGCTGGACGTTCAAGTACAAAGCATCGTGGATTTCGCCGGCGTGGTCCGCCAATTCGCTTATAGTACCGTTGAGTGATTGATAGCGTACTTTGCAGATTTCGATTTTCAAAATTAAGGTAATTCGCGCGTAGTTTGGGGAAAGCTGCGGGGATGCGGATTCGATTTGATTTTAACAATTTATTCTATGAAAAAAGATGAACTCGTGCAATCTAAGTTCAAGCTATCCAATTGAACGTAGCCTTACGGCAATATTACAGCATTATAGTCCCTTTTCATCCAACTTATCAATTATCTAGCTCAACAAACATCATCTCTTGTATTTTTAAGATAACAACGATGTACCAGGTGTGTCGGTAATTCCTTTCCGGTTTTTCCGGCAGATGTCACTGGCCATAAGTATGAAATGTTATGATTTGATACATATGTAATTTTATTCTACTGACATTAACCTTAAAACTACACAAGTTACGTTCCGCCAAAATAACAGCGTTATAGATTTATAATTTTTTGAAAATGTCGAGTTTTGTGCCTGAAAACGTGCATTTGCGGCACGCATTACTTTTCTTGTTTCATCAAAAGAAAAAAGCCGCTGAAAGTCATCGTTTGCTAGTAGAGACTTACGGTGAGCATGCTCCAACCATAAGAACATGTGAAACGTGGTTTCGACAATTCAAATGTGGTGATTTCAACGTTCAAGATAAAGAACGTCCTGGTAGGCCGAAAACGTTTGAAGACGCGGAATTGCAGGAGCTATTGGATGAAGACTCAACACAAACTCAAAAACAATTAGCAGAAAAGTTGAATGTGGGCCGAGTAGCAATTTGTGAACGATTACAAGCTATGGGAAAGATCCAAAAGATGGGGAGATGGGTGCCACATGAATTGAATGACAGACAAATGGAAAATCGAAAAATCGTTAGTGAAATTCTGCTTCAAAGGTATGAAAGGAAGTCATTTCTGCATCGAATAGTAACGGGTGATGAAAAATGGATTTATTTCGAAAATCCCAAGCGAAAAAAATCATGGTTATCACCTGGCGAAGCTGGCCCATCGACTGCAAGGCCAAATCGCTTTGGTCGCAAGACCATGCTCTGTGTCTGGTGGGACCAGATTGGTGTCGTATATTATGAACTGTTGAAACCGGGAGAAACAGTTAATAGTGATCGCTACCGACAACAAATGATCAATTTGAACTGTGCATTGATCGAAAAACGTCCACAATACGCTGAAAGACATGATAAAGTGATTTTGCAACATGACAACGCGCCGTCTCATACAGCAAAACCAGTCAAAGAAATGTTGAAATCACTTGGATGGGAAGTTTTATCGCACCCGCCGTACTCTCCAGACCTGGCTCCATCCGACTACCACCTTTTCGCATCGATGGGGCACGCGCTTGCAGAGCAGCACTTCGCCGATTTCGAAGAAGTTAAAAAATGGCTCGATGAATGGTTTAGCTCAAAGGAGGAACTGTTCTTTTGGAATGGCATTCATAAATTGCCTGAGAGATGGACAAAATGTATAGAATCAAATGGCCAATACTTTGAATAAATAAATTTTAACTATCCATTCTAAGTAACGTGTTTTCTTTAGCGAAAAAACCGGAAAAGAATTACCGACACACCTGGTATAGCAACGCGTTTACTTAATCCAACAAAACATGTAGTTGTATTATTTCGCTGAAGATCTCGAAAATTATGATAATTTAGTTTCCGATTTACCAAGCCTTCAAGGATTTATGGAAAGAAGTACATGTGTAAAAAGTGTAATTTTTTAGTCCATTTTTAATGCGATCTAAAGTTAATTGAGAACAAGATCAAACACCCTAGTTTCTCCACAAAACCACGACTAAAACAAATTCAAGGTTAAAGCAATAACCAAACTAACATCAAAGCATTCATTAACCTGGGTGACTTGACGTCAAATTAATTTTTTTTTTTAAGGGGTTTATAGCTCACGCCTCACTGAAGTCACCGGACTAGAATCGATTTTGAAAATGTCCAAGGACATGTTCCGTATAACAGAACACCGCTAATCACGATGTTTTAATGATATACAAACCCACATATTTTAAAAATTGTAACAAGAGTTTTTTTGACCGTAGGAGTGAATTGTAAACACTCATGAATCGCATTTTTTTCTATAACGCAATTTGCCTAACGAACGCAACAAATCATGGGGGTGGAAAGTAAATACATTCCCTTTTTATCAAAGGACAATGACCTTAAAAAATGCACAAGTCTGGCGTTGTTACGAAACGGTTTAGTACTTTCGTACGAAGTGTAATTGAGACGTCTCTACTAGTGATGGGCGAATCGAATGAAAATATCATTCGATAAGATTCAACGAATATTCGTTCGCTAACCGAATGCAAAAATCGTTTTCTAAACCGAGTATTTTTACCGATTAATCATTCGTTAACATAAAACTATTCGTTTAGAAGGTAGAATTCGAAAAGAGAATAACTCGAAACATTGGATAGATCTCCAGTGAGGGGAGATACATAGCCGTGCTATGTACAACGTTGAGCTTGTTTACATACCGAAGCGATAAGTTTTTGCTGACTTTGATGTCGCTATTTTTTTATAGACTGGCATTTTTTAAGATTCGCAGTGGGGAAAATATAACCCAACAGAAGTTACAGTTCTTTAATTGCTACTGGTTTCGGGTTTCGAATTAAATTTGTCTATTATTAACTAACAGCTAGAAAATTAGAAAATACCTATATTTATTAATTCTTTCAGTTTTAGTTATTGCATATAATTTTTGAAGTATATACATACAGTGTGCAACACAAAAGTAACTAATGATACAGGACAATACAATTAAAGCAATGAAATAAATAAGCATAAAATAAATAAGAACAAACCAACTATTTACCTGTATGTTAAATATAAATAAATAAACTGTCTTTTTACCTAATAACTGTACTATATTTATTTAAGAAAATTACATGCTCTATTACAGCTACATGCAAGAAAAATCTTAAGAATACAAGACCACCTGCAAAATCATTTACAAATATTTTCATTGTCCGGAAACGTTTCGTTATACTGGATGTCCATCGCAACGTCTTGATTCCAAATGAAATGAACATGTTTTTCTTACAATCATGATTGTAATATATTATTTTGAGAATATGTAGTAGCAGTGATTCAACTGTTTTTGAAATCTCTACAATTTTCTTCAAATGTTGACAGTAGCTAGTTTTAAAACGGAGACGAATCCACACATAGCTATAAATAAACACAAAAGCACAAAAGTAACCGATAATAAAACTAATGAAACGCAACAAAGGCATAAAATAAGGAAATAAACTGCCTTTACGTTAAAAATGATAACAGTCCAATAAAAATTGTTCTACGTGAACACTGTTGCCAAATTACTTTTCAAATAATACTAAATTATTATTTAAAAAAGTTATCATATCTACATTCTTGGCGGATAAACGATTCCTCCGTCCGTTGGCGATTTGACCTGCTTTGGAAAATATCCTTTCTGCCGGCACTGATGTTGCCGGAATAGACAAATATCTTTTCTGTATATGGTATAATTCTGGTAGTAGTGATGCGTGATTCTTCCAGAAATCTTGAGGATTCTTTTTTCTATGTAAATACGGAGTCTCTAAATATTTTTTGATGATGTATTCGGAAGAAGTTGTACTTGAACGATGCTGTGTATATTGCGTTATTTTTTTATCGAAGTGTGCCCAAACTGAATCATGGCTGCAACTTGGTATTGGTTCCATAGTTTCTGTATCTGTCGCTGATAGTGACGTACCTGCAACATGTCTTTCAATTTCTTCCTTAATCCATTGTTCAACATCATGAAAATTTTCAAAAGGCACATTCTTAAAACGTGGATCTAAAAATGTAGCTAATGCTGCAATTTTATTTTGCTCTAATGTAGCAAATCGCTTGTCGATGGTATTTAATAATTTGTTTTGTAAAAATAATCCAATTGGTGTTGTTGGTAACTGATTGTTAATTAAATGTTTGACACTGTCTATAAGAGGAATTGCCATCGATAAAGTGGAATAAGTTTGACCAGATAATTTTTCTGTAATTTGTCTCAAGGGATTTAAAAGACCCGAACAATCGGCTATAACATTCCATTCCATTTCATCTAATTGTTCTGGTGCTCGAGGAAGATCGGTTATTGCTACCAACAAAATACTTTTCATTTTCAAAATACGGTCTAACATAATTACGGTAGAATTCCACCGTGTCGATACGTCTTGCTTAAGCTTAAGTTCAGGTAAATTATTTTGCAACTGTAATTGCCGCAGCTTATCAGCTGCAGTCACGCTATGTTTAAAATGCGTTACAATGTTGCGACACTTTTTAATCACATCTAGTAAATCTCTATTGTCACTTAGTGATTCTTTCACAACTAAATTTAAAGTATGTGCTGCACATATAAAATTATTTTTACGTAAATGCTCGCTTACCGCATTTTTAATATTGGAACCTCCATCAGTTACGATTGTTGTAATTTTTTCACTAATATTCCATTCAGTGAATACGTTATTTAAAATTGTAGCTAAGTTCTTTCCAGTGTGCTGTTCCAATATTTGTTTCGTTGCAAACACTACATTATAAGTCCTGTTGTTGTCAATTAAATGACCAGTAATTGTAATATACGATTTAGCGTCTTCTGATGTCCAAATATCTGTTGTAACGGAAATATGGTCAGCCTTGCTTACTAACAATTTTGTTTTGTGATATACAGATAAATACATATCCGGCAACATCTTAGAACTTAAAATTCTTCTGTTTGGTATGGTGTACTTTGGTTGTAATTTGTTACAAAAATTTATAAAACCTTTCTTTTCCACAATTGATAGTGGTTGAAAGTCTAGCGCAATCATTTCAATAAGACTGTTGTCTATGGTCTTCTTGAGTTTTTCAGATAATCGGTTCCCAGGATTAGGGTTAACCTCTGGTAATTCCAAGGAGGACGGTAGCTGCGTATCGGATACTACGGAGACAGTTTCAGATGTGGAACTATCCGATATATCGTTTGCATGTTTTCGGGTAATATGTGCGTTCATATTGGAAGTATTCCCAAAAAATTTAAACTTTTTACTGCACAGGCGACAAGATACATTTTCCTTATCAGTTTTTTCAAAATACCTCCAAACTGAAGAACGTCTTTTTCGTGAATCCATTTTTTAAAATATACACTACTACTATTCACACCAAACTCTTGCTAGTGTTTAAGAGAATGCTACCGATTGCTTGGAGAAGGCTTTTAAATAACTTCGGTGCTGCACGTATAAGCATATTAAATTTAAAGTTTACATACGTACGAGAGAGAACTAAGAAATTACCATTTAGGCGCCAGTATATTTAATCGTAATAACAACAAGGGCACAGCGTTGGGCATTTCTAATATATTTTCTTAGGCGCCTTTCAAGGTAATTATTTGTACATCAATTTACAAACTACAAAAGATCGGAGCCTTTGACAACTCGCCGCAACGCTTATTTATTCTTTCCACCAACCACCAAAGCTCATTTAATTATATCCCTGTGATACGTGTGTTTTATTAAATTATTATTTATTACTATTGCATGCTGATACATGGGCATACGTATATAACATAACAAAGTTATGAATGGAAGTGTAAGTCGGATAATAGAAGGGACTTTAATCTTGGTAAAAAAAACAAACTATCTTTAAAAACGCACCAGCTCTACTACGAACGTAACAAAGAACCTTTATTGCAAACGAAACAGTTCAGCAAAAAAAAATCGTCTAGGTATATAAAGTTCACTATCATACATTATATACATCGCAGTATTCCGCTGTCTGGAAAAGATTTCGATTTATTTTTACTTCGAATTTTTTCTCCTTAACGAATAGTTTTATGCCAATGAATAATAATTCGGTACAAACATTCGGTTTAGAAAAGGATTTTTGCGTTCGCTTGACGAACGAGTATTCGTTTGCTCTTACCGAATGATATTTTCATTCGATTCGCCCATCACTAGTCTCTACGACCGCTTGACGTAAACCCGATTAAGAATTTGTAGGAAAAAGTAGGCGGCAAGATAAGAAAATTAGAAACTACGAAAAAACAACCAACTCTAATTAGGGATTGGTAAATCATCGGCTCTCAGACAATACGAAATTTAATGCAGGCAACGCTATACCGCTTGTAGCTGGTAATTAAATCCGTGGGAAGCAACGTTGAAAAACAAACATCGTGTCCACGTTGTATGTCACATTCAATTTAGTTTTGGAAATGTTTACTTTTGATAATGGAAATACACGAGCTTCCAAAACATGCTTTGAATTTATTGAGCAATTTGCGTTGTGCTGCGCCGTGCGTGCCGATATAATTAATGTTTTGTTTTAGGAAGATAATTTTATTTGAGTATACGGATACGGCAGAATTTCCGCGCGTCTCGTGCACATGTAAGAAAAACGTAAAGCTGAGGCTTTGCAACAGGTGCTGACACATATCGTCAAACAAATTCTAACTTATTCAAGGGGGGCGTTCGTTGAAAAACTAGTAGAAGAAAGAGCTTGAGCGCCTAAATTTCGTTTTGTTTATTTAAGTTCTTGGGTCTTTTTTGGAGAGAAAACAAAAGACTTTTCTTCCTCGGCTATAATTTTATTTTGCTCGTTGCCCCTTGTTGTCGACATTTTCAAGCATATCTGTGAGTTTTCTTCCCAACACAAAGTGAAAGCAGGAAGTATGTTCTCTTAGCTGACAATGAGTTGCTCATTGATTGCAAATCATTCCACTACCCAAACTGACGTTAAACTTAAAATCCTCCACTGATTCAATTTTCTCTATGAATAACGTATATTTAATTTGATCCTATCAAATTCTAAAGAATAACCATCGAAGACACTGTATTGCAGCGAATTAGCAAAGAGAACTCCATTGCTATTCAGCTGTCTGTGTTTGCAGATATTCAAACAAACATTCATGTATCTGTATTATGTGAAAATTCAGTCTAGACTACAATATGGTATTTTACCGTGGGGAGAATTTGCAGGAATAGGAAGCGTGTATTGTATGCGCAATTATTTCGCCACCTGGGGATTTTGCCTTTTATCTTGCATATACAGTGCAGTCTCGATAACGTGAACTAATTATAGACGACCGTGTTCATATATTCGAGAAGTTCATGTTACTGGATAAAGTCAATCACAAACAAAGGTGGCATTAAAACTAACTTAAATGTGTGTTTCGCTTAAAACATACTTTATTTAAAAAAGGAACACATCAAATAAACAAGTCTAATTTATTCTTCTTTAGAAAGTAATCTAATTTTGTTTGACGCAAACGTTGTCTAGTTGAAAGTATAGTAGCATGTTCACGTAATTTTTGTAGGGACTGGATATCCTCGATGTCGGCATTATTTTGCTCAGCCCATTCCAAACCTCTGTTAAATATACGAATTGCTTCTACGTGGCTGATTTTGTATATATCCTTAGACAATCCTTCATTCTGATCTGTGACACATTCGATTACAGAATCATCAGAATGATCTATTGTAGTACAATTTTCATCACGTTCGTCGATGTTGTCTTTATTCCATTCTTCGATATCCGCAGAGTGGAAGTCGTGCATTGAATCAATTTCCTTTAGCAAATTAAGGTTAGTCTCTACAACGCTATTCAGATTTAACAATTCTTGACGAAGTGTTGCCAGGGGTATGTTATCTTCGGGATCGTCCTCGTGCTGGCTTTCCAAAATATTTTTCCAACACATTTTAATTATTGGTGGTTCTAGTTTATTCCATGCTCGTGATAAGTTTAAAATTGCATCCCGAAGGTTGTACTGCTTGATAACGACATTAATATCATTTGATTTATTAGCTACAACCATTGCCAAAAACATAGAACGATAATGTAGTTTGGCCAACCTTATTACGTTTTGGTCCATAGGTTGAATTAAAGGTGTGACATTGGGAGGCATATACATAACATGAATTAGACCATCATCAGATAAAAGTTGCTCTTCCGGGGGATGACTAGGGGCATTATCCAACAAAAGAAGTGCTTTCTCTGGTAGACCTTGCTTTCTAAGAAACTTTCTCACCTAAAATTATTACAATTCAAAGTTTTAGTTTTTAAAACTTATGGCACGCATAATGTAATAAACTCACCTCAGGAGCAAACATTTCATTGAACCATTCCTTAAAAATTCCGGCTGTCATCCATGCAGACTGTGAGTGTTTGTAATGTACAGGAATGTAAGAATTCTTAAAACTTCGCGGATTTTTAGCTTTTCCTATTACCAAAGGAGTCAATTTATGCAAACCAGTCGCATTTGTACATGCTAGAAACGCAATTCTTTCTTTGGCTGTTTTTCTTCCCGGGGCAGTTTTTTCTGCAGCGGATACGTAGGTCTTTCCTGGCAAAAGTTTCCAGTACAAGCCAGTTTCATCAGCGTTGTAGACCTGATTGTAGTCTAAGTTTAAGTCCTTAATTTTTGCTGCAAGTTTTTGTAAAAATGGCGAAACCAGCTCTGGTTGAGAAGATAGTTTTTCGCCAGTTATTGTCAAAAATCGTATGCCAAATCTTTTCTTAAATTTTTGTAGCCACCCTGAGCTAGCAGAAAAAGTAGACTGATCTCCATACAATTCTCTATGAAAATATTTGGCTTTCTCTTTCAAAATTGTACCACTTATTGGGGCATTCTTCTCTCGTTGTCGTAAAAACCATCTGTATAAGGCCTTTTCCATTTTCGGGTACTCTGAGGGTCTAAGAGATTTTCGTTTAGACGCTCCAGAAAATGTCATGGCAACTGTTGAAGTAATCTGGGCCTTTTTGTTCTTAATCGCACACACTGTAGATTTCGCTATTCCATACTTTTTTGATAAACAGGTAACTCCGAAACCTTTACTAACATCGGATAAGAGTTGGGCTTTTTTCTCTAATGTTAAATAGTTCACCTTCTTAGTAGCCATCATGCTTGCGTATCGGTTGGCGCATAAACACCGACTAACGCTGAATATGTACACAATATTTCTTCCGATGTAATGGCGGGCTAATACATACAAAGGTAATTTACCGACAAAAGGATCGCCGCATAGTTGGCGGCCTAATACAAAAAGCTAAAGTTACCGACACAAGAAACACGACGAAATTTCATTTATGTTCACGTTATAGAGGCAAAGTGTTCTTGACATTCACGTTTTGGAATACGCATATCAATTTGGCTGTTCACGTTTAGGGATGTTCACGTTATGGGACGTTCACGTTATCGAGACTGCACTGTACATGCATTTTAGAGACAGGCTCTTATATGTGTATCGTAACAAATCGAATTATATTAAAAAATATCTTTGAGTACCAATGTGCACTTTGCACGCCACTAGCGTAGGGGCCAATGGCTTCAGTACTAGAATTTTTAACAAAAGGGGCGAATTGAATAGCCCGCCTCCAGCCAACATTATTTCTATTCGTTTGGAGAATTCTTCTTCTCTTCATGCGATTCTCCTTCTTTCTTTTCCTGTTAATTTCGTATTGTTTACGGCAACTTTTTGTTAATTTTATATGCTGGATGATCTAAAACGTCAATCAAAAATAAACTATTCGAATCCATAGAACATAGTTAGCAAAGCGATATCTAACTCAAAAATCTATAGTTGACGACCATGTGGCGATCGTAAAACAATACGCCGGACTTTACTGTGTCCATACACGTTTCGAACTACGGAGGATTAATTAATCTGTTTAAACCCGCCTTTGTGTTCACGAACTAACACGCCAGTGCAAGCTTTGTAATCGAGATCCCATGTTTACCTAGTGCACGCGCTTTATCCTAACTCAAAAGCTTTGCTTACCTGGACGTAAGGGACTAGCCTGCAGGCAACGTCGCCCAGCCTCCAATCTGGCTGGAGTCTGGAATATGCTACGGCCGGAATCGACAGGGCGAATAGGAGATCGGCCGCAGCCAAGTTCAATACGAAGCTGTTCGTTACGGTCTTCATGTCGGGAAACCTGCAACAAAAGACGGGAAATTTATTATATGAGGAACTGGTGTTAGTTATTGGATTTATGGTTTGAGTTGAAATGACTCATCCGGTAATTTTGATGAAATAACACTTGTACACTTCTGCAAAACAGAAAAAATTCAAATATTTTGAAAACAACGGATTAAAGGGGCAAGGAAAATGTAGTCATTCCAAATCATAGAAATGAAGTGCTTGTGAAAAATTAACTGAGGCAGATGCTTTAATTGGTTAAAAATCACGAACTACGATTATTTTATGTTACTTTCAGTAAATCTCAATAGTTATTTGTGTATTTTAGTAAATCGGTAAGGCACTACTTACAATTAGAAGCGACTAACTTCAACATTCTTTTGTTCTAAGAAAGGAGAATTGCTATAATGCATAAGTTTTATTGTATAAGAAGTGACTAAACTATTTCGATTGTTATTCATACAAATACAGCAGTTTCTACGTCCCAGTTAACAGATTTGCATTCGCGTCATACGAAAGTTTTTAATCAAGTTGAGAAGAAGTTCCCAACTCTACATCAAGTTTTAAAATGATTTGTGTCTTCTTAGCTCAAATCAACGTATAAAGTACACTCTTACACATAATTCAATCCATCCCATTAGTATAATACCAAATGACCTGTCGAAATACTCGGTTTTCATTATCGTAACGTAACTTTCGGGATTTCGACATTTTCGAATATTTCATTTCACCTCGCAGCAAACTTTAAAACCCCACTCCATGTTTATGTGCGCTTTCTGGAATAAACAAATAACCCGTTCTCTAACGGTATCAAGTGCTTTAGGTATCGAGTGTCGAAGGACTACATTTTCGAGACGAATTTAATTATTAATGCGAGACGCTGGTTTCGAGTTCTAAGCTCCAAGTTCGCTAGTTATTTTCGTCCTGTAATCTCCGGAAAAATATTAATTAAATGACTTGTTTTAACTGTGCATGCAGAGGAGGAGAAGTGTAACAAGAGAGGTGATCGTTAGCGACCCAGTAACCTACTGACATAATTTAGAAGGCGTATTGTGCTTTATGGATAATAAAAAAATTGAAGTAATGTAAAGTATGTAAAGCGTACGGGGTAAATATTGAAATTAATGGCACTTTATGAGCTTTTTTTTAATGTAATTGTTTTGGTGTTTAAATTTCAAGTTAAGGAGTTGAAACAAACCGTGCTTTTATTGAAAACCAATCCCTTCTCGTTATACGTATTTATTCTCCTTTTAAAAAGAAAGAAAACTGGCGTTAATGGAATGCAATAATTTTTGTTTAAGAACTGTTGACGGTATTCGACATATATTGAACGCAGTAAATAACTTCCCTTCCAATTTCCTTCTTGGATCTTTTAGAGCAACTACAGACTAAAATTGTTGTAGACAGACGTATGAAAGGAGTTCTTTTCATACAATGCGATTCACAAGTTGGAATTCAATTTTATTTCTTCTTCGCTTATTCGCTCTTATTCGCTTCTTGAATAAATTGAAATATAAAAAAATATAAACAATTCTCTATTAATTTTCTTGGCTATTATTTCAGCGTATTTTTTATATAATTGTCTTTGTATTTAGCAGAATCAAGAAGTGCATTTGATGTTACACCTGGAATATCTTCTATAATATTGAAGTCAGTGTTTTATGGTTTACAACAATATTTTATCTATTTCTCATGTAAAGATCATTGAAGAAGCGGAAAATTCCATCTACCTAAGCAGTCCCAAGATAAAGCTTTTAGAAATAATAGAAAAACTTGGTGCCGCTTCTTTTTGCTGTATCTAACGAATTTGATGCCCAATTGTTTATCTGGCTATGGCAGATAATGGAAAATTAAATGTAGAACAACTTTTCTTTCAACATTTTATCAAGAGCCGGGGTATCTGTTGTGATAGCTAAAATCAAACAGCCTGTATATGGATTCACATGGACCAAAACAAATGGTATGATGAACAATGGAATTATGGATTTATAAAATACAATGAATATAGTAAAGAAATTGTTGACATAAAAAAATAAAACCAAATTGTTAAGAAGCCTTAACAATACTAAAAGCTGTAATAGGGAATGCGGTTGCAGACAACCTACAATAAACATAAGTGATACAGTCCAGGGAATCACGAAGGTTTTGAAGAAGCTAACAATATATTCACCGAATCGTCAAGTATATTAGTGCAACAAATACGACAAAACCAACATTCAACATAGCTCCTCAATCATTAATTCTCAATAAAATATTCACCGTGCTAAATTTGCGTATATCTCAAAACTTTCAGATCTATTTAAATTTCGCAGCATTCCATTTCTATACAAACGCTTCAGTTATAAACGTCCATAAATAATAAAACACCGTAGCTATGTTCCTATTTACAAATCACTAAACCGTGTTCGTTAAATCAGCTCGTGGCTTATGCGATGCCGTTTCATAGTTGGCGTTGAAAGCTTCTGCAACGAGTCCACGTGTCCACCTTTGCAATTTTCACAGAGACACCCGTGAGCTGAATATATACGTATTTTAATTTTGCCGACAACCATAATAAGAGAGAAACAAGACGCACGTTTTCGTAAATATGGAAACAATAAACACAGCTCCTGTACTTCTATTAAGCAGTCCGAAATGACTACGCCTGGCTGGAATTTTAATGAATTGCAGAGCGAATCGTAAAGCGGGCACGGACCGCGCTTATTATTCAGACGTGATTGAAAGAAACGTGAAAAGGAAAAATAATTTTGGAGGTAATAAATTAGGTATAAGGCGCGGAATAAAGTGAAACGGCTTGGGAATGCCATGACGTGAGTTCTTGCTTTCGCACATATATTGTGATTTAATAAGTTGGTGTATAAAGGAAAGCGGAGAATAAGGACACCGGGGAGTACAAAAGACCGATCTATTGTATGAGAAAAATCGAAACTATATGTACGAAATGTTAAATACCGGTTTTAAACACGCAAAGTAGCAAATTTTCAATTTACGCATTTGATTAGAGCATATATAATTTAGAAGTTTCTTATCCACATGTTAAATAATCTGTTTGTATGCTACACTGGCGGCAATTAAAAATGCGCCACCTCTACATTGTTGGAATATTTCGTTAAAAATTCCTAAATGTATTTCTGAATATCAACTTAAACTATTGCTTGTCATGTTGCATTGATCTAGTTTGTTTTCCACGATTTACAAGAGCCAAATATTCCATAAATGTTCTTATAGGAGCACCTGCTGTTGCAATCCGATAGTTGCACAAAAATGAGCAAAGTGCGTACTGTATGTTTCAAGCAATCGCAGACGAGAACGTGCACCTTAAAAACAATTATTTTCCTTCGAACGTGGCAGGATTATTGGGCTACATGAAGGCAGTGTTAGTTTCCGGGAAATTCCGCATAGACCTTATCGTGAACGTTCACTTTTAATGCCTCTTAACATCAAGGTCCCCGTGATGTAGTGGTTAGTACGCACACCCGTCCGGCGGGAGCGGGAGGTATCAAGTTCAATTCCAAGCAAATTTCAGGTTTTCATATACCGAGCGCTTACCTGAATTTTCTTTGACAATTTTATCAAATCACTAACATGGCAGACATTGCAAAAACATTATAAAGCAGATTTGCACTTCGTACTTGTTCAAGAGGAAAAGTCTCTTTAAATGAATAATTTATCAAAGTATTTTGTACTTTAGTTCTTCGCAAAAATTAATAAACGCAAATTAACATGTACAGTTTCATACATGTTGTTGTAGGCTTCCGCGATCGTTGTTTTCCTTTTAAAGAATTTGGGTTTTCGGGTTGAAACTGCGTCGTAATTGCATGAGAATGCCGACGTTTTGCTCTTAATTGCATGGAGCTTCTTCTGGGTTGCTGCATGTTGCGTCGCTGCTGGAAACTCAAATTCTTTAAAAGAAATGCAGTTTCATAATTAAATTAAGGCGTTAAGTAACTAGATGGCCTTTTCTGTCTATATAACTTTATCTCATCACCTATATAAACACCCAATTAAACCCATCCATTTATTTTGAACATCAAAGGAAATGAATCTTAATTTTTCAACAAGTGTGAAATGGTTATTAAGTAAGATTACTCCAATAAATCTATTCCGCGTTGACAGCACAAATTCCCAGTAGCCCACTAAGAAATATAATAAGCGACAGTTGGGTGTCAAATTACAGCAAATGATGTAGTATCCCAACAATGATTTACTTTAAACCGAGGAAATTTATGTTCCCGTTATATACATATAATTCCGTTGGAAATTACGAACAAACATTGCAACATCACGTGTAAAGAAAGTATTGATGCAATTCTTTGTAAACAAATTCCCTTGAGATTACACTTGAGTCACTGTATTTACCCGTACGAAATATTACTTTAAACAAACAATCGTAAGTCAGTAACTAGTAAAACAGCATACAATAACATACTAACCTTATTACACATACTGCTATCGAAACATTGGCAAATACGGACAGTATCAGAGCTACAATAAACACGGTAACTTCGGAAGCAACTGCGGCGACGCTTCTATCCCCGAATTCGGTGTAGTACGTGAAGAAATATCTTTCACCCCAGCCGCTCTCGTTGTCGTGGCCAAAGATGTAAGAGGAATTCCAGGACATTGTCGAATTTAGTGATAGTTCTGACCGATCCAATAATTCGACATCTGTAACAATAAAAAAACAGCCATGAATATAGTTGAACGATATGCGGATATATTTAGGAAAGCAATCTATGCTATCGGTTCCATAGTTGTAAATTCGATAAGCTGCAAAAATTGATTTTATTGATTCGATAACGGATCCAGAAGTTATCGAAGCTGTGAGACCCAAACAATTTATGCGACGTCTTTTATTAAGTCCAATTTGCTTATTACTTGTTCGACTTTGAAAAAATTGAAGAGAAACAGTGCCATCAGTTGAGTCTTGGCTGTACTCGGCCCTATAGCAACTCGGCACTTTTTTTTAGTTGCCTGTTTGGTATAATACCTTCTGCAAAATTTTTAAAGTTGTTACCACAGCTTCGAATCGCTAACGTTATCGATCACAATATTAGCTGTGAGAAGACGAAATGGTAAAACACAAATTATATAAGTTTGATTTACTATTAAGCTGTCTTTTTTTAAATTAACCGCCTGTATTCAAAATGAAATTTAGCACCCATTGTTCTAATTCTAGCAATACTGACAATGAGACTCCAATCAGGTTTGGATGCAACGAATTTTGGCACCCCTCACATGCCGCCTGTGTCCTGAATACATGGACGGCTCGGCTCTACCTAACGGCTCGCGCATTCCTGAAATGTTTTTTCGCGCACTTGGTTCGTAAATAACTATTAACGATATCGAATCGAACGGTAATATTTTTTTTCAAAATCTAAAAAATTTCGTGAGCGTTTGATTTTTGAAATAAGCAGAGAATGTTTAATAAACATATTAGCTTCCGCGTCGGATTTGGAACAAACAAGGGCGAAACATTCGAAAGGTGTCTCGGCACTCTCCTCTCCTGCTTTACGTTGCGTTGTTTATCGAAGGCATACTTATTGAACGGATAATTTGTGGAGTGGTCGTTTCAGAAACCACATAAGAATACTTTATAGAAACAGGGCACAAAAAAATAAATATTATATTAAAAAAAATAGCAAAGTTCGAACTTTTGCTTCAATATATTATGGGAAACAATTTAACAAAGGGTGGCATAGATTTAGCTATCAGTTTGGTAAAAAATGTAAAATTGTATTATGAAACCTGCCAAAATTAACTGTCTAGATTGCTTAACAGGATCAACGTCCAGTATTGAGTTTCACACGTATAAAACAGCATTTGTAAAAAGAAAGCAATGTTTGAAATATATTATAACGGTCACTTCTGATGATATGGAAATGAAACAGTTTATTAGCAAAACAATCGTGTAAATTTTTCCTTTTTTATACTCGGGGTTGTTACTTTTTGTAGGTCCACGATGTTACAAATTTCGGGTTCAAACCTATAGGTTGCAGAGCTGCCTGGGCATAAAGTGCGAGAAGTTAGGCTTTTTGAATATAACAACTTTCATTTTTCTATTACAACTAAACACATATAATTCAACAATGATCAAAGTACTATTTTAACTAAAATAAAATGTTTGACAAGGCATCTACTATCCTCTATCGTCAGTGAATTTACCCAATTAGATCTGTCAAGCTCAATTATGATCTTTTGTACAAGTGATTCTAACCTTAGTAATAATTTAGATCAACAATTTAATTTTTTTTAACGAAAGAATTATAAATACAAGTAAAAAAGAATTTTATTATTCCGTAAGCGGTAATGTGTAGAGTAGGATGGACCAGTACCTTAATTGTTTCAGGATGCTAGGATACGGTTAATTAGGATAAGCGTTCCTAACGGGTTTCTTTGGAAAAATTCTGGAACATTACCTCCGGATAATTTGGGATGTAGGGCGTCTTGGATAAGCACTTAAACAAATAGGAATTACCAGGGGTTCCCATTGAATTGTAATGATACAATAACTTGTAAGAAAATTCAGGCGTCGTTTTATAGAGAAACGCAGCACACTTCTGCCTCTGATGAGAGTTCCGGGTCTACTAAAATTTAACGAATCATGAAGTGGCGTCCTTTTCCAAAACGGCTCGTTATTGGGTTACAGCTTAGAGTAAACAAAAAAAAAAGCATATAAACCTTTTTTAAGAAGAAGAAGAAATTACAAAAGAAATTTTAATTCCTTTTTAATTTGGAAAATTAATTCAGGAAAATTCTAGTAAGTTACCAAATTAATGTTGATGCATCTTCCTTATGGCGTAAATGATACAACTCTGTACCTGCTCTTTGAATATAGGGTTTTCCCCTCTTTTGTGTGAGTTTTCTTTTAGATTTACATTTTTTTTTACTTGAAATTTGTGATATTTGTGTTTAACATTCCTAGTAGTGATAATCATGAATATTTAATTTAATCTATTCTTAAAGCTACATTTACTAAATTCTTATATACTACTATTACTATTTATCAACGTCCACTATCATTATTTTTTGTTGTTTTACATAATTTTTTATAAATGACATTATACAGGCTGTCTCTGTATAAGGTTACCTTTAAGAAATTGTGTTGGGCATCTTTTTAAATGGTTTCTTTTGGTTTTAATTTCTTCATCTCAGCGCAAACGCGTAGGAATTTCAATTGGGAATTAAATTTAATACTACCTTTAACTGCATTAGGAAAAGTAGCCGTATTTGTGTAATACTTATAAAAGTAAGACTTTAGTTACTCTAAGCAAGTGTTGATTTATTACACATTGCAGGAAACACATTTGGTCATGATAAAGTACAAATATAATTAATTATACATAAAGCTAATTATTTAATTTCTTGACGTGAAAATGATTAGCTGTGAAATAAACAATAAAGCTATTAATAGGACATTATCGAATACAGTTCCACGCTATTGCGTCATAGGAAAATGTAATCATCAAGAAGTAGCGTTCTGTGTGCTGTGAGTAGCGTTTTGATCAAAAGAAACAAACCCAATAAAGCGAAAATCTTGCTATCAAGCACGCAGACAGCAGGAAGTAGATGATTCAAGCGACTAAATGAATCATATCTAAGCGCTACGTATAATAGTCAATTTAAGCTGAATTTAAATAAAGAATAAACATCTATCTATGCAAGTATGTGTTTTCTCCTACCATCTCCTTAATGTCCGTGAGTCCTTTGTTTTCAAGATACGGGATTTGAATAGTTTTCTAGAAAATTAAAATTTTTAAATTTCTTCCGATGGCGAAGATACAATTAAACCAAAATTAGTTGAAGTATTAGCCATGAAAGAATAGAACATGTCAAATTAGTATTTATTCAAGTTTCTCGTGTTCCTGACTTCCTTTTTTGTTTGTCGTTTCTTACTTCACTTTTCTCGAAGAGCAAGGGAATTGTTGCAAAGACGATTTGGAACCTATACCAGGGCCAGCTAGTAATCTCGATTTTTCATTTTGAGGGTTTACAAAAAATAAAGGTATGTCGTAGAACTAAATAACGAAGAGGCATTATGAAACAGTCAATCATTAACACAAAATTGGAAAGGTGTATCCAAGTATAAGGCCCTCAATTTGGACAGTGAAGTACCTTATATTTTGAAAAATTTAGTCATTGTTTACTTAGTTATATTGTTATTTTGAAAGCTCATATCGACCAAGCTTTGTTATGAGATATTGAAGAGAAATACATTTTCTGAAAAAATAAATTTTCGAACTTTCAATATCTTGTATCTTGAAAACAATAGGCTTACTGATATTAGTGTATAAGACCTTTTTCTATTATTTTATCTCTATAGCGTGGGTGTAGTTTTTTTTTCAATATCATCCTGTATAACAACCTACATGTAGACATCTGTCTACATAGAGCTCCCATTTATTGCACTCTTCAATATTTGTTTAGTATGGCCGCATTGTATCTAAAAACGTGAAAAACTCCGCAGCAATTGCGATCTTGCAAATGAACGCTATTGTGTCGGAAGGAATTAGGTCAGATTCAGGACCGGAACGAACATCGTTCGTGTAGTAGAAGAGCAATTCGTGCTGTTGTGTACTACTGTCATGTCAGTCTGATTTTAAATGAAATCACCCCCAATACGGGACCTTTCGCAATTAGATCACTGCATGCCTTGCCTCCTTTTCGCAAAGAACTGGTGCTAGTTCCAGTGGTTGGATGCCCTAGTTTGTTAAAGTTATCAGCGACGAAAATTTAGGTTAAACGTGATAATCAACTGAAGTAACACTTTCCGTTTCTCAGTTGTCGCAATACCGCAAAGATATTATAAACTAGCGTTTTCGTTTGGGTTTTGTAATGATTCATACCAGCAATCTGTCAACACGTTTTCCATTAATATTTCGGAAGGAACTAAACAGCAAACCGTAAAGAATTTATTTGGTTTCCTTCATCTGTTTTACATTAGGCGGGTAAATTGGAATGAGTTTAGATTATATTTGATTTGTTTTTAATTAAACCGGAAGTGGATGTCTGCAAAATCGATCAGGGGAAGGTTTTGAAGGACGTTTAGTCCGTATATCGATGGCAATTGACCTGAATACCGTTCGATACCATTGAGTAGCGTATTTGACAAGGTCTCTGGAATCCGACGTGAATGCAAATAAAATTCAAAGTGTAGTCTAAGTGAATTTAATTTGAAATGTATTTGGACGAGATGCGAGCTAATATGAGAAGTTGGTACATTTTTCATTAATTGGAGGAGGAATTTTGTTTGACTATTTAAAATGCCGTAATACAGAAGAACTTGGATATTATGGAACCAATGCTAAAATACTGAAACAAGCAGGCGAAAAACTACAAGAATCAGTACGCCAACTGATTTTACAAAATATGGAGGAAAAAAAGAAAGAAGAGGAGAGTAGCGAGATTGTAAAAATTATAAAGAAATAACACCACATGTTCCATTAAAAGGTAGACGAAAACTCATAGTAGTACTGGATCAACTCGCAGTATCAAGGTAAAGATGCTAATTACAATGACGGTAAAATCAAATAGAATCAATGCTACAATACCATCAAGATTGAGATTAATAAAAGAGGTTACAGAAGAAGATGCTTAGAACAAGACAAGCGCAAGTCACTAGCGAGACCGATAGTGCTTCAAATAGTCAGAGTTGGAAGGCAAATAGAGACCTTTTTGAGGGAGTGAAAAAATCCAAATATGTTCGTCTAACGTACATTGTTTTGAAACACAACCAATACAAATATTCGTTTGATTTAACTAAAATAATTTAACCAAGGCCAGTGGGTTCTGTCTAAAACACACGAATGTGCAACTCTTTATAATTTGTTGGATGAGCCAATTCCTCTCAGTGTATAGCTAATTTATGAACATAAAAAAACATTATTTTAAGCTATGTGATCGGTTTTTTTCTTAGAAATCTAATTAAACTTCTAGTTAGTTAATTAGTCACTCATAAAATCACCAAACGGAAGTAATTGACACTGTCCGTATTTAAAACTCATGCAATGCCTTTCAAGCTAATTTTCAATGAGACGCGTATATTCACAAGAAACATTTCAGTTTGAACTATTATGTTTATGAAAGCATAAAATCTAACCTCATTAAAACTTTATTAGATTTATTGGGAACTGTATTTTTAGGACTTCACACAATTTGAGCTTTTAAATGCGAAAAAATTAAGTTAGCCGTCTACAAAACCTATAAACGGTTCCAGGCGCGCGACGCACTTTGAAGTAAGGAAATAAAAGATCTTATCTTTCAATTAGTTTCCAAGTACGCCTAAACATAACGTATCCATATGCCCAAGGCTAGATTTTGCTCCAATGGAGTGGTTTAGATTATCTTTTGCGGTCAGTTAAAGGAAACAATTTAGACGATACATCGCACGCTCGGATGCTGGTAATTAGCAAAAGTGATGGCTGAATTAAAAAAAATGAGTTTATAATTTTAAACATAAGTAATCTGTAAAAGTGATTAATGATTTTCATTTGTTTTTGTATGTGCGTAGCGATGAAAGCTGTTGTGTGGTGTTTATTACAGATAGCGGAAAGGTCAAAAATAGATTCTTTAAAGTAATTGTTTCGATAATATTTTTTATTTTTATGTCTGCGGAGAATTCTCAGACAATAGATCACTGTTTGAAATTTAATTTATATCTAGATGAGTCAATGGCTTGCCAAAGTTAATTTATTCCAATTATCGGTAATAATCTAAAGATATTTTTTTTAAACTTCGCGGGGTGGTACAACTAAGTTAACCCTTTTAAAAATAGAATATTTTGTGTTTTATATAATCTTTTTGTAATTCCCACCATATTCTGAAGATACCCCCTAGCATGGCAAGCTAGCAAGCGAATAAGCGAGGAGCACTACAAAGCATACTGCTAGAAATTCTTCTTATTAAATGTCGTAAATAAATCTGAAATTAAAGAAAATCCCCAAATACTTAATCTAGAGTTTTAATTTAAAATGTTTTCAATTGGTGAAAATTCAAAAGAAAATCTAGAGAGGAACGCGAAAATATATGGAAGTAGATAACGAAATTTGAAGAAATAACAGGAAATTCCGAGAAACGGGGGTATTCAGGGAGTTTTTTTATACCCTGAATATTGAGATGATGTCCACTATCAGAAATTGTTTGTATTTTTTACGTTTATTACAAACGTGTATTTTATAAAGAAACAAGGAAACTTTTATTAACCGTGTCACTCCAGTGTCACTTCCACTAGACCGGCAAAAGTTATTTATTTATTTAAATACTATGAGCGCAAGCGCGTGCCGTCGACATTTTTTATATAATCCAAACTGAGGTATGCGAAGAATTATGTGAAAAACAATTCATGTTGTACCCCCTTGCGCCGTATATATACAATGTTCAAAAGATACATTTTCATAAAAAATTATTACAAAAGATCGACTTTATGTGGTTAGGTACTGAACATGTTGAGATATCAAGGTAAAGTGAGATCGCTTTTCTTAAGAAACCGTCACATATTCTCTAAAACAGGTCAACAGATAAGGACATCACTAAGATATTATAAAATATTAATAATAATACGTTGAATGCTAATTTAATTAAAATAAATTATCTAATTACACGGAATCATTACGTCGGTAATTCCTGTTAAAATCAGCTACTACAAGTATTACACAGGTACACTCACCTTCAGAATCGCTAAACAAACACAAATATTGTTATTATTTATAATTGAATACGTATGTATTTACACTTGTTGTTGTGTGGTCTTGCGATAACCGAAATTTGCACAATAAAAATTCATATCGCGGACTACTGCTACCATAACAATAACTCGCGGCCGAACAAACGGAGAGAAATTGGTTTGACGTGTCCCACACTTGCAGTGAGGTACACTTACGGAGAAAATGTGCCTTGAAATTTCATCGTTGTTTAGATTCGTCGGCGTGGAGAGAATTTCTCAAGAATTATGCGCGATGATATTGTTGTGGTTTTTTTTTTCTTCTACTACTTCGCTTCATTTTTCTTCTGCGCGAATTCCGTTTGATGTCACAATGGGGTTTAATTAGGATTCTGATGTTATTTTTATGCGAGAATGAAGACAAAGAAAGTAGAGAACTGGAACGAGGGATTAAGGAATTCCTGGCATTTTACTTATGTTTCATTAATTTCCATTATAGGATTAAGGTATTGCGTTGAAAAATAAATATAAATAATGTCTAATGTAATAAATGGATTATCACTAAATTATAACGTCTTCTAGGTTTAGAGAAAACTTGTCATAAGCAAATCAATTATGCAGTGTATTCCCTTCTATTTAAAAGTAGTTCTACATTAATCGGAATTAGTAGATTACGCAGCAATTGAATCGCTCTTACCTGGAGCAAAAATATTCTGGACACCTTGGTCGATAAATCCCAGAATAGAATACCATAACTAAGAATGTGAGATTGTTCCTCTTTGCTATATTAATTTTTAACTTGTTGGACGGCCTATTCTGCAGAGTAAGCGCCAAAAAAAAACCAAGAAAGAGCCTCTCAGATTGAACAGTAAGAGGTCGATTATGGACCCCTGAGCTATTCCATGTTAGGCCTCAGTTGCAGCAGATAGCATATTGCCTCGCAGTATAATCTGCTTTCTTCCTTAAATGTACGACTTTAGACTTTCCTCTAATGCTGTAATATTCCAACTTCTTCTGGACTAATCTGACGTAGTGATATGAGAGAGTTGACCTTTGCGTCGTCGAAAGCAGTCCTAATGCAATTAATCATGCAGCTCTTTCTAGTCCCACTATTTCCAATTTTGAACAAGAAAACATGAATATTTCCCAACTGGATTTGCTCTAACTTCATGAATTGAAACTTCAATTCCAAAAATATCTCGAACAATCCGCCATCTTATACCAATCGCCAATTACTGTGACGTAAATCCACGGATATATAAGAATAAGTCGAATGTAGTAAAAACAATCATTAAGAAGTAGAGTCCATATCTCTTAATTAGATTACATGGAAGATACGCAGACACAACGAGTACCACTAGCTTTATTGTTTTTCCCTAAAGCAGATTAAGTCGGTGGGCGTTGATTGCTTTTAATTTAATTAGCCGCGGATGTAAATGATCTAAACGGAGCGGAAAGCAATTAGAGAAATTAAGAATAGGAGAAACACCAAAAGAAAACATTTGTCACTATCTATCTGCTCCTAAAATGAAAGGAATGGCATCATCTTTGACTCGAGAAAATTAGAAAGGAAATAAATTGGAACGTCAAAGAAATAAGGACGATATACTGACGCAATCACGATGGAAAAACACTTGTTGCTTGTTAATTTGTGAAACTAACTGGCTACTTATTCAGGGTACAATTATGTAATTTCCTTCATCGGTAGTCAATTCCTTGGCTTGGAATTTCAAGAATCTCAAGAAAGCGAATGTTGGTGGTTGGGATTTGAATGTTACGCATGGTAACCCATAACGATGTGATGTATTTAGAACGTTAATTTTCTAATTAATTGTTAATAAAAAATATATCGAATTTAATGCAAAAATGTTATCCTTTATGGAAAAATAGATTTAAAATTATACAACATTGCGCGCTACATTGCAACTGAAAAACAAAGTTGTATCGAAAACCAACTTATAAAGTTAAGTTAATGACGTAAATGCTTGTGATTAGTTTATAGTTACTACACTTCAGCATATAAAGTCGAACAGTTTGTGTGTGTATGAACTTTTATCGTAAATTATGACTCATATCTTAAACAATTCACGGATATAATAAGAATAATATAGCGGCTATTATTCTATTGAAAGAGAAGGAACATTTAAACCTGGCTACCATCGAAATTTAGGTTTATATCTTATTCTGTAAAAGAGGCCAGGTTTATAAGATTTGAAATATAAATGTCTGGTAAAACGACAATTTTATTGAAGAAATAATTTGTTTATCTTGGAAATTCATTTAAGAGAATTGAAAAAAGTTATAGTAATAATGAAATAGTGTTCACCGACGGAAGTATATATTAATTATTATTATATACTTAGCAACTGAAAAAGGATACATAAGAAGTTGAAAAGCCTATTCTTATAAATTGTGACTTTCCCAACGGCACATCTTTCGTTAGAACGAGAGATAAGTAGCAAGTTCAAAATACATCCGTCATTAATGGACTTTCAATTAGGGCATTATATTTAGCCTCCCAACTTTCCCGCGTGAGTACCAACCTCTGCTCTAATCATCAAATAATGAAACAGACATTCCTCCAACCGCACGTTAGGGAAAGCGGTATTACTTCTGCGTGTTCTGACTGCAGACGCTCATTTTCCTTTGTATAAAGCAACTCTTTGGCGCGTTTTCAAGAAAACTCTTTTGGTGTCGACTAACCAATTCGGTTCACGTTTGGAAATTCCGAAACCCTTTAAAGAGCGTTGGCAATGCAACATATTTTCGAAGATGTCTTTAACAATTTGCCAGCTGTAAACATTACAAGCAGCATCTCTTACGAAAAACAAAGCTTTCTCCTGTTCGAAAATGTTGTCAACACTGCTGCTTCCACCGTTGTCACGTTCTATTATTTGCTGACTAATAAATATGGCTTTACTAGACGATCTGCATCAAAAGGGATATTAGGTTGATTTTATCGTTGCTTATAATTTTGTAGAATTAAATTTGCACCAGAGCAAGTTGCAGGGAAATATGGTTATAAAGTCCTGCAGTTGGTATTTTCAATCCAATAGAACGTATCTGGGGCATATCAATACGCTATTATACTCAACACATTGGAGGAAGTGGTTGCACAATTGAATACCCATCAGTTTGTTTAGATGTCCACGAAATAAATAACCGCAGGCATCTAAAAAAAGGGGATAAGAGAGCGTCTGGATAAGGAAATACAGAAATGGTGGGATAGAGCAGATTAATTTCCGAAGTAACTTGTAATATTTTGTCAAATAATAAAATTGATATTATATATTGCATTATCTATTATTAAATTATTACATTCCTTATTTTTAGGTTTTTGCAATGTTAGTTATAAACTGTATATCTATTGTATTGATTATTCTATTCGTCATATGAAGAGAAGAACTGTTATCGCATATTACTCCTTAACTTGCACAATCTATTAACATTACTAAAATGTATTATTATTTTTCCTAACCACAAGAAGATAAAATCGAAGAAATAGTACTCCGTAAAACATGAAATTCTTACAAAGAAAAACGGATAGTCATCCATCAAATGTGATGACGGTAGCGTTCCTAGCAGACGCAGAACAAGATAAGGCGGTAGCAGAAAGAAACAACAGATGTTGTCAGCGAATATAGCGAACGATATCATAGCGACATCGTATTCCGCCGCTCTTTATGCTCGTTGTTATAACGAATCAGTTCGTTTATATCTTTCGCGTATAGTCCTTTGAGTCATAAAAAGCGACGATAGATGAAATGTAAATTTTTCGAATTCTCGATTACGTATGATGAAATATACGCCGATGGAAGAGGACGAAGTCAAGAGACGAGTTGCTTTTCATGGTCTATTCTTTCTCGCGTGAAAAAATATACAATGCCTGAAAGATACTTCTAGATTTTTCTAAGGAGGTTTTTTTTTTGTAAGGAGGTATGGTAAAAAATAATAACATACAGTGTGACCAATTTAAAATAGAAATACTCCTAGATTTTGTCAAAATTGGACCAAAATTCAGAAATTCGTTTAAATTTTCAAGGTACACTATGATTATTTTTTAAATTTTATTAGCGTCTTTTTTGTTAAACATCTGACTGCGCTACTGAATTCAGAAAGTTCTGAAATAGTATTAACCTTGAAATTTAGATGAACCTTTGGAATTTAGTGCGGAGGTTCAACCAAAAAAATTGGTTTGATTTTAGCGTAAAATATGGGTTCTACAAGGGTGTTTCGATTTCAAAGGGGCCATACTGTGCATCTAAATAACATTTTTTATGCAAAACAAATCATCTTCCTAATTTATTTTCTAAACCACATTACTGAAATGTCAAATATATTTTCCTTTGATGCCAATCCCTTCAAATATCATTGTAGATAGTGGAAAACTTATCTTTGAGTCGAGGAAAAACTCAATTCAACTTCAAAGTCAACTTATGTGACCTTTATAAAACAGAGAATAATTGGATTAACTTTTCAATTGCGCAGGTATAAGCAGGTATCCGTCATCCCTTCATCGGTTCTCTTATAATCAGTTTTTTTTCCAGAAACTAGTGGGTGAATACAAAACGTATGAGAAAAATCAATAAAATATTCGTAACATTACTACTTCAAATCACTTATTTATGTAGACATTATTTCAAATCCATCATATATCCTATATTTAGCGTTTCATGTTTGATCAAGCATAATTTGATTGACGACGCGCAAAATATCAAATTACCATCTTCCCAAATGTATCCCCAGAGCAAACACGACCACCACTTCCTTTTAATAAGAAAGATGAATAAGAAGGAATAATCCCTCACTGAGGGGATTATCGATAATGTAATTAAAATCACCTATTGCCTTGAAGCACGACAAATTAAGTTCATCCTACGTAAACGACCCTTAATGCCATTCAGTCAAGGCATGAATGATTGATTATAGTAGCATTACTGCTTAAAAATGCAACGTAATTCGGAAAAGAAATTGTTTTTGATAATACCCTAATGTTTTCGCTTCCATCAAAATTTCTTTTTTGCCAGTTCATCATTAAATAAATGCCCGGCTAGCTCTAACCCATCAACTCTAACACTCTCCATTATTTATCAGAATTACCTATTAAGAAAGAGCGCTCAGCTAATGTCTATTAACAAAAAAAAACTATCCTTTTAATTCTAACGCATGCAATGAAGTCGCTTATTTGCGACTGCTTTTATTGATGTGACAACGCCATATAAACAAATTTAAGCGTGTTTATTTCAGAATTACAGATAAAGGATCTACGATGGCCACCGCGGCGATGTTCGAATATACACAACGAGTATACGAGACTAATGGATCGATATATAAACACGAGAATTACCTTGTTGATGCGAAAGTAAACGTCTTTATAGAATTCGATGCGAGATCTACCCAAAGTGTGGATGCTGTTTCGTGGACTTTTTCCGCGAATTGGTTGGTAATCGCCTTTGACGAATCATCGTTCTCATTGACAGACGTATAAATATGCGGTTTCGAGTTGTTCAACCTCCTGGTGGCGCTTGTGTATAATAGTTTGTAATTAAACAGTTTACGGATACTATAGAGTGGAGTTTGCTATTCCACAAAGAACTCGAATCTTTGTGGGAATATCTCTTATGTTTGCTTACCTTTATAACTAAACTAACTCCAGCGTCTGTAAGTTCTCAGAAATTACCATATCAAATAAAAGAAATAAAGTTACATCGTTTTCTTTGCAACAGTTTGGTGCTGAGATCAGCGTTACAATTGAATTTGCACTTATTTCCTTTAATTATACGCATTACAAGATGGAAAAACATTATTTATTTATTTATTTGTCCAACAGATTATTTCCATACAACGACTAATCACGTAATACATACAAATAAGCACATTAAAATGAGCCTTAAAAACATAACTAATTCTGATAATAGTCAATGAAACATACAAATGCTGCTACGATGAAGGATCAGTTGCTATTCTCGTTATCTCATCTACTGGGGACGCAGTATAAGGAAAGTAAATTGAAGCTAGACGACATAGATACAATAGGAGATTCCAAAGGGGAGTTAGGCTGAGTAAACGGGACGTAAAATGGGTGGTTACATTCGAGGCACAATAAAAGGAAGTCAGTAAATTGGGAATCGCACTTCACTTGATAGTAAAATGTAGTAGGCTGGTAAAACATTAGCTGCTAATTTTGTACTACAAACGACCTTTAGCAACTCGTAGCAGCTAACCAAAACAAATAAATAAATACAATACCTTATGCAAATAATTCATATTTTTACATAAACTAGCGTCTACAAGATGACTGCTGAAATCCTTGAGCTGTCTAATCGTGCTACTTTATTTACTTTCTTTTTTCAATAAAAAGTAATAAAAAATAAATAAAAAGCCTATTTTTCAACAGACAAATAAAGAAATTATAATTAGTAAATTTATTTTTCTAAATACATTAATTTTTCAATTCGTTGTCTATTCTTTCCCTTTCCTTATTACTTACTTGAGGTCAAGTTTCTTTGTCATGAAAGTCATAAAGTCATTAATGTTAAAAAACCAAGTTCAGATGACTACGATATTAAAAATTGTAATATAGCTTTAATCACTTTTGTAGAAATAGCTTTAAACTGGGTTCAAACAGAAATCCAAAGTTATTCATCGGTTAATATATACTGGTTTCCGCCGGGGAAATGTGAAAATTCGTGATGCTATAGGTTTTTCCGACGTAATCATTTTTTTTTAATCAACCCTTGTAAGGATTTAAAGCTAACATCTCTCGTTTCCCAGACAGGATGGTATGGTTCCACTATTAACATTTTCAGTTACGAAAATAGTCGAAAAGCGTCCGTAAGTTTTCTATTCAAAATGGCTTATTTTGAAAAAAAAGAACCTTCTTCCAACTGATACTGTCCAAGAAAATATAATTTTTGACAAAATGAAAGGAAGGTTGACATTTTTGAATCACACTATATACTTGAATGAAAGTACGTAGAATTCCTCATTAGTAGAGATGACAAAGGCAGGTGAAATTATTACTTTTTTGTAGCGACTGGACAGACTCGTTCTCGGGGAAACCAGTAGGCAACACGAACCTTTCTTATGAGATGAATAGACACGAGTCTGTTTAGAACTAAATTTCACCAATATTTCGCCTTATTTGAAAGCTTCTTCAGAGTCATGCCGTATGCGAGTAACTAATATTTAATCAAAATTCATTAAAGTTGGCCAAACAAGGTAAATAGCTGATAAATCGCACTTACGTCCTTCCAATCGGTGCAGTAATGATTGACTTATGTAGCCTATTCTATGGAGGTATTCTATTTAATTCCACGTCCAAAAGATTTATTGCTACGCCAAATTCATCCTTGTACAACGTTCCATCTTGCACCGGCATTTTGAAAGCTAATTTATTCCGTTCCACAGCTCCTTATTATCCTTCTAGAGCCGCAAAAAAATTCTCCTTTCATAAATATACCCACCCCAAACGTCAATCGATCGCTTGAGCTTGACATAAAATTGAATGCGTGCGTTTGGAACATTGTCGGTAGCGTTAACTCAATTTGTCCAAGATCATCGACGTTTAATTAATATAATTCAATTACGGCGATAAAAATAAGCACCCAGAGCTTGTAAATATAGAAGATATAAAAACATAGCCGTTGCGAATATTAGCTGATAAACAGTATTTATTGTTATTACTGCTATTTTTGACTTTGTTAGCTTCTATATGTTGGAAATTGATTATTATTGGTCGTTAAGAGTTACGGAATGGAAAAGTTTTGACGAAACAAAACACAAAGAAACAGGAAGAAAGAACGTACGGTTTATGTTGTATAGTCTCTATTATTTCCGGGATTAAAATAAATTGGTTTGGCTACAGGGATATTACGAAGATAGTAATCGGGAATATGATGTAATAAATGTGACAATGACTTATTAGTTTCTGTCCCTGAATATTTGCAAAATAATTATTGACAATAGTTAATTTCAAATTTCACCAAGAATTTTAGTAAGAATAACATAAGAAGCAAACCGTTTTGAAAAAATTTCCTTTTACCAAAGCCCACGGAGATCATTCACCCTGTACATTAATCGATTAGGTAGGTTATTTTTCTCAAGAATTATTCAAGATGCTTTGAAGTTGAATGAACCTAATAACACCCAATACAAGCTGATTAAGGTTCCATCAGAGTAATTCTTTGATCTATCTTTGGGCCATTGCGCATATAACTTCTTTAACCGTAAAATTGCAATTCACTTACATCGCTCCGCCAGCGCAAACTCATTCAGTGTCATTAACTGAAGCCAATCCGTCCGCAATTACAGCTTTCGTTTTTTAATTCCGGGCCAGCGCGTTCACAATTAGGATTTGATAGCTGACTCGTGTGTGGGATTCCGAATCATGATTTTTAGCCAGCTTTTAACCGTGTAATACAATTAATGTGAGTAAGTACGCGAAAAAGCTATACTATACATGGAGGGGAAATGTCTAGTTTACATGTCGTAATTTACAGGAAATATGAGCAGCGAATAGATTTATGCGTGGGAGACTATAAACTGTTCTTCACAAAATTTTCTTCATTTCAGATCGCAGAATATTCTGAGAGCTCTTTTCCATAAAACAAAAGCTCTACTTGCAGCTAATTGCTAGCAAGGGAACACCTGCAACCCGAAAATTCATGTTTCGATGAAACTGTAGAAACTAAATTCCCCCGATTTTGGGGGTACAGCACCCCCATAGATGTTCTCGATTTTTAGATTTTTGTATCTCGGAAACTACAGCAAATATTTTGTTATATAGGATGTTCCATTTAAAATATCAAAATTGACAATTATTTCCTGTATAACCGAAAGCGTCAGATTATTGAAAATATCTTACTCCTGTAGCACATGTCAGCTTCGGTTTATTGGCAAGTTTTCAAAATTTTCTGTTGTTGTTGTTTCATATATCGATCGATGCAGTACCCGACGGGACGCCTGTAGAAGTACGCTGCGCCACTGGCTGTGCAATAAATACCCGGAGCCTAATTATTATAGATTGTTTTTTGATCTATGCCGAATTTGGTTTAGTGAACGATAAACATTTATTATTTATTATTATTATATCTTAATAAAGAAAAAAAATTAAACTCAGACAAAGCCACTTCAAATTCTCAAATTCTTGAAACAGTATCTCAGAATTAACTAAACATTTCAAAATATCGGTTTTCGTGCTAGTGAAGTGTACACCACTGTAATACGTATATTACTTTTGTATTGCCTTCAAAGCTATAACGTTTAATATATTAAAACGTTCTTTGAAGAGAAGACCGTTTTCACATGTATGTACATTACTATATATCAAAGGAGAATCCTACATATAACTTGCACTGTATAAAGAGATACAAATAAACAAATTCTATGTCTGAGACTTACGTATTTCATCCAATATATGGTAGATAAAATTCGTGCATTCAAAGGCGTCTTGAAAGGACTCATGTTAAAATAGAGTAAACGTCTTTATAAAGGAACACTACACTTTACAATTAAAGATGTTTGTGTTCAATTGTAATTTAACAACAAATTATTTTCCATTATCAACTGTGTTTTGTCAAATCTTTGAAAATAATTACGTTCGACACGATGTTTCTGGATATTTCTCTTGCCAGAGTAACGTCTTAAATCTGCACAAGAGCCGCTATTGAAATTTCACATTACAATTTTTGGAAAATTTAACATTTATTATTGTAGAAATCGGCTGCATAGTTTGTTTACAGAGAGTGTTTAAAAAAACAATTTTGTGAAAAATTTCAAGGTTTTCGTTGGATGGTTTTTCGCAATTTTAGTAAAGACCTAACACAACAGCAATGCCTGGAATCGCTTCGTTCAACTTTTGGTAATGAAGTACCGTCGAGAAAAAAAAACGACTGGTTTGCAGAATTTCTTCGTGGTCGTCCTTTCGTCAATGAAGGTCGACCAAAACCAGTTGTTGTTCCAAAAAACATCGATGCTGCGCGCAACATGATCGAAGAGGATCGGTATATTTGTGTGTGAAAAAGATCTGTTCCGGATGGATTTCGCATAATTTGAACCGGGCTTAGAAAAGCCTCGTGCCAGTTGTTTCAAAATCCGTATGCAAAACTTATTCGTTCACGAAGCACCTTCAAGAAAATGATGCTTGATTTTTTCGTTGTACTAGACATGACATAAGCATTGCTTTGGAGAATCGTAGAACAGTTAATGCTGTATTGTATACAACAATTTGTTCCCCAGAAGTCGTCGATGAAATCGGGAAAACAATCGACAACGTGGCATCATCCTCCATCGCGGTAATCAAATTAACATATCGTTGCCCGTATTCACCTGATTTATAGCCTAACGACTTCTGTTTGTTGTTGAAGTTTTGAAAAACCTGCTTTGGAGGTATCAACTTTAGATTGGAAAATATGTTTCGAGAATTAGTTCGAACGCACGCAAAAACGTATAAAGTCTAAACAATGATTTGTGTAACACTTTCTTTCTCTCATTCTCTGCGTAAAAAAAACGTTAAAAGGTATTTTTAATTCATGATCACAGCTATCTTTATTTTAACTTCTAAACCTCGGTTTCTTCTGTAATCGAAAGCAAGTACGTTTTAATCATAAAATTCTATGCAAGCTTGTATAATTACTTCTACGAATTCATGCGTTAATTTGTTTGTAAAAAAAATATACTAAGAAATATTAAAGCAACTTATCTTCTAATGATCTAATATTAAAGCGATTACCTCAAAATCCAAATTTATTATTTTTTATTAAATTAAATTTTATATACTCACCTTTCAGTAACAGTAAATCATAAATGCCGACGAAGATGGTCTCAATTCAAAAAAGAAGTGTTAAACACGAAGCTTTCTAATCGAGGACACGCTGCCAATACAAGCTTCAAACTTACCGATGAGTAGCGCTCGGAGAACTAACGAACTCGCGTAGTCTACAGACCGATCCTGTAACTAACCTCTGACAATGGTCAGCGCAATACTGCCGCAGCTCTTCCTCTTCAGGCAGCTACATAATTAACAACGCGGCATAATTATCGATACTGCTGCTGGGAATTTACTTTAGGAAAGAGCAGGTGGGGGGTCATAGAAAATGGAATAATTTATATTTTTATTGTGAAAAAAAAAATAGTTCTAAGAGGATTATGGAGATTTTACCTTTAAACCTACCGACAACGGGAAGTGTGTTCTAATAAATATAATGTAGCGGGTACGAAGAACGCGACTTTCTTTGTAAGGGGCAAGTATGGGTACGAGATCTTTTACAGGTAAATTGTGCATTGAATGCGTAACGATATGAGCCGAAATTCAACCCAAAGGCAAACGAAAGTAATATAGAAAAGTCTACCTGAAATTCAATTTTCTCATAATTTATAGTTCTTTATGCTTTAAACATTTTCGAAAAAGTTGTACATTAAAATAATTTATACTTCATGATTCCATTCGAGAAATGGATGAGAATTCATGCAAGAAAATATCGTGTAATTAGCCTCAATAGTTTTTCTATTAAACTTTGAGGATAGAACATACCCTAGTAACAACGATCAACGATCTATTACTTTGAGGCCTATTTATCAACACTCTCATAACTGCATTTACTTTAGTAAACCTGGAAACTTAAAATACATTTTAGTATCTGAAACGACAAATATTGAGTGAAAATAATTACTTTGAGAAAAGTGGTTTTTGGCCCGGAAAACACCGTCTCGTTCCACGATGCTACGTTACTATATCGTTACCATAATTGAGGAACTGCATAATAACATGATTATTTTTGCTTCCTAAGAACTTTTTCTAGCGGAATATGTCTCCCTTGCTAAACCAACTTAAATCTAACAAGGACTTCAATCAAGCAACTGCATTCCTTCAAAGTCATACGTCGAACTCGTCAACCCACCTATCCTTGTACCTTATCAAAACTATTTATAACCTGACATTTACCGCTGCAAATTTAATGTCTTACACGCAAATTGCCAACATGAAAACTTATTCCTGCGTGGCAGGTTAATTCCGTACCGAACAGATAACTCCCGCGGAATTGTTTTAAACATCAAGTAACAGATCAAAGTTGGCGGCGAAGTTTCGCGAACTCGTCTCCTGTTGAGCGGCGTGGATGATCTCGAATCGCCTAGTAATCCTGTTCTCTGGGCGCGATTAGCAATTGTGGTTAAGCGGGCCGTCGCTCGGGAACAGCGACGTCTTGACGCAGCTTCGTTAAGAATCATCAATCATCGGGAAAATAGAATCATAGAACAGTTAATGTGCAGTTGATTAGATGCGCTGCCTAAGCTGCCTGAAACTTTAAATTTGTAGGATGCGATCTCTTGCTGCGTGAAAATGACGATTAAGATAGACGCTTGGATGTACAAAAATGAGTTACTAATGAAACTACAGCATTAGGAAAAATGCTAATGTTACAGCTGTTGTTTAGGTCCGTTTATCGAGAGTTCTATCAAAAATATGCCCATAATGTAGAAGATTTCCATGTTTTGTACTTTTTTTTCAAAATAGACAAAGTTTTGCATCTACACCGCTGCAAGAAGCGATTAATTGCTTTATTAGCAGCTTTGTATCGAAACCTTAGAGCTTTTCAACCTAAAAAAAAACTGTGTTTGTAGCAAAAATAATGTAGGATACACGAACTTACAAGAAAAATAAAATTGCAGGTTTAATACTTGTACTCTAAATGGTTATTATGTAACTTCTACACCTCTCCTCATATACCCTACTTATTCCCATTTTAATTTTTGAAAAAAGAAGAAATTATTTATAACTAACATCAATTCGCCGATAATTCTAATTACACGACGTGCATAATTGATTTTCAGAGGCCACAAATCATTTTCAATGTGTAAGTACGTGTTGCCAAACCCCTTTGCCTTTTTCAAATAAACCGCCGCTACATAAATCTGCCAGGAAGGCGATTAACAGTCGCGTGCTCGCCGATGACAAGCTCTACAAACATCCCTCGTTTTTTACCATAGTTATTCGCGTGCTGGAAGTATTGCCGACACTCAGCTATTAATAGCCACATATGCAGTATTAATAGTCGGCAAAAAATCGAAACGGTGGAGCTACATAGTAGCCTGCGCCTATAATTAGACAATAACAAGACCGTTTGTTTATGTTATGCGGCGCGTTTTCAGCGTGTAATATTATACGGGGATTTACGCGCGGGATAAAATATACATGCTGTACGTTCGTATATTTGTGCGCTATAGTCGGTTTCAAGTTGAGTTCGAAGTGTATTTAGTCCGAAAGGAAAGGAGTAAGTACAATCATTCCCCTGCAATTGTAGAGAACACAATTCACCCTTTAAAATTAAAAACCATATTTAATGCAACAATTCAACGTTCAAAGTTAATAAAATGCCAAAACTTATTAAAAAGGAATGGAATTTTACGACTAGAGTCGGTTAAACCTCAACCGTGTTTTAGTGGATCATCATATGGGTCACTTTTAGGTGATAGGCCACAGTTAGCCCGGCGACGGACCTCGTCCACTGGCATGTTGCTTCTCTCGAATCCTCGTAGTTGATTTTCGCCTCTGGCATAGTTGAAATGCTGAGTTAGCATGATCAATTGCTTCCCTCTCAATTAGTTTCGCCCCTGGCAGTAGCAATTATGCTACTATTAAGAAGAAGTGAACCTTCATCGTAAAATCTTGTTAATTGTTTACATCGTTGTTAATTTTGTGCATCATCAATTCGCACAGTTGAGGTCGGTCAAATAATACGCATAATTCTTGAAGTGGACTGGATTTGGAAGGGTGAAACCTGTTCTCTATCAATACACGATGTACCGAACCCACGCTTAGGGGAAGTGGGGAATGGATGCACATGGACACTTTCGATTGGTCGGTTACAAATAAACTAAAAAATTTATAAGAAATATTATACGTGGCTCTGATTGCCGTGCAATGTCTTGTCTATAAGGTTGACTGGTTTCTTTACAAACGTGCCTTTTCGGCTTTTCGGATGTATCAGGAAACTGGATTGCGTAAGAATGATTTTATTTTTAACTTCACACTTGATCCGCGTTAAAGGTAAAATCGATTCTTAAATATAATTTATTACGGCTTATTTCTTTTTGTTATAGAACATTATATTTTATTCACATTATATATATGTAATGTATATATAGGATACATTATAATTTTTCAAAAAATACAAAATATAAAACATAGAAAAACAAAATTAAAACTTCCTAATCCAATAAATATAATAACCTTCACTACGCAACAGCGTCAATATTCAACAGGACTTTTCCAACAGGAGCTAACAGGGGCGTCTTGTTGGACAGCTTCATATCACAGCTTTTCGGATGTACGGTATATTTGTAGTTCATCAACATGATCGCCATACCAATCTTCGCCTGCATGATGCCAAATCGCATGCCGATACAAATCCTCGGCCCTTCGCCGAAGGGCATATAACTGCATGGATGAAGTTTCGCCTTCTTCTCGGGACAAAATCTTTCGGGATCGAATACTTCTGGATTAGGAAAGTATTCGGGGTCGTTTTGTATGCCTTTTAGGGATATCAGGATTTTGGTGCCTTTCTTCAAGACAAGATCTTCCCATGGGAGCTGGTAATCTTTGGTAACTACGCGTTCCAGCACTGATACTATTGGATATTTCCTAAGAGCCTCTGAAAATTATATATGCTTAACGGATTTTTCTTCGATTAAATGGTTCGAGGTATGTTGTGCCCAAAAGACCATTTAACTAAACTGGTTGGATTTCTTTGAATATAGAAGTGTCTCTAATTGCCCGCTAAAACGCTTACGCCCTCGTAATCTATTTCCGTGCACTTTAAAATTCGGCATCATAAAATCAGCGAGTTAATTAAAATTGCCGATTTTATTAGATAAAATTACCGCAATCGCATGTTACAAACTCGACATGCGCTATTATAAACAGAATAACTTGATAGAAAAATATAATTATCTATCGTCGTTCTCGGAATTGTAATTATTTCGAAGATACGAAATTTAAGTTATAATGTTTTGATAATAATTAAAAATACAGCAAGTCACTGCAATAACAATAACAAGATTTATCAGAAATACTAACCGTCAAAAATTTGGCTCAAGTAGGTCATCTCCATTACGGCATCATATGTTATTTTGCCATCGTATTTCTCGACAACCCTACGGATTTCTTCGCGTGCTTTGTCTTGTACCTCTTGGTTCTTTGCCATTTCATAAAACGCAAAGGTCATAGTCGAGGAGGATGTCTCAAATCCCGCCAGGAAGAAGACGAATGCCTGAGCTGCAATTTCTTCGAAGGTAAACGTGTTTCCGTTGGTATTAATTCCGTTTTTGATATTCAGCAGTAATTGAACAAAATCATTCCTCTTTACATCGTTATTCTCCCTAGAGTCGATTATATTTCTCATTACATCCGTGTAGAATTTAGTAGTACCTTTCGGAAGGACGATCACGCCCAATTTTTTGCATAACTTTGGAAAGCTGAGAGTGACAAAGTTCCTTGTGACTCTTTCAAAACCACCATCAAAGAAATTCCTGGTATGGGTTCTGAATTCATTGTTGGGGTTCTCGAAGGAATTACAGTCCAAGCCGAAAGCGCAAGTACCTATAACGTTGGTGGTGAAAAGTGCGCCAATTTCTTTAACATTAACTGGTTGTTTCTCTCTGCATAACTTCTTAATTTCTTGCTCCAATCCATTGGCGCAATCCATCACCATTTGGAACATGTACTTCATCTTTCCGGAAGTGAAAGTCGGACTTAATCTAGTGCGCAGGGATCTCCACTTATCCCCTTCTATGCTGAACAAATGGGCGCTCATAGGATCCGTACGTTCATTATAGTAAACGCCTCTATTAACGAAATATTGGAAGTCTTTGATCATGATGTGCTTTACTACTTCCAGGTCTACTGGAACAAAAGTTGGCCTAAACGAAGCGAAGATTCCCGCATATTTGTGTCCCTTTCCTTTAATCTCACGATAGATATCAGCCATGGTCTCATGAAATCCTTTCTTAATCGCCCAGGGTAGTTCCAAATTTCCCCCCGGAAAAGTGGGTGTTAGATAGGGAACATTTTTTCTTTCCCAGTATTTGAATGCCCATTTCGCGTAGATGTATAAACAAATGAAAGAGCTGACAAATAGTATTGCTAGGTCTTGCCACCTAACCTCCATCTTTTGTCTGCAAAAGAATTATTGAACAATGTAAACATCCCGTTGGTGTTTCTCGAATCTTTCTAGGAGTCTTTACCACTGCATCAATTTTTAAATTACTATAGCTGACGAAAATTGTCAACAAGTTAAAATAACTTAACTTACCAATAGAAATTAATTTAGGTCAAAAATAGAAAAATTATTAAAATATGAAACAAAAGCAAAGGATAACAACATATGTACATACCTTTTATAATATATTTTATAAGCTTCTATGTAGCACAATTTAAATCACCTTATAATGCCAATGTAACCCGATACTATGAATGGTATCTTCCTTGAGGCGTTCCTATTTATATTTTGTTGTTAAATCTGCATTTGTCATGCTGACAAAAGTTTTCAATGACCAGCGGAGTATACAGTGTCGACGGCGATAAGTATAATTACATACCACATATAGCACGACATAAAAACTACTTTGAATGGAATAATTCCAAATTTTATTCTATTTGATCCCCTTTCCATAAGAATTCGTTGAAATGTCGATTTTCCTCGTTTTTCTTTCGATTTTAAGTACGTTTTTTAAACGTATTTAAAAAAAGAGTTTAAAATGCCTTCAAAATATTATTTAAATTCCTTCATAATCATGAACATCAAACTCAAAAATCATACATCAAATAAGTATAGGGCGGTGTGCTTTCGACAATCACAAAATAAAAAATAACGACTGGAGACCTTGTTACAATATAGAGGCAGTTCTACTTTTGGCAACTTTACAGGAGCTTAATTAATGCTTTACGACAGAATAATTACATGGATATCACGTATTTATAAAAATTAGGCTTACTTTTCAAGAGTCTTCAAAAGGAGGTTCTTTCAATATTACAATATTTCATTGGATTTGGAGGGCGTTCATTGGATTTGGAAGGCTAAAAATGTTTTCCTGCCGCACAATATCCATCTCACAAATGATATTTATTAAACGAGTTGAAAAAGTTATTTCGACAAATAGGGCCAGTTTTGTTTCTAATCACTGTTGCTTATACCTACATCATTTCATCAATCATTCTTAACGTAATAACTAAATCTAAAAATTTTTTTTGAACCGCTTAACATGTCTTTCTAAAATGAAGAATAATTCCTTAAAGCGTATTTTGATTAAAATATTTTTTCACGGCAAACTGTAATTTATTATTATTTACGTCCTTCCAATTTGATTGCAAATGACAGAAAATGCATTTTAACATGTATTACAAATAGGGATAGAAGGTAACGGAACGCACGCGACGTCACCAGCGACTTTAGCTTAAGGCCACATTGAGCAATCCTTATAACGTATAGAATTCTTGCAACAATTAGTAGATCAGCACAATACACACCTACTAAATAAAAGAAGCAATATCTAATCAAGAGCGGATCCCAAACAACATTAGTAAACAATCTCGAGATGATTTGCGTTTCTTTTTTTTCTTTTTTTTTTTGCTAAACACTTTCATGGCGATCATTTAAAGTGTTTACATTACACAGCATTACATATGTGTGTTAGTCTGTCGATAATTTTTGCTTGTTTTTGTATGACTTGACTAAATCGAAATTTAAATGCAAGCTGTAAGTTACAACCGTCAGCGAAATAATGACCAATCGTTTTTGGACCCACGCGAACTTGCATGCTGCGTTTGATAAACAAACGAGTACAACTTGTATTAAATTGCTTTCGATGTGTGACTCCCAAAACTAAGATAATTTTTATTGCCAGCTGTGCTGACACACCAACGATAATATTCGATATTAAAAAAATAAGTCTACAATTAATAAACGAAATGCATTTTGCCATGATGTGATTGTCATCATATACGTACACATAGCAAGTTACTTTTAATTGTTTGGGGGGTTGGTTAGGAGGAACGAGGCAGCAAATACATCCTCTGCAATTGAGACTCCTTCAAAGCAAGAAGCGTTGTTTTACAACTCTCGATGGGTCCTACAAATCGGCCAAGTTCCGATCCGATAGGTAATTACCACCTTGGAATGTTTCCTTGTATCGCGAGGCTGCAAAATGTTGATATACCTTGGTTGCCCTGGTATCTACGAAGAAAATAGAATTTTCTAATTAATAATTTTGACTTTTTCAGCAGAAGCGAAGGGATCCGAAATTTAAAGTTTATTTATTTCTATTACTAAAGCCGATACCGGAGATTCAACTAAACTGCCAATAACACCAAACGTTTGTTCCTAAAAAATAAAAATCGACCTGTGTTTAAATGCCTGATTCATGTGGTTCAAAATTTGTCACTGTACAATTTACTGTTTATATAATTTTACTAGGTTTTGCTCTGTATTATTAGCTGGGCAAATTCAAAATAAATGAATAATTGTTATCAGCGATTTATATTCAGATACCTTTAATTCGAATTAACTCGTAGATGTACTCACAATGGAATTCCCGTTTCATAGTATGGATGCAAGATAGGGTATGCTAAATGCCCCACGAAGCTAACATTGAAGTAAATGCCATTTTAATTCTTTAATTGAAATAAATAAATAGAACAATAATTAGGTAATCCTCGTTTATTGCAATAAATTATTCAAAAGTTAAATATATCGTATCTAAATCATGATAAGAAAATACATGAAATATTAATAATGAACATCGTAATGTAACAGAAAGAAACATACTACTTAATACATTACAGTATTGTTTGAATTTTGAAATTAAATAAAATAAATTAACATATGTCAAGTATAAATTATTAATGAACAATAAATTACAATAATCACACGATTTCAATTAAATATTTAACAATCACTTTCAAAATCAAAACCGTCATCAGAACACTCTAATGTAATAATGATGTCTGATATTTCCTCCCTCTCAGAACCAACATCTTTCTCCCACCAGAAGCAGAGCGAGAAGCAGACGGAGAAGCAGAAGGAGAAGAAGAAGGAGAAGGAGAAGCAGAAAGAGAAGAAGAAGAAGAAGGAAAAGAAGGAGAAGAAGGAGCAGAAAAAGAAGAAGAAGAAGATTTGTCATTATGGAATATAAGTTGTTTGGCGAGATCCTGGAATTATTTTGGGTTATGCAAGAAAAAAAAAGAATTCATAGGGATGATTGCTGTAGGTTTAAAGCAACAAATTTTAATTTGGATGATTGCGCATGTTATGTTGTTATCAATACTTAATTTTTATAATAAACTAAAGTAGTATGTTGTATGGAAACATGTTTTAATCATAACATATGCAACGCAACCTACTATACAGACTACCTACTATTTTAATATGTTTATAAAGTTGCCTATATTAAGCTCGATTTATTGTTAAGGTCAACACTTATAAAGAATATTTTGGTTTCAAAATTATAAACATAATTTTAATGCTCGATTATAACATTTATTATTAGAATTACATTTTTTAGTATAAAACCATAAAAACAAGAAGTGAAAATTTTGCATAGATCGTCTCTTAATTTTCTTGGCATGCACCTTGTCTTACAACTCGGAATCCTGCAACAGCAAAATTAAATCGGTTATTTGCGAAAGATGCATGGAAATTAGGGGAAAACAAAGATTTTTTAGGGCTAACCGATGACTCACCCTTAGTCGGAGAATTGCAATTAGCAGCATTGTATTCGCACATATTGCCGAACGTTCTGGTACTACCCGCAGAATCTTGGGCACAAACTGGGCTGTATAATAAAGGACATATTCTCGGACAATCGTTCGCGGCTACCACGTTTAAGAGGGCAATGCCTACAATGTCCAACACATCAAGTAGCTGTTTTACAATCTTCTTTAAAAGTTAATCGATTCACTTACCCAAAATACACAAGAAAAAGCACGCAATTATTTTCATGTTGATCTTCCTTTGGTACGCTGGTTATGTTTATATGTTCGTATTTTAATTATAATTTATTATTATAGGAGATATTGATTTTGTCCACTATCTGATAATATAATCTCGAAAGCCATTGGAACGATAAGCACTTGGATAACGTGTATCTCTACTATTTGTTCTGATGTGAGCGCTTTAATATACAGGGTATCTCACGTAACTTGTTTATGATTTTCTATTATTTTTGATAATCTGGGTCTATTATCTGTTCAGTTTGAGATAAAAAAAAATGAAAACAAACTGTGATACTTTCAAATGTAAAAAAAATTAATATAAATGGAATACCTCGAGCTCGGTATTTTTTGGCGCATTAAAATGCGGTCGGAGAAGAGAATCTTTCGGCGCTATTTTAGAATAGGCCATTTTGTCGGGACTATTTTTTCGGAGCTATTTAGTCATGGGTTATTTTTAACCTTAACTTATTGTTGGGCGCAAGACTCCTTCAACACTTGCCCTTTAAGAATCTCTTAGTTTCAATAGTACAAACACAGTTTTAATTTAACGCGTTTTAGACATACGGAAATGTGATTCAAAAAAAAATTCTAGAACAGCCTCTCCAACAGATTGTGGAAAATATTCCATTGAAATGTTCCAATGAAAAAAATTGTACATAACATCGATTTCGACCTCTTTCACCGCCAGGAATAGCCCCTCTTACGATCGGGGCACCAAGTCGTTTAACATTTGCATTGCATATAGAAAAAAAGAAACTTAAAGGCTAATTAAATCATTTATTGATAAAATAAAGAAAACGATGGAGATAATAGTGCCCTGTATTGTATGTTAACATTTTGTTTTCTTCACTCGGTGGAGACCTGTAATTAGAAGAAGAAAAAAAATAGATTGCTTTAACAATTTACGAATTACTGGAGATACCAATTTACATTGTAGATATAAACAGACGCAAACATATAGTTTATTGGAAATGGTTCTACTTAATTTTCTAGAGGGAATGTCTTTGTTAGGAAGTCTCTATCTACTAAGCCAACGCATATGTAAGCGGATAGTTGAATTTCAACTTATTATAATATTTTTCACGCGTATTCGAGCTGCTGTTTAAGGGATCTCTATCGAGATAATACGGGATTTCTAGTTTGGACATATCTGTAAAGTAAATATCTTTGGGAATAGGGAATATTCTATGGGCATTCCTTTAGATTGTGCTCCGCAAAAGATAGATTTTCTAAAACTGGTGTCATCAACACATAGCGAGACTTATGCAAAATTGCAAGGCAGATGGTGAATATCGAGACAATTTTGTATGAAGCAAAATTGTAAAATTGCAAAGTAAATTGATTTACATACCTCTTCTGGGAAATTTACATTTATCCGTCAGAAATTCACATAAATTTTTGTAGGTTTTCCGCTCTCCTTTCCTGTTTTCGACGCAACAAGGCCTCTTTTTATTAGGGCACACTAAATGGCAGTTTTTAGCGTTGACGCAGATGGCAACCACTAGAACTTAGAAAAATAAAAAATTAGCTGATATTATACCAGTTAATAGAACATTTACAACACGACGTACCAGAGATACAACACTTACAAGAATGGTCACAAAATCATTGTAGAGGCACACTTGTATCTGACATTTATTCAAAAAATCTATTCGTAGACTGTTCGAAGAAAGGCCGAAATTAAAAATACGAATTAGAGATGGCATTATCTTTGATAATGTATGGGCATTACCTGATAAGTAAATATGTTTTGTAAATAATTCACCGTTTGTTGTGAATAATTCGTGTTAGTTTAGTTTCGTGTATGTCCTTTATTATTTTAATTTAATTTAATGCGAAGGTCGAATCTAAATGGTGCATTAAGTTTGCACCCGCTATTTCAGTTCTGAAGATATTGTGCTTTGCACGTCTATTTTAAGGCAGAAGATGCGGTGGCAACATTCTTATAGCTTGGGAGATGCCTTTTTAGAAACATTTCTACCAACGTCTAGTGTAGGTTCCGGATTTTGTTCAGCCATCACAAGTCGCTGAGCGAGAAGTTTCTAAAGAATCAAAAACTATAAACATTGTACGAGGATGGTCCTTGTATTTGAAGACAAATGGCGCTTTGTCAAAATCTGCTTTACTGACTATTCTGTAATCAACGTCGACCATGCACCTTCAATGGCTATCATCAGATACTGGTTTAAGGAATTTCAACGTGGATGAACCTCCGTCTTTAACAAGGAGGATGCCGGATGCAGATTGGATAGACTGCTAATATGGTAAGTACCTCAATTGAACGCAAATGCAAAAACATCTATCTCGAAGAAGGCGAGATAGATGACGCATGTGCTGATGATTGACCCAAAAACGGAATCGCGTAGCAATTTTTTGACATGTTTAACCGGATTTCGGCGTTATGAGACCTAGATCCATCGCTACAAATAGGGTTTCTCCCGGCGAACGTGCACCAAAGAAGGTGAAGGCGATTCCATCATCCGAAAAAGTTATGGCAACAACTTTTTGGGATTCGCAATACATAATCTTAATTGATTATTCGAAGAAGTGAAAGATATTTACAGGACACTACTATGCTCATTTATTGGGCGAATTCGACGCTGAACTAAACTAACTAATGCCTTAACCCACTCATCAGCAATTGCGGTTTGGCCCCTTTTTTTTCCCCAAATTGAATTTTGTTTATTGTTGTAACAAATAAATTGCAAAATGCTCATTAATTATAATTATTCTTTGACAGAGACGTTTTTCTCCCCTTTCACATATAGTTCGGTTAGTTTTACGACTGGTATGATAGCGTTATTTATGTGACGACGATATAATAATAGAAATGGGGAGAATTGTGCAGTGTGCCCTTTACTATAATTTTGCACGACTTAGTATCCCCACTTGCAAGGAGAACGTCGTCTGGGAGTAGCCTGTGATTTACAACAAAAATTGAAATTTAAAACTTGCAAGTTGCTAACATTCGCTTCGAAGTAAAGGTGTGCTTGTTCGAATAACGCAAATATCTGTCAATGTACAGTTGAGGTTTGTTTCAACGCTTCAGAAATTTACTGGATGGTAAATTTACGGAGTTTGTCGGAACAAGGCTTATTGTTTCAACTACTGTTGATACTATTGTTAATTTAAAAATTGACGACGGAAAAGAACAAAATACAAGGAACGCATTACAGTTTGTATGAAGGAAAATATTGGCGCCTTACTGCGAATAGATGTTGCAATTATATGCATATTATATCACAAGGGGCAATTGCAGTTTTTCAATTAACGACGTTATGGCGTTCTGCAATACAGCTTTGTAAATTGAGACTTTTCAAAACAATTCTTTTTCCTGTTGTCAGATCTAATTGTGAGGCTTTATTAAACCCATAGGCTCTCTTCAAGTTCCTAGCAATTAATAGCATGTAAGTAAGAAATCAAAATTTTCTGCTTCCACCAATCTGACAATGTTTTTTGAAATCAATATCCGTTGAGGTGGTTGCAATGTAGAGCAAACTAATTCCTCACTTCGAATAATTAAATAAATATCAATTTACTTACGTAAGATCAAAAGTTCTTTCTTCATTGGAGCTGATCTTCTTGACAAGCAACAAAAGATCTCCTTATAGCTTAATTGTACGATGTATTGAGTTTTTACTACTCCAGCGTGGATAATTATTGAAAGCTTTTGTTATGGTATCGAAAACAATAGATCATCAATACGTACATCATAATGTGCTGTAATTCTCAATGAAACAATTGTCTTTGGGATTTTAACAACTTGATAGGAAAATTGATGCGTTGTGAGAAAGTTTTAAGTTATATAACATAAAGCATAAAATTGACTCAACCCAAACAATTTTGGTTATAATAGAACTGGTATTCTCTGAATTGTTTCAATTTCATAAATCACAGACGTCTTTTAATAAATGTCTTTTTTTTAATTTTTTTTTGCGGTTAAATCGCCCAATTTCGTAATATTGCCCCTTTCAAAAATGTGTAATTTTTTTCTCTATTGAAATAGTATAATTCTTAATTTATCATTATCAATGCCTTTTAGAAATTAGTAAAAATTCCAATTCAATCAATCATTAGTTCAACTAATGGTTTTCTTGCTAATTCTCTCACATGTAAATAAAAACATTGTTGAGTACGAGCTTAGCACTCATCTATAGCGATCAGATTGTTTTCGACCGGCTGTTATGTTAAGACGTTTACTATCTGAGTTTTTGTTGAGCTTTTGAACTGATTCTGAGAGATCACGTTGACTGCAAGAAATCAGAATGGTATATTTGGGGAATTAATCGATTTTTCTGCTTGGTAGCTGTTGTGGAATGCGTTTTGCCTTGCGACTGTGCTACGAAGCATTGTCGATAACAACTACTAAGTTTCCTGGTAGGTTCGGTAGCAACTGACCGAGGAACCACTCCTTCCTTGGCACAAACCTCGTCATGTGCATCTGCAATATCCTTCTCGCATAAAAAATGGTACTCAACACCTGTGAACAAAGACATATCGTTGCCCACGGCCTTTTTGCTTAGTTCCGCGAGGAATGCCTGTCAGCATGTATTTATACTGCTATCAGTCCACAAAATGTTCAACGTTCATCCGTGATTCATCTGTAAATACGATGTTTCTCCTTTTATTTCGATATCTTCTAATGGCACTATCTGATAATATCATCGCGTTATTTTCTTTCCAACTTTCAATAATCTGTATAGTGTACTTCTTGAAATCTTCTTCGTTATTTAGAACGTTTAAGATTGTGTTCAATGCGGATATTTACGTCAATTCCTGTGTCGAACATTTACTTTTACACATCAACTAAACACAGCTAAGCAATTGGAACAGGCGCTCAAGACTCTCAGTAACCTTGATCTGCTTCACTTAACTACTCCATTTGAAAAATTTGAAAATTAAAAAAACTAACTGTCCCTGCACAGATATAAAAGATTCAATAAAAATAAATTCTTGTGTAATAAATTATTTTGCATATCCGACAAGACGAAGCTATTACACGAAAACATGTCTAAATCACTTTTTAATAGCTGCTTTTGTTGCTTTCGCATGTGGAATACAATAAACTTATTTGCTATTTTTTACATGGATAAACTATACTTTACGACTTATTGTCTTTATAAGTAGTTTTAGAACTAAGATATGCATCAAGCAAGTACGTACATATGTACAATTATATTGCTTCCCCTTAATTCCGAACTTCTCATTTGAGAACGATTCCTAAATTGAACTCTGTTCCCTTTTTGTTCTCTTCAAGAAGCCTATTTGCAATGAAGACCCTGCAACTTTTGATCTTACGTAAGTAAACTACAATTGCACTGTTACTTTTTCATATAAAATTGATATCCACTAATTATTATTCACAGTACTGATGCTTTCCGTCTACGCCAGCCAGGTAGTGGTTAAAAAGTGTGTCTTTCCCTGTACTGATGAGTACGATCCTGTTTGCATAGAAGACAAGGATGGAAAAAAATATCAAGCTGATAATGCATGTAATATGAAATTGAAGAAATGTGAACATCCCGAGCTAGGTATACAAATCAACTTATATTTACATTCTGATACTTTTAATTTAAAAAAAAAGAACCTAGAAAAATTGCTAAAGCATTCTTCATGCTGCTTTGTTGGTTACAGGTCTTTTTCAAATAAATCACGGTGAGTGCTAAATAAATAACATAAGACATTATGGCATCACACAGTAAATTTGCAATGCTATCAATAAATGATTTTCAATGTTTCGAAGTTGTTTTTTTTTATACTAATAAAAGTTTTAAATGAATTTTGGAAGGATATGTCCGGGAAGGCGGCCTTATGGATCTGCCGCTCTTGGTTTCGCATCTCATAAAGTAAGTTGATAAACCGGTTTCAATTTGATAAACGTAGTTCATCGTTGTAATAAATTTGTTAGTCGATACAATGATTCCTTTGTTGTTTTAACAAATTTGTTGCTTTAACAGTCAATGAACACAATTTATTGAATTCGTTTTTCGCCACGACCTTATAAAAAGTTGGATAAAAATCATGGTTGCATGGATGTAAATGCCATTGCAAAAGTTGTTCGATAAGCTTCATCGATAGTAGACTAAAGCTTTGTTCTAACTCTCTCAGAAAATTGAAAATTTGCCGCACAATAAGATAATTGCCGGGATGGACTATAAATTTACGATGCTCTGAGAGTCTTGGAACAAACTTTTTTAAGTTGGCGATGTTGATCAATACCCCGATTGAATTTGTGTTCTCCTCAATAACATCTAACCCATTGTCCCCAACGACACTCTCATAATAAAAAATTTGTCTATATACCTGTACATATGTGAATGTAAATCTACGCGCATTGATGTGTTGCCTAAATTAGTATATACACTACCGTTCATATATTTGGGGACGATTAAAAAATACAGTTTTTTTTTAATTCGGATAAAAACAAAAAGTCATTTGTAATTTAATTTACTTCTGTACATTGAGTATACTATAAAAAACTAAAAATATTCCAAAAAGAAATGTTGTACTAATTATAATTAGGTCTATACGGATTTTTCGTCTATATGTCCACCCTTTGACTTAATTACTGCGGTACATATTCGTAGCATTCTTAGAATTAAAGATTTCAAAAATGTTGCTGGGATCTCGGTCCATGCTTGCTGGAGCTTTCTCCATAAATCTTGTGAACTAGTCACTCCTTTTTGGCGAATCCTTCTGTCCAGTTCATCCCATATTAATTCGATAGGCGACAGGTCAGGAGATTGAGGTGGCCAAATCATTCCTTTTAAACGATCTTCTTCTTCCAGAGATGCTAGATAGTTTCTGCATATACGAGAAGAATGCTTAGGGTCGTTATCCTCTTGAAACGTAAAGTTTCGACCTCGTAATCGTTTCCCACTTGGTACAGCATTCTCTTGTAATATTTTGAGATAGCACTCTTTACGAAGTATTCCCTGCATTCTTACTAAATCACCTACAGTTGTTCCCGCAAAACAGCTCCAAATCATTACGTTACCTCCACCCTGCTTCACTGTAGGTAAAATACACTATTCACTAACTCTTTCGCCAACCTGCCGCCTAACAAACGTCCTCCGTTTGGAGCCAAATGTTTCAAATTTGGACTCATCTGTCCACAGCACGTTGCACCACTGTTCGAATGTCCAGTGTCTGTATTCTTGTGCCCACTGCAATCTTTTTCTTTTATTTTGAACTTTCAAAAACGGTTTTCTGGCAGCTACTCGTCCCTTTAAGCCTGCCGCAATTAATCTTCGTTTCACGGTCGAATGCGGAATAGGATTTCTTCGTGAAACATTGACTTGCTGCGTTATTTCTGGAGCCGTTAGGAATCTGTTTCTTTTTGAAACAAGAACCATGAACTGATCTTCAGCAGCTGTTGCCTTCTTTTTGCGTCCAGAACGTTTCTTATCAGCCAAAGAACCCGTTTCCGCCACCCGTTTTAACGTTGTAAATACGCCATTTTTCGATATTTTTCATTTTTTCGCAATAACTGCCATTGAGTATCCTTCATTACGTAAAGTAATAATAGCAGAACGCGTTTCGATGGAAATTTCTTTTCGTTTTGCCATTTCAGCACCCCCCGTTTATTACAATAGTTAAATTTTAACTAAATTACTATCAAGATCGATTTTATTTTAAATACAAGACGATATCTGCTTTGTTTGTTGTACTAAGTGTTCTACGAATCTCACATTATTCCTTTGTGGAAATATTCGACAATATTTTCAAGTTTACGTTTATAACCCCATAAAAGGGATTAAGAGGAATTTTGCCTGAGGCTGCGGTAGAATATAAATGCGTTATAAATTTGATGGAATAGAGGAGAATACTGTTGTAAATTATGTTCATGCATATAGAAATGCATACTCTTTCATATAAAACATAATCAATTGTCAATATTTCAATTTTGCTAATTTTTCGGAGTTTTTCTTAGTCGTCCCCAAATATATGAACGGTAGTGTATATTATACCTGTAGCAACGTTTAGTTTAAATCTCTGCCTAGTTGTACTATGAAAAAAATCATGTTATTATCTCCGAGAAAACGGCCAAAGTGAACGTTTTCATTGCTAGTTTACCCAGCAATTGCTTTTATACTCAGCGATTGCATAATGTCTGTTCATCATTTTCATAAATTAACACACTCTTCATTTAATCATGTACAAACTACAACTTGTAAATGTCATAAGCAATTTAAGGCAATGGAAAGTTAAACAAGAAAATCGGATATAAATAGTGGCGAAGCATCAATGGAGACTATGAGATTAACAATAAGTTTACCTCAAAAATAAAATATAGTATATCTTAACTCAAAACCACTTGCCTTAAAAAAGAACCTATATAAAGACGATCAGTCGTAAAGAATAGCTTATTCAAGCGCAAAGAAAAACAATAAGTTTATTATATTCGATATTCAATCAATTCGTAGAAGCAACAAAAGTAACCGTCGAGAAAAACATTTAACCTATGTCGGTTGAATTGAGTGTTTGAGGAGAATAATTTTGCAAAAAGAAACTCGATAGATTATTGCAAGCATTTATTTTTTATGTAATATACATCCCTCAATATTAGATATACAAAATAAGCGTTACTAATCTAAAGGTAGAAAATCAATTAGTCGTCAAAGCAAGGCCCCGATTTCTTAAATCGCCAATCTGAAACAGAAATAATTAGAAAAAAAAAAACTAACGTATGTCCAAACATTATTCGTATTAGAGGAGAATTTGAACTATGATTTAGATGATACTTTTCACTAGTACGATTCTGAAGTTGCCTATTTTCACAGCGGAGCATATATTCCTTAAAGCAGTATTTACATTCAACAAACCGCTTTAGTTGAAAGTAAGTGTCTCGTAGATTGATTCGTATTTTATGAAAGTCAAAAATTTGTGCAGGCGTTACATTTAGGGTAGTTACCCTAACCATCACATTATTCAACATTCTTCAATTCAATGTTGTTATTCACCCTGCTACATTCTTTATTCAGGCTATTCAATGAAGAATTGCATCGATCGGCAATTTTTTAGAACTGTTGACTACGATCAGTAAATCAAAGGAAATTTTTCGAAAACAACAGCTTTGACACTGATTCCATTTGAAAGTTTAATCGTAGTTGTTGAACACGCAGTATAATTTATTTTTTAGCAGCAATTTTTTTGAATTTCAACAGAATCTATTAAAAGAATATAATTAGTCAGATATTAGGGAAAACATGAAATCTTGTCGAAATAATGAAAAGCATTGACACATTTTATAGTTCTCGTGATGTTAAAATAATTTAAAAATGCGTAAACTTTGGAGGAACCCATACGCCTCCTCCGGTCTAAGCTTGTACTGTTGCCAAAAGACCGCTGTTAGTGACAATGTTAAGATCGCATAGTTTTTGATAATTGTTTAACACTTACTTATTTGAGGTTGCTCACATTGTCGCACTACCAAGTTGCAAGCATTTGGGAACGTCTCGACTTCACCCTCGTCATTCTGTGCGCAGACCGGCTTCATCTCCCTTGTGCACGCTATAAGGCAATCGTTCGCGTTGGTATTGCTCCAGATGCTTAGGACTGAATATTTTTCAAATAATTATAGGAACATCACATGTACTATCTGTTAAGTACTTACATAATAGAAATGCCAACAAATACCGCTTCATTGTGAACTGATTCTGAGAGTCTTTAAAACTGCATTCAAATGGGTCTTTCACCTACATTTATATACAGTTCCAGGTAAACATTATCTTAATTTTATTCGCATTTTGCAGTACCGGGCTACATGCGTTTGCATAAATAAGTTGTAAAGGTAGAAAACGAAAGATTTCTTCGTGAAAAGCCTGGAAATGGATATGTATACAGTTCTTGGCCAAAATAAATAAGCATTGCTTTTAGCACAATTTTCTCGCAAGTTTGAAATTATTTGTATAAAAACAAATTTGTTGATTGTTTAATTTCATTATTTTTTTTGGTTTGTTAAGCTTGATACAGCGAAAAATAATTTCTTCTATAATAAAGATCCTAATGTTTCTTTATTATAGAAGATGTATTTTGCGGCAAGATGGCGACAAAATTAGAAATCTTACAAAGTGCAGGTACTACGGTAATAGGTGAGTAATTTGATTCGTGTAATATTTTTGTTGGACCTAATATTGTGACCACGTTCTGTATTGTATATGCAACATATGCATATGTTGATAAAACTTAATTTCGCGTTATCTACATATGCAAAAACTAAAATTAAGCAAACCGGCGAACTCCAATTACGCAGTGCAAATGAAATTCCGCTTAAAAATTCCTCGTAAAAATATTATTATTTAAATTTTTAAAGTCGGAATCTCGCGGTTCTGGGATCTGTTTGCATATAATCCGTTTTACGACCGGGTCTCGATAGCGCTGCGTATTCGTTGGAAATAAAATTTTATTGTTTCTATTTCCAGTTACGATTGTTTTTATTTTTGTGCTAAGCATTTCTTTATCTATCTAGATACTGGCATATTCTTATGTTGATAAATTTCAAAATCTTTTTATTACAAATAACTTCTAAAATACCCGGGATACTTTTTCAGTTTTTACGAAAATGATTTTTGGTAAAAATAGTTTTATTGTTTTTCATTTAAATATTTACTATTAACAACTTTTGCATGAGTTCGAACCATTTCTTGAAATATTTCATCCGTTCTGAAAGTCACAGGAAAAACCATGATTTTTGAAGGATTCAGTAGCTTCTTCAGCCTTTCTTGTTTAACATTCGGTATCAAATAATGATTTGTTGCACGTCCTATGTATTAAGATAATGGATGATTTTTTCTCCTGATTTCGTCGATGATTTCTGACAAAGAAATTATTGTATACCATTCAGCATTAACTGTTCTTTGGTTCTCCAAATCAGAGCTTACGCAACGAAACAAACAAGCAATGATTTTTTTGGTGTTTCGTAGACGAACAATTTTTGTTGGATGCAGTTCATCTGAAAACAGCCAAATAGTTGATTGTTGCTTAGTTTCCGGTTCGTACAAATACATCCTAGTTCCCTCATCGAATTTTTTAAGCGTTCCCTTGCACCAATTATCAGCAGCCTTTCTTTGTGCTTTCCAACAACCTAAGTGTTCATGTAAAATCGTCTTTACTAGTCTAACAATTCCTCTATCTACTGCAGCGAATAACTGAAAGCTGAATTCGATGTTTTCATAGTTTTTACAAAAATTTTTAACGGAAAATATTCGTCCATGAATATATCCAACCGAACAACTTTTTAATTTTGTTGCAAAGAAATTAGGTTCCAAAGCTTAATAACGGGGGACATGCATTTTCAGGAAAGTATTGGCGTATCTGTTTAATACGTTTACTTAATATTTTGCTGAAGAATCTAGAAATAAAGTGCAATATTCAAAGGTGTTAAATTTTTCTCCTTTATATCCTTGTAACTCAATGTATAAGATACGCATCTATGTATACGAACGATTGCATTAAATGCCTTTCACATTCATTTACAAGGCGCCAAATATTTGCTCCCAGCAGCTTAATTGATTAATGTATCTTGACATCAAAGGGCAAATATATACCATACGTCTATATCTCTGATGTACTGACTGAATTAACGTCGCCCATTACGTACACATACGTATGGTTTTGCGTTTCTAACAATAAAAGCGAATCAAATTCATTAAGAATCGAGACGATCGAAGGACGTGCGTTCTTCAGACTTGTAACTACGACAATTAATTCGTTAGATTATAGAGATTGCTGTGTCAAATGTAGAAGATAACTACGGCTAACACTTCTGCAGAATTGCTAAACTGTCGCAGTGGGGAACTCTTGAATTTAATACAATCATTTATTGCAGAGAGGACCTGCTTAAAATTCCCGTGAACTGACGTCAAATGACTTACAAGGAAAGGTGCCCAATTCGTTCTGAGACCTTTTGAATTGTAATATCTATTTAAGAGAAGCTTTAAACTTTGTTTGCCTGTAAAGCGTCGTATCGTCGTAAATTCAATTTATGCATAATTAATTCATATCTAAACTAGCTGCAAACTTTACATTCTCCGAAGTTGACAATAACTTAATCCCTCTTACACCACCTTTATAACCATCTTTCCATTGTCAAACTTCGTTTCTTCCCACTTCGCTTCCGCTTATATTCTAAACTAATAAAACTAATCTTCTGCATCGCCGGTACAGATTTCTCTCAATTCTTCTCGTGCCATTAATAATCCCATCAATATCGAAAGAACAGGCGAGTAAGTACTTGATTTTGTTTTTGACTTGAAAAATTTTCTTTGACTGAGGTGAAGATGTGACTGAAGATTTTTTATCTCTAAGTCTGTGTAGCAAAAGCAGTTCTGGCGCAACGTTCCGCTATTGTAATCACCAATTAACTTTTCTAAGAATTTCTAAAAATATAAAATTTAAATTTTCTTAATTGTTGCTGTACTTTAATGTTTAACTATTCGAGTATTGTCATTAATGCCTTCTATTCTTGTTTTAACTCCTGATAACGTTCAAAATAAAGAACAAGCTTCATTAAAATTGGTTCAAAAACAGACCGCGGCAACGAGTACGGTCGAGTACTTCTCTCTACTTTTCGACTATTACTATTATTATAATAATAATAATAATAATAATAATAATAATAGTCATATATTACCCAACAGGCAAAGCCCAATTACAGGATAATTACAATAAAAGTAAATGTAGGTGTATGTACAACAAAATATAAATAAATAAACGTAAACCACTATGCATCCACATCGCTGGACCTCACTTCTTCATTACAAATATATCCTCCAGACTACTAGCCAGACGTGATAGGGTATACGTAGGCGCTCTTTTCATAATATTTGTTCTTCCGAAAGGGGTAAGAAATGTGCTATTGTGCCTGGAGTTGATCCGTGGAACCAAAAAAGTCATCCGTGCAAGTAGGTAAGGGCAGTCGATACTGTTGTTCACAAGTTTGCGCAAAAATCGTGTGCAGATGGTATCTCTTCTGTCAGCCAAGGACGACATTTGGTGACGCTCCAACAATTCTTCCTGAGCAATACCTCTTTCAGGATAAACACCATCAGCTTTATATGAAAGGAATTTAAAAAATTTCCGATGAATGCGGTCCAACATTAATGAATCACATGCATAGATCGTGTACCAAATTAAGGATGCATATTCCAGCTTACTCAATACAAAAGAGTAGTACAGTGACTTTAACAAAGACATGTCCCTGAAGTATTTTGAGACTCGCATAATAAACCCCAGCGACTTAAATGCCTCCGCACAAATATTTTCAATATGAAATTTGAAAGTAAGGCCAGCATCATAAATAACTCCTAGATCTTTATATTCTGTTTTAGCAGAAAGTGGATTTCCGATAATAATGTAAGATGAGGCAACGGAAGAAATCGAGCGAGTATAACTAACCACACAACACTTTTCAGTATTTAGCTTAAGCTTAAAGTTTTGACACCATGCAGTCATCATATCTAGATTATGCTGAAGCCTATATACATCCAATGCCGAAGTGATTTCCAAGTATATTTTTATATCATCGGCATATCCGAGAACAGGACAGTCAAATTGGAGTAGCAAATCATTTATGAATAAAATGAAAAGCAAAGGGCCTAGGTTTGATCCTTGAGGGACGCCGGAAGATAGTATGAATTCATTGGAAGAGAAGCCATTGTAACTTACGTAACATTTCCTTCCCTTCAGGTATGATTGCATTAAATCAAAAACAGCAGGGACAAAGCCGAACGAACCCAACTTAGAGAGAAGAACCTCATGATCCATTAAATCAAATGCTTTTGAAAGGTCTGTGTAAATCACGTCGACCTGTCCACGTCTGTCCAACACCTCGCATATGTATTGAGTCACCGAAGCTAAATTGGTAACAGTTGACCTACCCGTCACAAAGCCATGCTGGTCATTCGAAATAAAAGAGCGTGTACTCGTATACCAGGTGTGTCGGTAATTCTTTTCCGGTTTTTTCGCTAAAGAAAACACGTTACTTAGAATGGATAGTTAAAATTTATTTATTCAAAGTATTGGCCATTTGATTCTATACATTTTGTCCATCTCTCAGGCAATTTATGAATGCCATTCCAAAAGAACAGTTCCTCCTTTGAGCTAAACCATTCATCGAGCCATTTTTTAACTTCTTCGAAATCGGCGAAGTGCTGCTCTGCAAGCGCGTGCCCCATCGATGCGAAAAGGTGGTAGTCGGATGGAGCCAGGTCTGGAGAGTACGGCGGGTGCGATAAAACTTCCCATCCAAGTGATTTCAACATTTCTTTGACTGGTTTTGCTGTATGAGACGGCGCGTTGTCATGTTGCAAAATCACTTTATCATGTCTTTCAGCGTATTGTGGACGTTTTTCGATCAATGCACAGTTCAAATTGATCATTTGTTGTCGGTAGCGATCACTATTAACTGTTTCTCCCGGTTTCAACAGTTCATAATATACGACACCAATCTGGTCCCACCAGACACAGAGCATGGTCTTGCGACCAAAGCGATTTGGCCTTGCAGTCGATGGGCCAGCTTCGCCAGGTGATAACCATGATTTTTTTCGCTTGGGATTTTCGAAATAAATCCATTTTTCATCACCCGTTACTATTCGATGCAGAAATGACTTCCTTTCATACCTTTGAAGCAGAATTTCACTAACGATTTTTCGATTTTCCATTTGTCTGTCATTCAATTCATGTGGCACCCATCTCCCCATCTTTTGGATCTTTCCCATAGCTTGTAATCGTTCACAAATTGCTACTCGGCCCACATTCAACTTTTCTGCTAATTGTTTTTGAGTTTGTGTTGAGTCTTCATCCAATAGCTCCTGCAATTCCGCGTCTTCAAACGTTTTCGGCCTACCAGGACGTTCTTTATCTTGAACGTTGAAATCACCACATTTGAATTGTCGAAACCACGTTTCACATGTTCTTATGGTTGGAGCATGCTCACCGTAAGTCTCTACTAGCAAACGATGACTTTCAGCGGCTTTTTTCTTTTGATGAAACAAGAAAAGTAATGCGTGCCGCAAATGCACGTTTTCAGGCACAAAACTCGACATTTTCAAAAAATTATAAATCTATAACGCTGTTATTTTGGCGGAACGTAACTTGTGTAGTTTTAAGGTTAATGTCAGTAGAATAAAATTACATATGTATCAAATCATAACATTTCATACTTATGGCCAGTGACATCTGCCGGAAAAACCGGAAAGGAATTACCGACACACCTGGTATATACTAAGATACAGAATTTTTTCAAATAGTTTAGCAAAGTTTGATATTATTGAGATGGGTCTGTAGTTGGAAAGAAGTGTACGGTCACCCTTCTTATGTACCGGCACAATTTTAGTAATTTTCCATTTATTGGGAAACACACAAGTGGACATGGCTAAATTAATAATTATTCTCAGAGGATACGCAAACACATATCTACAATCTCGAACTAAGAAGCTGGGTATAAGGTCATGTCCTGTTGTGAACTTGTTGGGCAGTGTCGCCATATGTTTAATTAACTCACCCTCAGTTACGCCTGAAAAAGAGTATGGCAAAGGATTTTGCATAGTTACAAGACCAGTGGCGATTGAAGGAGAAGTTGTATACGCAGAATATTATCATTGTTAAAGGAAAACTAGGGGGGAAGTACTCGACTTGTTGTTTTGTTTTTAAAACAGACTACATACCTGATTTTTGTTATCATTTTACATCTTATTATTTATTATTATCATTATTTAAATCAAATATATATAGCAACAATTGAGTTTTATAAAATTCACAAAGAATTAAAGATCAAACCAGTAGATTCTTTTGCAAAGTATGTAATTCACTATGTATCCTTTCACAAGTGTTATAAATATCTTTTCCTTGTAGATATCCAAACGCAGAGTTCTTAACAAATGTAACATTGCATTTTGATAACCTATATTATCAACTATGCGTTTAATCTTAACCATAAATCCGTACCATCTCACAACAGGTACCGTTAAAGTATCCTCACGGTGCAGCCCAAAAATAATTGTCATTGCTTATTCGACTTATAATTTAAATAATCCCGTTAATTTAGAAATTATTTTATCCTGGAAATGTCCGCAATAAAAAGATTTAGATGGAATATTTTCCCGTTTACCCGAATGCGTTAATTTCTATTTTTAGGCGGCTCTGTGAAATTATGAAGTGATAAAAAGAAATAATCAGTTGCAAATGAAAAACATTTGCAATTAAACACTTTCTTATTGGGCGATAATAATTATGCGTACATAAATAATAAATGTATAATCAAGTTAAAAATAGTCGCGCGTATGAGATTCCAATTCTGTCTTGTAAACAAAGTTAACTTTGTTGCGCTCGTCAGTAGGAGAGTCAAACCAGGAACTAAACAAATCCGTTAACTATTGATAATTGAATGCTTTAACTCGATATCCTATAAAACATCTTAAACATCGTAAACACGTATATTGCCGTTGAATCATGTGATGTCGTATGTTTGTATTTTAACGGCTTCCAATTACATACAGCAATGGACAAATATTTGACAATTTTAAACCGGTACCTTTCGCGTAAAAGATTTTTTTTCTAATCAATATTTTAGCAGCCGGACGTTAAAAGGCCTTGAAGTCAAACGTATCTTTCCTCCGAGGAAATTCTCTGCGTAGGTCCTCCTTTTCTCGTTTATATATCCATAATAATGCATATTACAATAAAATATGTATGTTTTTATATTGAATGCGTCACTCAATTAAACATGAGCATAAAGTACGAATGGAATTGTTAATACATAATGGATTAACAATGTGATTGTGGCAGTGAAAACTTTGATCCTTTTTGCAAGAAACATTCTAGAAACCATGTCAACCAGCTGCGATATTTTATCGTATCTTCAACGCTTATTAATGCAAATTTTGTAACAAAATCGCGCTCTAGCCAGTCGTCAAGTCTCCGTTCTTACATTTACGCCAAAGCGTATATGTGTACAGATAACTTTAATAGGTCACAGTTCTAAATAATATAGCTAGCCGTGACAGGCGAAGACGTCTCATTAATGTGTGAGCCGTTAATTTGAAGCGCTAATTATTATCGTTTCAATACGTTCTAAAATTAAAGCCATTGTTTCTAAATATAGAATATAAGCGTGTTTCAAGTGGTGGTGTCGTTTATGTCAGAAACTAAATGCTTTATGTTTGTAGGAAGTTGCAGTTCGAGGAATGGTCTCGCAGAAGATAAATGCTATATGTATCAACGCGTAAAATCATAACGCTTATTTCGTCTGTGCATTGTGACTGAGGAGTTTTCTAGACGTAAGCAAAGACATTGTACAGCAAATAGAACATGTCTGGATAGAATACAAAGTAGTCAACTGAGTTTATTATTATCATCCGTAAATTTTCTCAAACTAAAGGTTTTTGAATTTATCTCCTAGTTTTCAGGGCGAAATAATCTTCTATCAAAGATCGTTTGACAGCCTCGAGGCTTACTTTCCAAAATAAGTGCAAAACAGCTAACCAATAGTAAGCAATATAAATATGTAGCATAGTACGTTCTCGTCTGTGGAGAATGTTTGGAGGGAATTATGTAAAAGGTTGGTGAAATTCTTCGTCAAATAAATGAAGTTCATGAATAGTACTTTTATTATTTTTTTCAACCTTTATATTTTGGAATTAATTCCTTTTAAATCCCCAAATTCTATTCTCAGCTGGCCTGATGATGGCCTGTGCGTAACTCGAAATCGGTAGCTATTTATTAAAAAGTTTTATGTGATCGTAATGTTAAAGATAACGTATTGTTATCGTATATTCTGCCATAATATATTGTAAAATTTTGAACTACATTAATTTAGTAAAATCAGCAATAAGTATGTTGCTATAAGTACGTTGTAGCAAGTGCTAATTTGCGAAAATGTCACGAATTCCCTTATCATCTACTATAATTGTAGTTGTGACGACACGATAAATTTTTCTCCATATAGAAATGATAGAGAATTTCCATTTTTAAACGTCCAATCTTTCAACGAAAACATTTCTGAAGACAAACAAGTCGCACATACGCAGATTAAATTTTAAATTTTGAACCCGTTAAAAATTAATAAATAACTATTATAGTATCGCCGTTATCAAAACCAACCGTCATATGTCATCGGCTAAAAATAAACGAAAGTAACAATATTTACGTAGATGGGTGCGCTTTGTATAGTCTAGTTCTTCGTTATTTCTTTTTGGGAAGATATTTTATTGATTGGAACATCCATCACTACTTAATCTACAAGAACAACGCCGTCTATTAATTGACATCTAACTACGAATAAACGTTTTTCTCTTTCGTTACGTTAAAAGACGAGAATCCCTTATCAAAACGCTTGAATCCTTGATCCGATTTTCGCACTTGCGTTACGTCAAGAGCACAGACGTCGATGGTCATCTTCTTGACGACGATACGCGTTGCTTTAGGTGGCCGACGACGTTGTGACAGAACGTTTCATCTCGCACAATAGCCCACTAACAGCCCGTTTTCTTGTGAAATCGTTTCGAATTGATTCGTTATTTCAGACAGTTTTGCGCTTCAGTGTACAATTCTTACAATATCCTTCGATTTGATCGATCTAATATAGATCGCGCGGTGTATCAAAGACGCCAAAACTTGTGCACATGTAGCGTATACACGCATATATAAAGAAGGAGAGCTGTTAGATTAGTGGATGATGCTGTGTATGTACTATAATACAAAAGTCACGTGGTCGTAGTTCCGAAAGTGTTCCGGAATCGCAGTTCGCCTTGTTTTATTGAGCGCATCGATTGTAGATACATATAAAACTAAATCTCGATCGTCATCGGCGTACAGTTTCTATAAAGAATTTTCTCAGGAGGTATTGTTGGTGTGTTTGGTGCCGATTAGTTACATTTTTTTTTCATCTACTTTTGGAGATAATAATGAATAAGACGTATTTGATCTTCTTCGTTCTAGGTGAGTTTCCAAATTATTTGCATTTTTTTTTTTTGTTGTAATCAAGGTTTATTTATGAATTTAAAGCTTGTTTGTATACAACAGATTTTTTTTTTGATGCGTAAAGGTTCAAAATCAATTACGAAAGAAACTAGCTAAAAGTTAGCTAATCAGTAACCATGTTAATTTTTAGCAATTGGCAACTCCATATTTAGTTAATTATAAAGTTAATGCATCGTGTTTCTTCAATAATGAAAATAATACTAATACCGATATATTTTTAATAAAGAATTGTTTAATTTGGCTTACAGGAAACTAGCTAAAGATTAGTTAATTATCAAAGAAAATGAGAGTGTAATAATTGCGTCATCTCTATAGTCATTTGTCCACATACTTCGTGAACCTGGATAATTTTCGAAATTGAAACAATGCACAGCGTATCCATCTAATGCGTGGTTGAAGAAAAATTCCGTCCCTGAGTAATTTAGAAAAAAAATTCAAATAATTAAAAAGTATTTGGAAGCAAGTGCCGTTTAACATAAAATGATATTCAAGTATACAAGGTGTGGTGTTTCCACAGAGCATGATGCAAATTTGTCTCTATTTAAGTGGAGTACGTTATACAGGCTGTCTCTATATATAGTCTAGACTATACATCGGAAAATGCTAAAAACTTGCTAATACATTAAAGTCAACATGTGCTATCGAAATAAAATAGTTTTAATAATCTAATGCATCCGGTTGTACCGGAATTAGAAGTCAGTTTTGTCATTTGAAATGGAATACATTTGACCTTAAAATTGAATTCCTAATTTAATTTTAAGGTTTGTTTGGTAAAACAACGTCGCTGAAATATTTGGCTTTTTTGAAAATGTGGGAGATAAACAAGATTTTGACTCTTAATTCAAAATTGGAAATTATTAAACTTACGGTAGAAAAAAGAAGTGACTCCTTCCTAATTAGAAACGACAAAGACTAGAAATAGACTTCTACAGACTCACTAATAGATACATTACGTTCGATTCCAACCACTGTGGACAACACAAGATGGCCGCGATTAGTTTCTTAATTAAAATTGATAAAATTTAAATGTAGGATTTATGTAAGAACCCCGGCGATAATATATTGATGAAACTTCCACAACGTATCGAAAGCGAAAAGCCTATATTTCAATTCGCGACATACACTCAAAGACCTTTTTGGCAATCCGAAAGATAAGCCGGACATGAATGATTCGATGAGCACATTGGGTGCTATAGAACCAGAAGGATAGGTTCGTCAAGCGGCACTTGACAATCTCTGGAAAATGTAACGCAACACATAAACGAAACCAGGCACAATATTAAATTATAACGTGGGAATTAGACGCTAACGAAACTATTTACATAGAAAGGGGCACAAATTTGATAGAGCGGACCGTTATCATACTCATGCTAGTTTCATTTTGATTTATTAGTCTAAGGCGAATGTATGACAGGCATGTTAGTATTAGCCTTTTTTATACATTAGTTGTGCGTACTTAACTATCTTGTATTTTGTTATCAAGCACGATATGCGTTCATCACTTGTTTCCAATAGCTTAAATAAAAAGTTCGGTTAGAGTGTTTTGTTAGGCACACAATCGCCTACAACTTTCTCCTTTCCACTTGTTTTCTAAAATCAATAATAACAGTCAAAAGTCAACATGGCAAGGAAGGAAATGAAAAAAGAAAGAAAAGCAGTTTTTTCAAGATATCTAAGTAGCCCTACATTTTAAAAAAGACGCAATTAATTGAGCTCTTAATTAATGAAATTTGTCATGTGAAGGGGACCTTTGTGCGATACTGCGTGTGACATATATCCCCTCTTAATTTCTTAGCACCTAAACATTTTATTTAGGGACCAGTCAAAACAATTAACTGTTTTAACTGGTCCCTATAATTTTAAGCGAGCTGTATATTAATATTACAACATATCTCGTTGCACTGATAAATCTCTTAAACAGCTTGCATCGACATTCTTTGTATGATCAGATCATGTTTTCCTTTTAAGAAACGATTGATTAACAAATTAGCAATTAGTTTTGCAGATAAACTATGCACCGAAAGAACGTCAAAAAGGCATAGATTTGATAGTTGTGATCTACATATCTAAAATCTAAAGTATCCTACGTTCTATGAATTCTCTTGTAATTAATTGATAGCGTTTTGTTACGGATTTATTGTTTTTGTTGGTTTCATTACATCAGTTATGCAACTTATTTACTATTTGAATACGTGTAAGATTGTTTATTTAGAATCGATAATCGTCGTAGTACTTTTTTTGTTATGGGACACCATGTGGTACCGCACCCCTAACAGCTACATTTTATATCTAAATTCTATTTTCAACAAGTTGGATTTTCCCTAAGATATCCATGGCACCATTTAGTGTTGCATCAGGTTAGTCTTTAGCCGGAAACGGAAAATCATAAAATTTAACAAGTAATTTACTTCAATATATTATTCTTGGTAATCAGCAGGTTTTTTTTATCACATCGTATATGCGATAAAAGGTACAAGAATTCTAATAATCAGCTACATTGTAATAATTTTATCTAAAATCTTGCGCAATATCGTTAGATATCGAGCGGAAACCTGAATGACCAACTTCCTCTCTGAGAATTTGCGAATGCGTTAGAGAAAACTACAGCGATAAATGAAATTCCATTGAAAATTTTTGGCAAGACGCCCATCACCAGATTTTAAGCTGATTATAAAATAAAAATAAACAAATTACACTAACTTTTATTATCCTTGCTTTTAACTGATGCGTTCAGCCTAGCCTTAATGTATCCGCCGAAAATAGGACCATTAGTCATGGGAAAATGATTCGGATATCGCATACCGATATCACCCACGCGAGTTTTAGGTTTATTCGTTTGCAAATTTCTGGAAAATGTAAACAAATTATCCAAAAGCGCGTGGCTCGGTACATGAACAATAAAAGAAGCAATCGTTTTATAGTGCTGAACTATGGCATTTGAATATCGTCCAAACAATTTAGGCAATAGAAGATTTAATTGAGATTTTTTTTTTCTGGATTCTTTTATACCATTTCAAGGTGCCCATATTAAATTGAAGATCACAAAACTATAGTTTCAGGATTTTCGATTACATTTGCTTTTAATTACCAATTACTGCGGATAATTAATACAGAATACGTTTATGTATTTTAAATGAACTGCAAATTTATTGTAACATGTATTCTTCGAAGGACAATTAGGGATTCTTTGAACAAGGAATCTCCGGAATATTTAATATAATTTATATAAATGTATATAAAAATTACGTAGCAATGAAATTTAAGATACAGATCATGATTCAAAATATATTAATTTATTTCTAACCTAGACATTGAGAAAAACTTTTCTATATTTAAGGATACGATAATCTCAAAAAGAGTCCACCGCATACCAGAAAATCAAAGTGTAGCATAGTTAATTTCAGCATCTAGTCCTGACCTAAATCCTTGCGACTTTTACTTGTGGGGATCACAACACTATACGGCAGCGAATAGAAGCAATTCCGTAATACACACTTCAAGCAGTTTGTGGAGAATTTGAGAAGAGGCTGCGGTACGTTTATGGTTAATAGAAGCTTCCACTTCGAAAACTTCATTTATTAAACTGGAGATGTTGTTGTTTAATTGGACAAATAAATCCTTTCTGTAATTTAATGAAACAACATGAATTCACAAACCGCCACTTTAATTGGCCAACCCTGTACGTTAAATGTAGGTTCTGCAATGCGAATTATGCTTAAGAATATATATTATATAACATCCAATATGCCTCATGTAACAAGATACACTTGTTATCCACAGTTCAGGTTTTATTTACTAAAATTGAACCTTGACTAAGTATATGTAATGCAACTAGGAGAGATTTCAATCAAAGATTAAAACTAATTTTTTCTTCTACAGTGTGGCTGTGGTTGATGGAAACAATGGTCGATGCTTTTACAATTATTTTCGTTTTTCTCTTGAGACTAAAATATTTCCTACTTTTTATTATGATTTTAATTTGATTGAAAATTGGTCATTAGCAACTGACAATCTCTGCCACCTGATCCTCAAGTATTACATTATGATGTTTATTCACCATAAAATGTTCCATATCCACCCGGGTAAGTGTTACGATCCAATGAGCAACTACTAACTTGAAATTTTCCATATAATGCTGCAGGTACTAAGTAACACAGTTTTCTGCAGTTGCTGGTGCAATCTTAAGAAAACTATGGAGTTGCTTAGATCTCTCACCAAAGAGACAATTGCATTTTCCAAGTTCCATAATGCTTTTATTTCCCCAGCAACTGGAACCAACTTCATTAGTTTTTCGGCATATTTCCGACTCGCATATAGGGTGCCATTTTTATTTTTATATTTTTGCTATGCAAGCTAATTGTGTTTACCTCTCCCCTACTCTGATATCTAAAGGCAAATTAAATCTTTTAATATTACTTCTGGGATGATGGCTTTTGGAGTTTATTAAAACTTTTTAGACAAGCTAGACAAGTCCTCAAAGAAGAGCTTCTTCGCCCGTTTCATTTTCAAAAGATTCATCACCTACTATTTACTCCGCATACAATATTGGGCGTGGTAGCAAAATCAAGGTCTGTCTTTAATTTTAATCACCGATGAAGCAGGTTTTAGTCACGATGGTGTCTTTAACCTACATAATATGCACTATTGGAGAGAAATAAAACACTTAAGACCAGTTATGGAACAAAATTATGAGAATTATGGTGTCTGCTGATTGATTCCGTAATAATCCAATCTTAGATTCTGTATCTAGTAACAAAAAGGTTAGGGACATTAGCGTGTAAGATCTTTTCTTATTATTTTATGATCCTCTATATATGATCACCCCGTATATCTATCTCAGCCATATGTACAAATTACAATAGGATGTGGTGATATAAACACATCCCGTTGCCAAACACTCATGATGTGAAATTAAAGTAGCACGAGAATTACACACTTCTACCAAACTTGGCAAATTTTACGCAGATTTTTGAAAAAACAAAAACTAATTAGTGGCTTTTACGTTACGTACCTGGCGGCTTTCATCGATAAAAGATTTCTCCGAAAAGCGACTTACACTCTGTCCGCCCGAATCGGTCGGCATTACCGCTAACGAAAGGCGATAAACGGTGAAATAAATAAATTTACAATGTCATCTCGTTTTTTTCTTTTTTTTTGGGAAGAGATGGATGTTGCGATAAAGAGTGTACTGTGTGTGGGATATCTCTTCCTTTGTCTGAAACGACCGAAAGATAATGTCAAGTTTTCCAATGCTTTAATTACATCTTCGGTTGTATGGTGTAGGTACGTAGTGTTAGTGTTTCCTGGAATCGGCTTACCGGCGTTGTTTTGACGCGTTTCATTGATATGGATGGACTGACCACCATGCAGACAATTCCATCTCGTTTTAATCACTCGAAATAATTGAAACGTCTTGTTTAATGATATTACGTGGGATTTTGATAATGATAACAATTTTAGGTGCTTTAGCAATTGTGAATAATAATAATAACATTGAATTTGCGATATATATACATAACGTGCGTTTTCTTGAAACATACGTACCGTAGCTGGACTAGTTTTGCTGTCGCAATTGCCGATGAATGGGCCGAGGCATTATCATAATAGCAAAGAACTTTTCCTTCGCTAGGTAGGTTATTTTTCTCATTAGTTCAGCGTCGAATTCTGCCATGATTGTCTTCCCTTTCTCCAAATAATTAATCATGCGAATGTGAAACCGTCTTCACCGTCATAGGTGCTCATTCGTCGGGAAGAGCCCATTTTGTTGCATGTATTGTGGTATATTCATGTTCCGTCTACACTCCAATAACCAATAACAATTCACTCGTATTGCACTTAAACTTGTCCAAATATTGAACATTTGAAGCTATCACGCGATTCCGTGTTTGATCAATCGTTAGCAGACGCGACATCCATCTCTCCGATAGATTTTTCATACTCAATTTTTCGTGAAGGATGCTTTGCACAGGTTTATTTGAGATATTTGCCACATTAATAATCTCTCTAATCTTCGCCCGGTGGTCGGCTAACGCGATACCATGAACTTTGTTGATCATGTCATCCTCATTGGGGTGACCTAGCCGCTCCTTGTCAAGGATAGATATTTGGCTACGTTTATTCATTCAACTTCTCTTTGATCTCTGCACACGTTCTTCCATCCAAAAAAAGAAATCGAATCACTAACCGGTATTGTTCTCTTTCACTGAAAAGCACAAGTATATGAACTTGCTCACTTTCAATAGCTCTCAAAACAACACCAATAACATGGTGTAACATTTAATGTCAATCTCGTAGCATCATGCGATTGAGTGGACTAGCTAAAATTGTTCGACTGACCAGAGGCGTCGTCCTTTTACTAAATAACTAAGTGATTATAAACACCTGATTAACGAACTGCTAGCCCAACTGAAATTGAAGTAATTAGGATTAATAAGAGGAATTTTATTTTGGTTGACCAACAAAATATTCAGAAACCAAGTTTAGAAATTATACACGAGACTAGACCGACTCGTGTTTTGTTGACTCTCGAGGAAACCAGTAGGCAACACAAACCCATTCTCATGAGACGAATAAACACGAGTCTATTCAGTCTTTGCTAATTTCGCGAAGCGCACGGAAAGTGGCGAACTTTAGATATAACTTTCGAATATATATTTGAAATAAGTAAAGAGCAGCCTTGCATTGATTTTACTTATTTTAATAAGACATTTTTGAGTGTACATGGGATCATGCTCGGCAATGTGGAACACTATCAGTCGTACAACATCATTACGGATAGTTTGCGGACAAGTAGCGCGTACGAGGTCCCGTAGCTACCGACCTTTATTGCGATAACCTTTAACGAACACCAGGCGATCCTTATTTACTAATAAACATTTTTTGGTGGTGTACTTTTAATTGTGGCCAGTGTATTTACTATGTAAATTTTGATCTTCCAGGCATTCTATTTCTCGAAGTCTCCCCCGCACCATCTGGTATCCGAGAAGGTGGTTGTATTTCATCACCTGATTGTTACCTATCAGGTCCTATCTGCGTTATTGACGAATACGGTGCCACCCAAACTTTCGAACATCAATGCATGGCTGACCTAGCTTCTTGCCGCAAAGGCACATGTAAGTATCAAATCGAATACATTTAAGGATAGAAGCACGTGAAGGATTGCTGAATGTCGTTTTTCTTAATTATTCTTTATTAATTCCGAAGTTATCAATTAGAGATGGGTTCTAGACAGAATTAATTGAATTAATTATTATCGAATACCGCAGATCATTTTAGTACTTCTCCAATTTTAATCAATCTAATCGATTTATTAAACATACAAAAATAAAAGAATGAAGAACGTATACGTATAATTCGTCGGCCGGTGTCTATTAATTTGAATAATAACACTGTCGAATTGCTTAAATCGATATTACTAATGGTGAATAAATTGAAAAGGCGCCGCTTGTAAATACAGAAAACAAACGTTTAATCAAACATACCGTACAATGAAAGAATTCTCCTCTTTTTGCATTAATTTCGTCAAAAAAATTTATCGTATTTGTTAATTTTTGCCACGTAAAATGCAAAGTATATAAATATATAATTATTTCATTTACATTGAAATCGTATTGAAGTTATTTTGTTTACAATTTGTTTCAGATTACGCAGAAGTTAAAGAAGGCGTTTGCTGATGAAGCCCAGAAGAAGATATCAAAAGAGAAGATATTACCAGTAATGCAAAAAAAGCATCGCTATATATACTTAGAAATGAGTTACTTAAAACAAAACAAAATCCCCAGTTTGCCATACATTATCGAAAAACAAAACTTATACTATAAGAATGTATTGTCTCGTATCTTCTATTGTAGATATTCGAACAAATCGAAAATCATGTACTTCAATAAAAATTTTGACAAACTTACATATACATACATAATATAATGTGTAAATATGTTTCACTTATCCGTATGCAAATTGTAATTATTATTTTTATTATTCACAGAGTATTTATTGCTTAAATTATTTATTATAAGGTTTTCCGAAAAGCTATTATTTATATCTCCTTTATAACATGCCTTTATCATGATGTCCATGTATGTTACTAAATTTTATTCAAAGAAAAGATTTCAGGCCATTGCGTTGCATCTAATCTGGTTGCGTATCATTCACCATAATGCAATCTAAAATTTATCGTATTGATAGAAAAGTTCGTTATATTGTTCTAAAATTAGAATTTGTTGAATATTGCAGTAATCTTTGATATTGATTCGATGTTATTTCTTGGATTCTAGTAATGTTCTACAAGAGATATTTATCCATTGTAAATTTCCTCGGGTGTATTTTAAAAACATGGTGTTTTGTGCAGCGTTCCAGGGTACAAGTGTATGAAAAATATACATCTACTCAAACGCCCTTAAATGACGATTAAACTTCATGTGATGTATTTAATAATGCGTTGAGAAAAGACAAATACTCTATAACAATGTCGCCATTTCGGGAAAGTACACAGAGAGGAAATTGTTCGTGCCATAAATTTGCTTCGTTAGCAAAGTGGTGTTGGCAAAGTTACGTCATCTTATTGGAAGAGGAGGCAATCTTTCAGAAGAGGCCATAAAAAGTTATTCATCATCTGGCGATATCGTTCGCCATTAACAGTTGCCGTTTCCACATTCCTATTTTCAAAAAAAATAAGGAACAAGCACACCTTGGGAAGAAAATCCACGCCCAATGGTTATACGACGAAAATGCAGTGGTTTTTTACGTCCCCAGAAGCGAACGTTCATCGTCGTACCGAGTTGGTACAGCCACGTTTTAATTTACCTGCCCAAAATGTCACAGTGGCAAATAATGATCTATCACCTTCGTAAATATTTCGGGTTTAATTTGCGTAGGCGTATTGCCACTTAAATGCAAGGATTCAATGGGGGCTCGATTTTTCCATTTTTACAAAAACATTATCATCCATAGCTGTTTATGTTATTAAAATATCTATTAGACAACAACCAAGCGTCCACCATGACTGAAAAATATCCTTTAACGTTTATGCAATTATACTATCAGAATATTTTTGCTGAGGAACCATTTTCATGTTTTAATAATAATAATAATAATAGTAAATGCTCTTATATGCTATTTGTATAATTTAGGCGAAATTAAGACTCTTGTCCACACAAGTTTGCACAAAATAATTACTAAACCAATAAATAACTATTATGTATATAGGATATTAAGTACTTACCCACCCATCAACCGGAGACATAAAGTAAAATAAACACAAGAGGAATGCACATGCTAACACCCCGAGGCAAACCACACCACCAACCCTAAGACATGCCAATTACCAGAACCAAATATGCGATCAATCTACTGTTGAAGTAGATAATTAGAGTAATGCATTGGCCAGAAGAACAACAACGAATAAACGAAGGCAAATTCTTCATAATATTTGATAGGAAGAACACCTTTTGTGAAATTGGTGTTCATGCATCGGTGGCGTAAACGTCCCTTTGAAACTAATATTAAGAGTATGTATAAATTATCTTATCGTACAGACAACTCTCAGACTCGAATTCTAGACTTTCCGTATTTTTCTAGCTGCAATTGAACTCATAAACGAGGAGTAAACTGATAGCTGAGTGTAGGCTTTCACGACCGTAATCCATAGTAGAAATGTCTTTCGGGTGTTGTCGCGTTGTTAATATTTTGCTTGACCTTTCGCTAATCATGCTGTCAGCTTATTCAGAAGCTGCATGTCAAGTAAAATATTAACAACGCGACAACATTTCTACTGAGGAGTAAACTGTATCATACCAGTTAAAACGTGAAAGAACAAGAGATTCCCATAACACATTCTTCAGTTTTTGTGTAATCATTAAACTTCAAATGTTCATAAATCAGTAAGCCCAAACATTTTTACGGGAAATTTCTGTATCAATTTTTATATTGATATTAGAAAGCCGTGCCACACTGTACCTACGTAGGGCTAGCATAACGCGTGGATGATGGACGTTTTAAAGATCTGAATTAACGCGATCACATGCTACAAGTGAGATTTGCAGTAACGAATATAACTTATATAACCGATCAAGCACAGAACCCTGTGGAAAGCTGAAACATTACCAGCAACAACAGACTGAAATCTGCCGTTCAGATAACTAGATGATAACTAACTTCACTGTAACATCTTCCATATCCATTTGACGATAATAAGTCATGGGTTGGTCATGGTATCAAAGGCCTTTGAATAATCCAGACAAGACTGTCGCATTCTCCCTATCCACCTCCGAAATAACATCATCGATAATGGCAGATCCCGATCGAAAGCCAGATTGTGTTACAGGTATATAAAAAATCTCGCATATGCATTTAATAGTATCGGAATAATGCTTATTTATCTTAAATCGGGACATAAAGATACAAAATTTAGGTAGTGGCCTAATAAGTTCTCTTTTCCACAAAGTGAGGGAAAACACTTACAGTTATACAAGTATTAATTATGCCCCTTAAGTAAGAAATCTGATGTTTAATCCATCTATGTTGATTTCCTTGCTTCTAATGGAATGCATACCCGCCAAAACATCGCCATCATTTACAATTATTGCCACAGACACTTAAAAGGTTATAATGTGGCAGAACCAACCAGAATAAAGGGGTTGATTAAATTCATGAGGGCGACAAAACGCCTGCGACACACGACCCATCACATATTTTTACCCTTATTTCGAATTTGAAACCGTATGTAAGCCCCCTTTCAGCACCAAGATCTTGCGACCGTAGACAGTCGCCTACCGGCTAGCGAAACTTTATCATTTTTGCTGACCCTAGTCACGTCGAAACACGGAAGGTGAATTTTAATAATATGCGTAAGGTTTTGGAATTACCTAATATTTATTTACATGTCTGAAATATTAAAACAATCCAATTTATTGACGTAAGCACGTACTCAATGTGCGCTACTGAGCTTGGATTATTATTATTCTTGGAGCGACGATTATTTACCATATGACAACATGTTGTTGGTTATTGTTAGACGTATTATCTTGTTATTGAACGTAGTTTATTTATTTACACACCTTAAACGGGTGCTTCTCCTTTTAAGGACTCTCGGTTTTCACGAAATCTACATTTTCACTAACAATAAGCGCTATAAAGGTTGGAAACTTGAATATCAATCAAATATGACCAAATGTAACAAAATATATTAGATGGGAGTCTAATGAAAAAATTAATTCTTGGCGGTGTCTATTGCAGCTTAACTTTTTAGGTTGATGGAGTTTAATGCGACTGCTTTAATATTAATGCGGATGTTATCGAAAGATTAGACGACGTATTCTCTTATTAATTAATAATAAAACACATTAGTCCAGTTCAACATTTTAAGAACTTTTTCGGATGAGATTTTCTCAATATTTTCTGTTACTAGGTTTTCACAGATTTCCCAATATCTAGGTTTGATAGAACCTAGGTTCTAATGCACTTAAAAATCAACCTTTTTGAAAAAGAGTTGTATTTTGATGTAGCATCATAGCAGCATAGATGTAGGTCAATGTAAGATCAAACGTTAAGAATTGAGAGATTTCCGTTGAAAACAAGCAACAATAAGTTCTCATGGCATACTCCATTAATAAGAAAAAACAGCATTGCCATGAATAACCTACAAGAGCGTTCTAGATATATAAAACCTAGACGTGAAGTTATCATTGAGATGATAAATAACGATAATTCATACGACAATTACTATAAAGTTTATAAATAAGAGCGCTGTTTAAAATTTCCGAAGGTCGAATTGTTTTCGTATTTAACCTGCTGCAATTAGAACCTTGTCAATAAACATAATTGGTATTTTGAATGCCTTCGGATCACGTTCTTCAAATAGAACCGCTCAATTTATCATTGTTTATTTCAGAGAACAACGCAAACCATTTCCAGTATTTAACAAATAATCGTGCTAGTTGATTTGTCGTTGTGTGTATGTGCACATACATGTTGTTAAGTGTGTTATTTGGTAAAACCAGCTAAGATGAGCTGATAAAAATCTATATAACCGGTTGTTCAAGAAATGAATTCGAAACAGACGTGCAAGACATCGAAGTGTACGCAGAAGGAGTAAGAAATTTTTGTCAAATTCCCTACAGAGCCTATTGAATTCTGAGAAAGATTCAACATGAAGATCTCTTGCATCTTAACGATTATAGGTGAGTAATTTTATTTCCTTGTTCGTAGAGCGTTTGTTAGATAAATGACGTGGCGTTAGGTGTTTTTAATTGTTTGAAAAATTTAATTCGATTATTTATTTCTGACCAAGTAGTTAAATTCTTGTTCAAGAAGATCATTGTTTTCATTAAAATAGCTTTCATATTTTCTAAATTTATCTTTTTATAACTTCAAGACTATCCTCTTTAGAAATGCTATCTAACATATATGTACCTTATTGCTTTTGCATTTACATCCTAGTTTTCTTGGCTCGTCTTCTAGAATTTACAAGATTAATATTTTGGAAAATATTCCAAATTGCCCGTTTTTAACAATGACCTCTGATACATAGTTTTTAGTTTTCTCAACTGGCGCAAGCCTGGTTTATTTCAATTAAATTTGCATTACGAAAATTCGAATTTATTTCATTTCATATTTTATTAGTATACAGTACTTTTCCTTTTTAATTATACGGGTTTTTACACGTTAATACTGCAACCTTATGTTTAATCGTAGAATTATTGGAATTTAGAAAAACTACCCTATATTTGTAAAATGGTGCTTCCAAACTTATTACTTTTAGATCAACCACAAAATTTACTTCTTACAGCAGATGCAAATAGAGTTCCATAATGTATACGTGTTCATTTTTGAATCTACGCATGCGTTTTCTTTTTGCTTTCTACGAATATTCTAATGTAGGTTGGTTGAACATTAATTTTAAAGTTGATCCAATTCAAAAGGTTCAACCAATTGTACACTTAAAAAACAAAGTTGTACAGGAAAATGTGTATTTTTCTCCGAAAAAAGAGTACCTAGCGACGAGAATGTAACTTATGCAGTTCTTTAAAATATTATCCAACTTTGGAAATATCCAATCCAATCCTGGCACTGATAAAACGTTGAGCTGCCAACTCCTCAGAAAGTTTTGCGTTATAAATACATGGCGATTTAAATTGCTCCAGTAATGAGAATTCTATCATTTCTGATAAATTTGGACTCAGTCGTCCAGATAACCATTTTATGTATCGATTGATATAGTTCTTCATTAGACAGCCTGTATAGTTAACCAAGATCATTAATTATATGCGCTATGATGTCAACAATTATTTAACGAATGCAACATATATCGCATATTCGGTTTAACTGCGCTCCAGTAAATAAACCGCATATGAATGAAAACACTCATTTCGGTGCATACGTCCACGAATTTTTAGAATGGTCATCTTGGTCAATGACTCTTGGTCCTTGTTCTTGGAATATTAAAAACGGGCTTGTTCATATTTTTATTTTATGCAAAGTATATGCAAGCAGGTCGACCTCCAAATATAGAAATCTAGGTCCAATGCTTTTCTTTATTTATTACTCATATTCTTTTTTATTGCTGAATATAAAGTAATGCAGAGTAGGAACAGGTGTGATTTTCTTTTTATCAGTTGCGGTCGATCAAGGACAATGGGCTGTCCACCTAGCCGAAATGAAATAATTGGAATTTTTTATAAGCTAAGAATAATATAATCTTTTCGAATCTTAGCGACTTACACTTACGGCGCTATTCATAAGAACTATGTTCATACAGTATGTTTTTTCTTGTCGGTTCACTTGAAATATTTTTCAAATTTTGCCTTATTTTTTTCCAAAGTTCCTTGTGGAATGCTTCTACAATTGGTGATAATTCGTTGGCACATTTAAATCTTTTAGTTGAAGCTTATAAATTGGTGGTTTTTTTATTGGTTTCAAAAAGAGAAGTCGAAAATTGTCAAGTTCAATGATCGTAGAAGGTATTCAATCGTTCTACGTCTTCCAATCCAATGATTGCCTTAATTGCCTTCTTGGTCACTCTGGTTTTCAATTTACTAAGTTATAAGAGGATCGATGATGTTCAACATATTAATAATAAAGAATATGGGCCTTAGTATTCCTGCTCAAACATTAATTTTTTGTAAATTTTGCAGACTTCACATAGCAATAAGTAAAGAAGCACACTACTTCACTTTTCGCTTAAGTTCTCTTACGTATTTATGCTGTATATCCTTAATTTTATACAAACCTTGTACAATTAATTCTATTTTTTTCTCATTTACGAAGTTCTAGTTCTCGCTACGATATGTGATCCAACTAAAGCTGCACCCCAAGGTTGGATTTGGGACGATGAAGCAATACCGTCTACTGCGCCGACTCCAACGCAAAGGCCTAGACCTACCCCTGCCCCAACTCCAACGCAAAAGCCTACACCTATACCTGGCCCAAACCCAAACCCTAACAATTTTAGGTCCTGCATGAGAGCCTGTCCAGCTACGTCGCAATTCAACCCCGTCTGCGGGTCAGACGGTATTACCTATGGCAATAAAGGAAAACTGAAATGTGCTAGGAAATGTGCTAGGAAATGTGGAGCTGGAGGTAATCTAATTTAGTTTTAAACGTTGTAGTTGATTTTGTGCGATAACTGGCGTTATTTGTGTTGCCTATTCTACATGGTGAAATAGCATAGATTACATTTTTTTCCCTCTTTTCAGATATACAGCTCGCGCATTTGGCTTCGTGTGACATATAAGATTAACCAGATGCTACAAAAAAAAAATAAACTGTGAGACTGATGAAAAGGACATCGCCATATTCTTTATAGTTTAAGGACTGCGTGAATTTAATGTGATTATGAATATACATAAATTATATATCTTTTATTTGCAGATGTATTAGGACAATATTGATAATAGTAAAAATAATAATAAAGAAACTCATTCTGAACAAGTAAAGTGCATTGTTTGTGTATTTAATCTTTGTTGTTTGTGAATTGTTGCAACAGTTTCTAAGATTTTGCCTTTTCAAATTTTTGGAAGAATTGACAAAAAGACTAGAAGGTTGATGTTTTAAATTTACATTCCGTTTACTATTATTTTTTTGAACAATCTACCTATAATAACTAATTCTAATAAGGAAAGCTCTCCAGGGGTGCCAAATTTAACCACAGTTTCCTACTTACCACCAATGGAAAATATAGTTTGGTTTGAATCAGAAAAACATTCCATAAAACGTAATCGACCACAGTACTAGCCAGCATTGCTAAATAAAGAAAATACTCAGTTTACCCATATTTTGGGTACAGCGGCAGACTTTGCAAAACGGTGTGTTTTCAACAGAAATAATATACGTGTATTATTTTATAGAAACCACTTGCACATTGTCCTATTGGGACTATATCCATCGGAATTGAAGTCACCCTTTTTGTGGGGATGAAGGATGGAGAGGGACTTCAAAGCAAGCATTCCCTTCCTTTTAAAATTTCCTTTTTAGGATTCATTATACCCTAGATTGCACAGTAGCCTGTCAGCTTTCTTTTGTAGGGCGTTAATCTCTGAAACGGGAAGCCAGAACTTAAAACTTTTTCGCTATCTTCTGTCGTTAGGGTTTTCAATTTTCAAAAATTCATTTTATCCACTCAGAGTGCTTTCCCACCCAAAAAAAAAACGTAGTTCCTACGTATATGTGATCTACATGTTCCCAAAGTTTCATTAATTTATTGAACTTCCAGGTTCAGGATCGTTCCTTACAAGAGCTTCTTGTTTCGATCTTTACATTAATTAAATACTGTTAAATGATACTAAAGGTGAAATATTTCAAGTACTATTAGTTCGCTGACCTCTCTTTATAAAGAATAATTAAAATTTCACCGCACTCATAAATTCAATTAATTAAACAAGGTTAAAATAAGGAAACGAATCGATCTGATAAACTTGAGGGTACCCATATCCTCTCCTAACAAATATATTTAAACCACACACACCTAGCTTTTGCGCATTGATAAGTTCAAGCTATGCGATAAGTTAGAAGACTATATAAGCGATACCTTTAATAAACTAGACTCAAGAAGCGTATTCAATCCTTGACCAGTAAACAAGTTAAAAGTGCCAAGATGCGACTAGTATTTATAGCCGTCTTTGGTGAGTTTCGTTTATTTTCATTTAAAATCGTAGAAGATTTAGCAAATTAAAAAAGAGAATTAGATAAAAAGTTTTTTGTATGCAAATTAAATCGTTTTATATGTATTTTGGCAATTGCAGAGTTAATAAACTTATCTATCGATTATAGTTATCGACGTGTATTCATAAATAGAATAACTACGTATGTGTACTCTTATTTTGTTTTCGTTCTCTCAATTTTAATTAAAAATATTAAGAGCACGCGATCTATATTACAAGGATGCTTGCTAGTTATATATATTTTTTTTATTTCTAGTATCAACAGAGACGAATATTTTTTGCCTTCTATAGAAGATAATTTCTTTTAACTGTTTTTTATTTAAATATTTTTATCGCTAAACAAAGTTTAACCACATATTGCGGGAACCTTGACTTATTTTTACATTTGTTTTGTGGTGTTCGTCTTACATGAAATCTCTGCATGTAATAAATCTACATCGATATACTAAAATTTCGACCGACGCCACTTGAAATTGAATTACTTATTCTTAATTCTTAAAATAATAAAATACTTGCAACTGGTTCTCTATGGTCTATTTTGTCTAATTCTTAGTTAAAATATAAAACTGTTCTAATTCCTTGTTGATCTTCTGGTGTAAAATCCTCATTCACTCTGCTTTGGCTGTTGTTTGGTCTATTTTTCTTTTTTCTTCACTTCTAATGATTTTGAGCTTCGTTTAATGTTGTTAAATGATTGAAACATTCTTTCAACTTCCCTTTCTTTAAATAATTTGTAAATAAATTTTTCTAAAGCTAAAGTTTTTCTAAAAGCTTATCTCCTGGCAGAAAAAAAATGTTTTCTGTCTCTTTGCTTACTTTTGTCAAGCGATTAACAAATGAATTTCTAACGTTTGAGGAGGATGAGGTAAGTTAGTGAGTCTTGCGCCAATGATACCTCATTCTTCTTCAATGGGTGAGAGATCTGAAGATCTTCATCGCCACGGCAGTAAAGCAATCCTCTGTTGGAATGCGCGAATGCCAACCCAACGACTTCGCTCCTTTTATGGATGGAGCGTTGGTAGTCGATGTAATAATGTGGTGGAAGGTCGTGTATATAAAAGATAAATTATTGAAAATAACTCCGTCTTTGATTATCCTTTAGAAGTTAATATCAATGGAGTCTTTGTTGGGGTTCGTTTTTAAACTTAAACATTATCATTACTTTTTTCAATAGTGGTAGTTATATCTAAAGTTCGCCACTTTCCGTGCGCTTCACCAAATTAACAGAGTAGACAAACTCTCGGGGAAACCCGTAGGCAACACGAACCCATTCTCATGAGTCGACAGAACACGTTTCTGCTAATTTCGGAAAATGATGAACTTTAGACATATCACTAGTGATATAAGTGTGCTAATATGCTTTAAATGTCATATTGTAAATATCAAGCATTTTAAGCACACTGAGAATGTAAGCTTGTGATTAGATACGCATGCGCAACGCGCATATTCAAATTGCAACCTTGTTATAACAAGGACTGTGGCGTAGTATGGTAAACAACACATAAGTATCGGCAACCTCCGCACCACACAAGTTTAATGTAACTGTGGTGCGGAGGTTGCCGATACTTATGTGTTGTTTACCTTGTTGTACGAAATCACAATTTAAATAATGTATTATTTAACCTATGACGAAGCTAAATAACCCGGTTGAGTTTGCAGCCTTGTAAGTTTCCGTTTTATCTAAACTTCTAAATCTAACCTTAATTTTTCTGTGATATTTGCGTATACACATGGTGCAGTGTGTACATAGTGTGATATAAAAAAATTAATTTATTTCACGGGAATAATCATAGAATAGTTGGCTTTTATAAACAAAAAAGAAACTTGTTTAATCGACCAGACCCTTTGGGGCACTAAATTATTGGTTTTTAATTTAGTACTTAATATCTCATTATTTTACTATCAGGAACGCCCACGATCTCCAATTCAAAACTAATTATCTTTAGAAAATGCTTACTGTAAGAGGTAATACGGAAAATTACGATTTTGCTACTCGTTACCGACTATATACTTTAAGAAAGAATACTAATTATATGATATTCATTCTTGGAAGCACCCATAAACACCGGGAAGTTATATACGAAGATAATCGTCAGCGACGTAGAATATCTATACGTGTTAGAGAGAAAATTAATAAATCGATGTTTAAAATACTTTTATGTAATTCTGCAGTGATTGCCGTAACGATGGATCTCGCCGGTGCTGAGCCATCGCGCCTCCGCAGACAGAACAACCTAAGAAGCTGCTTGAGGAGTTGCCTTACAACTTCCCAATATAATCCAGTTTGCGGTACTGACAATGTAACTTATGATAATGAGGGGAAGCTGAATTGTGCAAGAACGTGTAGCGGAACAGGTTCGTATTTAGTTCCAATTACAAAAACATGATCTACATACATACAAACATAAATTTATTGATTCAATCAAAGCTTCTGCTAATCAGGTAGTACGGCAAATGACACTAAAGTATCGGCACACTGCGCACCACACAAGTTTATTACCATTATCATTCGATTATACGGCTTATAATGAGGACCCACGCATCCTCCAAACAGCTGTCCATAATTAATTAAACTTGTCCGGTGTGGAGTTTGTTGTTTACTAATAGTATGATTAATATGATTTTTAAATAAGAACTTGATTAACAAAGCATTTGAATAATAAATGGTCTAAAATTGCATCATGTTGCTGTTTCGCGCCTACTTTCAAAACTAGACTGCATATGAAGTTGCCTAGATTTAGGCGCGGATTTAAACAAGATATAAGCATTACTTGTTTATTTGGGATTTTCATTTTTATTTTGGGTGATTTATGATGCGTTTATTATTTTTTTTCTTTCAGATATCCGAATTAGTTTCATGGGTACCTGTTCTCCTTTGTAAAACCAATGAAACTTTAATGGTTTAGCGTTCCCGTTTTTTTTTTTTAATGTTCAACACAAGATTGATTATACTATTTTAACGTTTGTAAAAGGAAGCAAAATAAAAAACTACATATTTCTTTTTGTTTTTATCTTCTTAAACTTGAATATTTTAATAACATTTTTGTACATAAATAACTATATTTAATATACGAAATGCATATCCCAACAGCAACCAAACTACTAAGGCGTGTTCTGAAAATGTGTATTTAATTATCTTCCAATTCTTTAAAATCACTTTTCAATTTAGGTGGACATTATCGTATTATTTAGATGTTACGTGTGTTACACCTACAGGATCTTTCATCATTGAATTGATCTAAAATTTATCTTCGTAAACCAGATAGTTTGATAGCAATTATAAGGAAAGATATCACACATGTCTCGTAGATTCCAAAAATGGAATAAAACGTACATTTATAATAAACAGAATTTTTACATTTGCATTCGTCGCGTTGGCCCATTCCTCGCTAAACACGCTCGTAGTCTTAAGTACATAATTTCTTATTTACCAAACATTTATACGACTTTCCCATATATACTATTATTATACTCTCATGAGTTATCCGATGAAAAATTAGCACCATCTCATTTTGTTATCGACACCTGAATTTTATTACTTACCTACGTACTTTACCGGATACAAAAACAAATTACTACACCGCTCGTTACGTCCGTTACAATGTTGTGTAACTTGCGCAATGGAAAATCCAATTTCCAGTAATCTACTATGATTTTTTTTGCGCACATAGCGACATAAGGATATCGCCAAATATAGAAGTTTATGAGCTAATAAGGAACATGACCCCTATATTATGCATAATACATGACCTAATAAATATTTAGCATTTAGACTATCCTATATATCGCTCTTCCTCTTTGTTTAAATTAATGGAAAGCGTTCAGTTTCGTTCTTATTGTAGGATTGTAGGGTATCCCCACAAGCACAAGGTCGTCTGAAAATATTCGTCGCGTTTGAATAAGCAATTAATTATGTATTATAATGTTGTTAGTAGTTGAAAGTTTTCGTTTTATTAAAAAATAATTCTCAGTCGACAGTTTAGTTAATTACAATTAATCTAAATAAACATACTTGCTTTACTCCAGTTTGACCAATGCAGACAAAAAGTTAAATCTGGAAGTGTGAATCCTTCAAATCATTTATTACCTAGTTGGCATCTTCGTCGAAGAAGATCATTTAAAACCTGTCGAACACTTCCCAAGACCATGCGATATAAAAAGGAACATTGCCAGAAATTAAACAAATTTTATGGATAAACCTGAGCAACTTTCAAGCTTTAATATTCATGGAAAAGACTTTGCTTTGCTTTATTACTTGGCTCTATCCAGCTACCAAGGCGTCTCTTGGAACATAAATGAGTTAATTCAACTTATAAAAATAACGCAAAATCAACAAAGGAAATTATGCAATAATTGCCATAAACTTGACGAAAAAAAAAAAAGAAATCTTCTGAAGAAGTTGACAGGATGGTCAGCGAAACGTCAAGTTAAAAATATTAACTACACGACATCGCCCGAAAGACATTTCTACTATGGATTACGGTCGTGAAAGCCTACACTCAACTATTTGACGTAGGTTGTTCCAGTTCTTTTTATGTTTACTTTTAGTTGATTTAGATAAGTTTACAACACTCCCCACGAGATAGTGAAACGAAAATAATAAGAATAGACTTATCTGGCCGACTTGTAATTACCACAAAATTACTGTATAAAAAGGTAAAAGCATTTGGCATAGTTCCATAGGTTGATAAATAATTTATTTTTAGCTGATCGAGATCTATCGGAACATTTATCTAACTACTTCTTTCGCGTTACGTATGTGACGATTTCTAAACAGGAAGCTAATGCTGCTAATTTGCCGCATTCATTTTCGATACATAGTTTTGGCATTTGGAATTTAACTTTCAGATAATAAAATAACAAGATTGCAGGGATTCCTGGAATTTAAATCTATGCATAATATTTAAAACATTTTACGAGGATGTTGTTGACTTTGTGTCTTGCATAAACCGGATCAGATTGTTAATGAAATGCTTGCATGAATGTATAATTGTGAAAAGTACGTTCAAATGAATAATGCGGTTCCTGCTCTGGTAAACTAATACCAGAAGTCACATATTTTTGCATATTCTAATGATTGTGTCTAATAGATCTGATACACTCCGGTAGTTACCAGTTGACGTCATCTAACCAGAGTATGAGCAAATAGAAAAAATAATGCGGTGGCACAATATTGCATTAATAAGTTAGTTTTGGGGTAATCCCAAATATGTATATTATGTATGGTTTAAAGCACTGTGTTAGGAGATAATTGAAGTATATTGCATAGTCCTTCGGAATTTCGGAAAAAATAAATAACGGAGGAGCGAAGTACCCCACACCCCCGTATTTTATTTTTATATTATTTGAAGTATATTACATAGTCGTAAAAATTACGAAAATTATTATCGGAAAAAAACAAACGACGCGAAAGCGTGGTCACATATTCTTACCGGCGGGAAAAGAGCAGCCGCTTTTTCTGAACATCCAGTGGCGATCGTAGTACAGCAGCAAATTGGAGAAAAAACTTTGATAACATTTGAACTTCGTCCGATATGATTTTTTTCTATTTCTCCAATTTGCTGCTGTACTACGGCCGCCACCGGGCGTTCGGGTATCATCGAAATAACTGGCCGCTATCTTTGGTTGTTCTTATCACGCTGCTCGTATTCTTTCTAATTCTATTTTATATTCATTGAAAATGCAGTCATTAGACTTCCAGAAAGTGGGCAAGATTGATTTTTGATGACCTCAACGACCACCCGACAGACAACAAAAGAACCCTTACAATTAGCTTTTGATTAAATATGACTTTTTAACATTGAACGAAAAATTCGTTTTGTAATGCATGTAAATAGCAATAACACATCAAACGGCCACTCAAATTCAAACCTTCTTTCCCAGGTAAACGGAAGCTAATCACTCCGATCAATTACCAATATTTTTATCGTTCTTTTTTGTATCTCAAAGTTCTCAGTATCTCAAACTCATAGTTTATTACGAAATTATCTTTACCTGCTCCTACATTTAAAGATTATAAGAATCTATAAGCTTACAAACAATTTGGAATAGTTCGACCGATGATATTTTACTACTTCACCAAGGAAAAGAAAACACGAATTTGATATACTGTGGGGATTTCTATACACGCATGTACAATGAATATTGGCTAATAATTAATAATTAAGTTTTGCGGTAGATGCTAAATTCTGAACCGGGGGAAAAACGATTCTCAAGAATATTTGACCATAATTATACATATGTTTTTTTGATTAATAATGGTATTTCAGATACTCTTAGACACCAGGTACAATGGCGTGGTTTAAACGTTAGGATAAGTACTTCTGACGTCGACTTTTTTTAATTAATTTATAAACCCACAAGAATTCTTGTTTTCCCTGTAAAAATGTTTTAACAAAAATATTATTCACCACTAATGATCAATAATGATAGCAAAGACTGTGGCCTAGTATGGTAAACAACACATAAGTATCGGCAACCTCTGCACCACACAAGTTTAATTTATTATATAGTAATATAATAATTAGTCCGGGACGGCCGTTTCGAGGACAGGTATGGTCCTCATCATCAACCCGTGACCGAATTACCACTAATGATTATCAATAAAATAACCCGATCGTAGCCCAGAAATTAAATTATTTTGTATCACACAGTAAAAAAAAAAATAAAGTTGGTCGTTTTCTTTTATTTAAGATGGGAAAATACGAAATAACTTTTACTCATAGGTTCAATAAGATATTTTACAAGAGATCTAAATTTATCTGAAGCTGAGGAAAAAGAATTTTGCCACGATTGAATAGTAAAATTATAAATAAGCAATTATAACAAATTGCCCTTTTATTCAACTTACACGAGACGTCCAATTTTTTCAAATTTAATTCTTGAGAACTTTCTTTTCAACTTCTTTTTGCCACGCTGGCAAAATTTTCAAAATACTGAGTATAGCTTGTAAAATACTAGCCAACATTGCCCCTACATCATACTTTTTAATAAAAAATATTAAATTTGGAAATTTAATCTGTAGGAAACATCTATCTATAACAACTATTGGATTGCGTGCTTACAGTTTGCTTTATATACTGAATTTATCTAAAAGGAATAGAGAGAGTTTTTGTTTATTCGGTTATTTAATATAAACAAATTAGAGGCCAACGTAAAGGGACAATTTGAGACAAAAACAGGAATTAAAAAATAATTAATTGATAATGATAAGTTTGAATCATAATTAAAAAATAGAAATCGCCTTAAATGAGTTCACTGTTCCATATACACTGCCGTTGAAATGAACTGGTCCACTAATAAGAAATCGCTAAATATTAATAAAAAAAAACATTTTCTCTGTAAATTAATTGATGTTACCTTTAGTTTGCGTTATTATAAGTAATTAGCAATGTATAACATGCATTCAGTCGACTAAGACGAATTTGGTTTGGGGACTAGAAGAAGGGCCATATGTCCGCTACTCACAAAGCAATAGGAAACAGTGGACTAGCGTGATTGGGGACAGATTCACTCTACATCATTGTGATAACAGAATTTTAATCTGGTGGAGGCGTGAAAAGTATCTTCAACGTGTACTATTTAATTTTGACTAATTTAATGGACTACTTCAATTGAACTGCAGTTTACATAGTTAAATGTCGCCTTTAATCTCTAAATATCGACTTTCCACATACGTAATAGCCGTAATTATACAGAGTAATTTGCAATATATTCTTAGCATAAAACCGATACAGTACCGCAAAGAACATTTCAACTTGTATTTGTTGCATTACTGTTACCAACTCAAGCAGAAATTTTTAAGATTCACGGACAATTTATGTTAGTAGTTCCCGCGATAAAGATCAAATTCGCATGTAGTACGCGAAATGTGCCAATTACCTCTTTCATTACCGGAAGTACCGGCTTAAATTGTCCGCGAAATTTAAATATTTCTGCTCAGGAAGTGTCTGGAATTTTTTAGGTGACGGTATATCTAAATCAATTATCTTACAAGATACTTTTATGTTTCTGCTTGTTTTCTTTATATAAAAATCATAAATAATTATCATTCTTATTTTAGTGTTATGCAAATTTCTCATCTACAGTCAACTAGGATGAGTCATTGTACATTTATCCTCTAATGCATGTACACTACCGCCCTTGGAAGTTCGGCCAAGGGAGAAAGTTTTACAATGCTTTAATTTAATAAGCAGCTGGCATTCCTTTTCGGATCCCTTTTCCGGATTCCTTTTCCTATCCGGCTTGACCTTTTTGAATGTTTTAATACGATTTTAGTTTTTGTTTAAATATTATTGTAATAAGGGGTATGAATCGAAGGAATAATGCGGAAAGCGGATATTTGAATGGGCAAAAAGAAAGGAATACTTTACAAATTTTGGCCCCTCCACCCTTATTGCGCCACTGTGGAATGAGCTCGATAGAAGAGTCCGAATTGTTGGTCCTACTTCCAAGCAACAACTCTGGTATATTCTCCCACGTGAAAAGAACAACTTCCTAAGCGATACACTAAGAAAACTAATTGGAAAGATGCCGCGAGTTGTTCAAGCCGTTGTCGACGCGAAGGGTGGATTTTTTGATTTGTTGAGCAATAAGCTTATTTTTTAGTATTAGCTACCTTTTATTATTTTTTATTTTTTTTAACTTTTATTACTTGGTCAAACTCCAGTGGACGGCAGTGTACCTACATACACATACACCTTGAAACTTTTAACAATCTAATAACATGAACTTACACGAAAATTGCAGAAAAAAATCGAAGCAATAATTTATAACAAAACCGGTACGTCAAGTATGAATAATATAAAGACATCAATGAAAAAATATATCGAGAAAACCGCAGCATTTTCGAAATCACGTACGAATCTGAAGCTATATTAAGTCAGACGGATAGAAAATAGCCTTCAGTCTAGCAGAGGTTCCCACATATAATTGATCTATTGTAAACGCGCAATTGTTTCAGACGCCGAAAATTTACTTTTTAAAAGGAAAAATGTGGATCCCCAAATATTTAATTTCGATTGTTATCGGTAAGTGTAAATGTTTGTGTAAAAATTTTTGGTTCTCATGTTTTTACGCTTCGTTTAGGATTTGTTTTGTTTACATCAGTGTTCATTTTTTTTTGATATACTGCGCTATCCAATAGGAATTAGAATAGCTATGCTCCAAATTCGGTCACCGGTTGATGATGAGGACCATTCGTGTCCTCGAAACGGCCGTCCCGAACTATTTATTATATTACTATATAATAAATTAAACTTGTGTGGTGCGGAGGGTGCCGATACTTCTGTGTTGTTTACCATACTACGCTACAGTCCTTGCTATCATTATTATTCTCCAAACTTCTAATCATTCTGTCTTATATAAATCCTGGGGGTCTTCAAGAAAAGCGGAAACATTCATTCTATTTGGAAAATTGATATTAATTCAACAAACTTGATTTTATTATATTATTCTTATTACAACAATTATAATTTGAGGAAATTCAACAAAAAAAATCCATGTAGAATAAACAACCAAAAGAAACCGTTGAAAAATTGTTACGCAATGAAGAAAACACCAATAGATGTTGTCTATAAATATTTAAACACAAAAGATTAACATTTAACGCAAAAATATGTCGATGGTCGTACTTACTACTAACACTACAATTGGAACAATTTTTGAGCATACGTACTCATTCATACATAATGTATCCCACTACTTCCCATAGAGGGTATTTCACGTAACCAATTCATTAAAGTTCATAATGTTTCACTATTTGCACATGCTTGATATTCTGGGGCTATTATCTGTTCAATCAATCCAGTAAAATAAACTTTGTTATTCTAAATTGAATGGTATGATTTTTCTCACATTTTTGGATACATCGCCCATGAACTCATCATTTTTTATTTAACTTTCCGATAGCTAATTGTTATTGTTTTTTAATTATTTAAGATTTTTCTTTGTTTTTCTTTAGTAACTTCCAACAAAAAATGTATATCCCAGTCAATAATTAAAGTGAACGTTCCAAGTTTGGCCTACTGTTAAACCAGGTAACAATTTATCGAACGGTTTGAGATACATCAGAGTATTCAAGAACGAAGAAGAAATGCTAATCTATCTATACATATGTCCAACATTTCTATAGATTTTAGAGATATTAGCAATTTTTTTTAAGATACCTTTAATATGTACCCACCTTTCAATGAATTAGCTATCACATGTTAAAGTTTTTTGGTATCACAAATTTTAACTTTTAATGCTAGAATCGATAATATCCAAATTACATCCTTCAAAATTCTTGGAAGCATCACCTAAATATTATCTTTGTTCTAATTTACAGTGGTCCTTTCCATAGCGCACACGTCATTGTCCTACCCACAAAGATTCAACTTTAATTACATCGACGGTATGCCGATTTGGGAAGCTAGGGAAGATTCTAGATTCTTAGATTCTAGACGGCCGCTCCGACAGATTCAACCCAACAGCGATGCGATTTTCTTCGAAGATGATTTTCAAGACGGGAACGTAATTGTTGAAAGACCAAGACCAACTCGACAACCCCAAAGTACATCAACCGTGGAAGTACCCGGAATGGGAACTACACGATCGCCTTGCGAAGAAGCTTGTTTAGTTACACCGGAGTATAATCCGATATGTGGCAGCGATGGTAGGACCTACAATAATGAGGGACGCTTCTCTTGCGCTTTGAGATGTGGAAAACGTAAGGAATTCGATTTTTATAATTTCGAATGCTTCGTTAGTGTTAATTAATGGCGAGAAACGTAGGCGTACATAGAGGTTTAGGGGAGACCATAGCCCCTTCCTCCCCCCGTCTGGCTACGCCTATGTTATTTTACAATACTCAATTTCATACAAAATCTTTTTTTTCAGAAATTACCCGAGCGTTCTATGGACGTTGTAGTAGGACAACATAAAGACTGATTATATCAAAAGCCATAACTAGAATAGAAAGATAGTATATTTGTTTTCTATGTATACTAATTAAAAAATTTTTATATGAATGTTGTACTCTATTTATTGTATAAATAAAATATTTATTGCATTTGAGTCTTTTTAATTAACGCAAATTTCGTTGAAGAAAGTATTCAAAAAACATAAAAAATTTCCGATAATCTTAAATGACGCTAAAGCGCTTTACTCAACTGCACTTATAGCTGAACAACACCTATTTCGCTAGAACTACAGATTTCCTGAACGCAACCTAAATAATAGACGCCGTTACAATAGTGACGTAATGTGGTTTGTGTGGAAATCAAATTTGAATCTCTAAAAATAATTTTTAGCCAAGAAATTAATGAAATTAAACGTAAAATTCAATAAAAGCCGAACATTCTGACCGAATGCGATATAATTCCAAGGATGGCGGCCAGATTAAATACATTCAGCGAACACATAGAGGTTAAGTTATTGTTTACGTGCAACAAATTCAAAATATAAGGTAAATCATATCATTTTAGGACTACGAAGTGCATAATTTGTTGGGAAAAGGAGGTTTTGCATCTGTATATCGCGCAAAATGTTTAAAAACAGGCGCGGAAGTCGCTATAAAAATGGTAAAAAAGGTACCATTTAATGCCTTTGGGTTTATTTTCATAGAGTCTTTTAGATCGACAAGAAGTTAATGCAAGCTGCGGGAATGGTATCAAGAGTAAGACAGGAAGTTTCGATACATTACAGGCTAAAACATCCATCGATATTGGAATTGTATACGTTTTTTGAAGATCAAAATTACGTGTATCTTGTGCTCGAATTGTGCCACAACGGAGAAATGCAACAATACCTGCGGAAACATACACAGGTATTGAAATATATCTGAAGTCGAATTAAGTTGAAAAGGGTTATTTTAGCATCACGTTTTATCAGAAAACGAGGCTAACTGTATCATGCGACAAGTCGTTGAAGGTGTACAGTATTTACATTCTCACAATATTTTACATCGAGATATGTCCCTTTCGAACTTGTTATTGACAAAGGATATGCAGGTGGTAAGTTGTATATTGTTTCTCGTATTTTCTTTAAAAGAAGTTATATTTGAAGTATGTTATTTAAGTACTTGTGGTTTAAGGCATTTTGCTATTTGTAATTGAAGTATTTGTAAAACAGCTGAAACCCTATTTTTAGCCTTTCAGTTGCCTTTGTTTGAAATCCTTGAGGTACTTTAAGGACTTAATATTTTACAATGTGAACTTGATACTTCTATTGCTAACACTTGGTGCTTTACGTTTTCAAATACTGTATTTCATAATTCAAACACTTTGTATTGCCACAGAAAATTGCTGATTTTGGTCTTGCCACTCAATTATCTCGTCCAGACGAGAAACACATGACAATGTGTGGGACTCCCAATTTTATTTCACCCGAAGTAGCGTCAAGGGGTTCGCATGGATTGGAGGCCGACGTTTGGAGTTTGGGATGTCTCCTATACACGCTCCTTGTGGGAACTCCACCCTTTGACACGCAAGCTGTTAAAAGTACATTGACCAGAGTAGTTATGGCTAATTACCAACTTCCAAGTCATTTGTCCCCTGAAGCTAAGGACCTTATTAACGCTTTATTACAGAAGAATCCTAAGGATAGGATTAAGCTCAATCAGATTTTAGAACATCCGTTTATTAAACGAAATTATGTAAGTGAATCTCTTTAGAATAAAATATAAATAAGTTATCTGGATTAATATTTTGCAGTATAGCAGCGGTATAGCAACAGACACCACCCAAGACAGTGGCATCTATACCATGTCCAGTAAAAGAGATAATAGTGCTTTTACCGACGAAGTATATTCTTCCAACACCTACTCCGATCGCTTAAATCGCAAATATAATAGCGATTGTACGCCGATATTGCCTTGCCAAGTTAGTGCCCATTCTTCACGAAGCGTGGATCGACTTGCCAATCATTTACAGCAAACTAATCTGCTTCAAGATAATTACCTTCGTAAGGAGGCACCTGAGCCGATCTCGGTGTTTTCTCAACATGGTTCTGGAATTGGGTTGCACGGGGAAAAAGTGTTAGAAGAGGAACGACCCTTTGTGCATAGCCATTGTAGTCAGAACTGCTGTCAACCTACGGATCCTGGCGGAGGCGCTGCAGGATTTTTTATGCAGCCACCTCAACGTTGCACAGTGCAGACAAGTTGTTGCTCACATCAGAGTAAATTGGGTCATGAATCCAGTGGGAGTAAAATCGAAGGAAGGCAAGTTTTATCAATCAATCCTAATCTGTGGCAATCTTTTCTGTAACTAGGAGAGTCTCTCATTGATCAGCAGGTCCTTTTTTTTCGAATTACACTCATATTATAATAAGTTTAGTCCATTCCACAAGTTGTCTAGGACACTCTGAGAGCATCGAATTCTTTTCACAAGTTTCGCAAACTTCTAAAACATCGGCCCAATACAGTAGTGAAGATAATTTTGAGTCTAGCAGAGGTTTCTACATATAACTGATCTATTGTAAACGCCAATTGTTTTATTGACAAAAATATTGCAAATAAGCATCACGGATACTACAAAAGAATAATACCGTTTTTGCAAAAATGCCAAGCTATTTAACCCCAAATGAATCTTGTAGCATATTAGTTTTTATGAAAATCAATAACCATCTAATAGAAAAAAAAAACGTATTTATTTACAGATATCTTAGCGATGACAATCCTCACTCCCACCCCAACCAAAATAACGCTTACGGAAACTATTCGGAGTGCCCAAAAACCACTCCAAACGCTTCCTCGCACAAAGTGGAAAATATAAGACAAAGCTCGAATAACCTTCAACAACTCTGCGCGCTGAGACTCCTGCCGACAAGACACCAAACGAAAAACGCAATACTAACCATCTTGGATACAGGAGAAGTCTGCGTAGAATTCATGAAGAAGAAAGGCCCTCGAAAAAAAGAAATGGTCTGTGAAATTTGTAGAATATCCCCTGACGGTGAGAGGATTGTTTTCTACGAACCTGAAGGTGGGAAAGGTGCACCTCCGGGTACTAAACCACCGGAACTACCGCCTCAAGGCACCGATCAGATATTCAACTTTGAAAATCTTCCGGAGAAACATTGGAAGAAGTATATGTACGCGTTTAAATTTATTGAATTGGTCCGAGCAAAGACGCCGAAGGTGACATTATATAGTGATAAGGCTAAGTGCATGCTGATGGAGAGTCTGGTTGATTATGAATGTTGCTTTTATGATGGTAAATATTGCATAGCTCCAAAATATTTAAAACAGTTTGGTAATGAAATACATACATTTATTCTCTTTCAGGTGGTAAAGTTACTCAGTCCAAATCAGAAGGGATAACAATTATAGATTCTTCAGGAACTAGGTTAAATTTTAGAACAGACAACAGCTGCCACGAACTGCCGAATTCATTAAATCTACTATGGAATCATTCTCAGGAATTTAAAAACCAATGCTTATTACTAGAAGCTACTATATCAACACTACCAGGACAGCATAATTTCCCTATTATCGTCGGTAGGAGACCCCGATCATTCACAGTGTCTACTCCAGGAAAAGAAAACAAATCTCAAAACTCAATGGTAAACTTCTTCCCTAGCTTGGGACATTTTTATCTGATACATTTTTTATATGTCTTTAGCCTTCATTTTCTACAAATGCAACAAGTTGCAATACTCCAATAAGCCTAAACAGTGCAACTTTAAAAGAAAAAAAGATCAGCGTGCCTGGAATAGGAACTGCTATTCAATTCCCATCGGGCGAAGTAAAAGTTCGCTTTACAGATGGCTCTCAGTTATCAATCGATGGTAAACATCACGTGCAATACCAGTACATAGACGGTAAGGTAGCGACTTATGCCGATACCGACAATATACCAAGACCAATCATGGAGAAGCTACAGCTAATGCCTAAGGTGTTAAGGCATCTAATGCCGAGTCCTGCCCTGTCGAAAATGCGTTGTTTACGATAGGGATAAGTTGTAAGATATAAAATGATGTGTATGTAGTAATTTAATTCTAGAAAGCCCATTGAAATAGTTAGAAATATTATAATTCGCATAATGGATAATAACGCGTTAAATTTAGAAGTATTTTTAAGTTTAAGTCATGTTTCTTTCATAAAGAAAATTACAAAAGACACGTTAATATTTAGAGGTTTTATATATTTTTAATAAATCTTGTATTACAAAGAATTTGTTTTATTTTAGATATTGAATCAAATCGTTTCTTTATTTAATGAGCTATAGAACTGAAACTACATAAAAATTGCCTTATTGCAACATCAAATGTACCAATGTGAAACGGTTATTCGAAAATAAACAGCGAGCATTTATTCGTATGACTACATTTGATTTATTGATGTTATAATCATAAAACGTAAACAGTATTATCGCCATCAAGCATCTGCTCGGTGCGCAACAAAATTACACAACTTAACATTTATTATCAATTTTATATAAAATATTCCATTTGTACATAATTATATACATTTCCATACAATCAAATATATATATACAATGTTCTGTTACGTTTGTTGGTACTAAGTGGCTACATAATTTTAAATGTTACGACGCTATTTTCTTATTCAATTTATCCACGTAGTTAAATAATTATAATAATTGTTTACAAGTATCTATTTGTTTAACTTGGCACTTATTCTTAACACTTCGTCATGTAACACTAATAAGTGAAGTGAATTAAAAACCATTCATTCTAAGGAGACTTGTTGCATCTTAAAGAACCATGCGTCTTTTACACACAAGAAAAAACTAAATATCCTGTCATTATATTCAAATGTACCACTGAACGTTCCAAATCAATTTTAATGGCAGATGTGGACTTGACGTAGCCGATTTCTGTAGAGAAACATGTTACTGAAATGATTGTAGCACCTTTTTGTAAATTGTATTTTTCCCTGGAAACCATCGATTCAGTAGAACATTATTCTGCTGTCAAAATTAAATTAGAACATTAAAGGATCCCTGCTAAAATATTTAGTTTCTTTAACATAACTGTCCTTTGTGGAAATATACAAGGTGTTCCTTGTGAATAAATAATCCCATGAAAATAAATCACAAAAGACTTAGTAGTAAGACACACGTTATATAATTTCCACTTGGTCATGTTTATTTTATTATTGTCCATCGAAACTATCGCCGATACACTCCTTAAGAAGCGTGCTGTCTTGGTTGAACGTCTGTTAGGTAAGGATTTGCCTGGAATGAGTTAATTGTTTGACCATAATTTGGTCTGGTAATCGAATCCAACGGAAACTCATAATCTGGTATTGAAAACATCCTCCTAAGCTCCTTCAAAACCTTTTCGTTATTTAATCGTGTACCAATCTTAGCTTTGCTTTTGTACTTGACTTTCTGGTCTATGTTATCATCATAGTCTGGTGTTGACCCAAAGAGTGGTGATTCAAATATATTCGAAGCAAAATCCGATATTTCAATGGGTTTCGCATCGAATTTCTGACGATCTGAACTTGGTGGTTTGAGGATATCATCTATTGGAGACTCCGTAGTACCAAGCTCTTCTTTGGTAGGAAAAACTGGGGTTGTGGCTCTAAATAGGGAACCAAAATTAACTCCCTTTTTTGGGATAACACCGACAGTTTTCGCTTGCTCTTGATTCCCAGAAACTGGAGGTTTAATAATATCATCTATAGACGCTTCAGTTGTACCAAGCTCTTCTTTGGTTGGGAAAACAGGAGTGGTTGCTTTAAATCGGGAATTGAAGTTAACAAGAATATTCTGTTTAGGGAAAGTCTTCACGTCATTTTCCGAACTCGGAGGATTGATGATGTCATCAATAGAAGATTCAGTCGTACCCAATTCTTCCTTTGTGGGAAATACAGGAGTTGTCGCCTTGAATAAAGACTTAAAGTTAACGTTAATTTGATCTGGGACTCGTATAACCAACGTCTTTATCTCCTTTTCGGAAATTGGCGCGTTCAAAATGTCATGTAGCGGCGCTTCTGTGGTGCTAAGCTCTTCTTTAGTTGGAAACACTGGTGTTGTTGCCTTAAAGGATGATTTAAAGTTGACTACCACGTCTTTCTTCGAAAATGAGTCAATTGGCTTGGATTTTATGACGTTGTTTAAATTATTAGAGTTGAAATCGATTGCTCTTGCCACTGGAATCAGCGGTCGTCTCCTAGCTTCTTTATCATCTCTAGCTCTGGGTGATTCCAAAAGAATATTGCTATCACTCGCAGTTGGGATCCTCGCAAGAGGTATAGGAAGTTTTTGATTGACCTCCTTTTGCGGAGGGATAATTGAATACTCGACACTTGAAGGAGATGTCGATTCAGCTTGAAAGTACTCGGTAGACCAGCGACTAGGTAATTGATAAGTTGGTTTAGCCGTGACAACTTTAGACGACCCATTATTTTGATCAAAATCTGAATTTATTCCAACTAAATTCAAATCAGCATTATTTCGCACCGACGCTGTTCTATAAATTATGTTAATCTCCGAAGCAGTTGGCTGAGTCAACAAATCCGGTCGGGGGGTTCTATAATAGGTTTGCTTCCCCGAATCTTCAACAAATGGCTTTTGCTGTCCAATTAAAAGGTTTGCTGTATAATCAATTTCGGATCTGCTGCAATTTACCATGTACCAATGGTCGCAGATCAACATCCTTTGTTGGAAAAGCGTTGTGTTAGGGCAGGAGTAGCTGAATTGACGACCTAAGCCGTCGCACATGTGATATACCTGTTGAATAATTAAAAAAATATTATTTTTTGTTTGTTTTGAGAGGAATTTTGGGGAAACATCACCTGACATCCGGAATCGACGTCAGCGTAGTATCCACCTCCTCTGCCTTGGCACGAGAATTTATTTGGAACGTCTTCCTGTAAATAAAGAAATATCGTTGTTTAGTGTGGTAGAATTTTGAATTTAGAATTTTTTTCAAGTTAGTCTATTTCTAAATGAAATGCTACCGCACATAGATGAACCTTAACATGCCCAATCTTTTCCCAACTTTTGTACGTACATTAATATCTAGATTCAGTTCCAATCAATAAATCCTGGTCTTCTTGACGCAAACAAACATCCAAAGTCAATTACGTTATTATATACTTGACAAGGCACGTCAGTAATACCGACATGCTACAATTCAAAACCCACTGAGAAGAACAATCTCAGTACAAAAACCACTTCACGATAATCTCGTAGAATTACGACAGAAAAAACAAGCCCAGCTTTCAACGATGACTGGCATCATTTATCTTCCTACTGTTCTATAATAGAAATCTATCGTATCGAAGAAGAACGTAAAGAAAAAATGAGATTATGCGTTGTAGAATGTCAAGGCATTTTGCGCCGAAGAATGTCAAAACTGCACAAGCAACATAAATTACCCGTACAAGTTTTTTTCTTAAGTGAAACATTGCGTTATCTATCTTAAGATCCTTGTATTATGTACGTTAATAATGGGTAATTGTTGTGAGTGTAGCGTTCTGCATGCGTCTTGCCATAGATCATATATGTAGAAGACGTAAATCGGTGAATTTTGGAGGTTGTTATACGTAATTGGGATAAATTATTAAATTGGTGTTGAAAAACATGTATTGTGGAAGAGTTATATCGAATCACTTGGATCCTTTCTTTGTTAGTTATATTTATCGTTCTGTGTCTATTCCACATTACACATAATAAGCATTGGTGATGTTCAACTATTCTTGTAAATTTTTATTATTGACAAAATTTTTGATGTCATATATTTCACTCCAATTTAAAAAGTAGTGCTGCTGAAATAGTGAGTTTAGAAATTCTTCTATGCACTATGAGTTATGATTTAGCCATAATTCACAAATCAGCTTTTGAACATGAACATTTGAAAAATTTAGCTTTTTGAACCTTTTTTGGCTATAGTTGGAGGTACCGGTAATTAGTTTTATGTCTGGTACAGTAGATATCCAAAAAAAAGTATTATTTTCAAACAAATGTTTGTGTTTAAATAAAATTAGTTTTGAAATGATCAATACAAAAATCCTTTTTAATTGAGGAAAACATGATCCCATTTTCTACTGCTACACACAGCATGATCCCAAATGTTAAACGCGGATACCAGACAAGAAAGTACACCACACACACTTCCGCTTAATACAATCATCCACAATAAAACCCAAAAGACGTGCTGAATGTTGGACATTATAGTCGTGGCTATTGAGTGCCAAGAACTGGGGTAATTCATTTCTTTCGCTAATAAAAGCATAACATTCAGCTATTAGAAATTAACCATTGCTCAAGTAACCCAAAATACTTGGAACCATTGCCTCAAATGTGGATTCCACAATTACAAGAAAGGTCTCATCAACAAGGGTTTGTCTTCCGTCGAAGGGCTTTCGTCAGTCGTTGAAATAAATTGCAAAAAAACAGTTTCCAGAAGAAGATTAAGATTAAGTTGCGAAGCATGTAACAGAGGGTTGGAAATTAAGAGACGTGATGTGAAGAGAGAAAAAACACCATGCATCGCGATAAAAAGGTATAAATTTCAAGAGGTCACAAGCTTTAAATATCTGGACGTCATGATAAACAGCAAAAATCAGACTGGAGAGAAAACGGCACAAAGAATAGGTACAAGTCGGATACATTGCCTTTAGCAAAGTAAAATCTGTTATGAGAAGTAAGAGAACCAAAATAAAAATGAAACTGTGTAAAACCGCGGTACGTTTGACAGAGAGGTAAGAAGAATCTTTAAGAGAAAAATAATAAGAAGTGCATATGACCCGAAGAAGAACAATCAAGGTATGAACATACGAACCACGAAATAGAGCAAATAATAGAGGAAGGGGATATAGTCAAAATAATAAAGGCGAGACATCCCAAGTGGTACAGTTAAGAAAATTACCAAATTGAAAGCAAATAGACACAAATGAAAGCCGAAGTCAAAATGAGAGGGTGGGTTACTAAGGATATAAGGTTGATGGAAATAAGAGGATTGGGCGAGCAGAGAAGAATGGAGAAGCGGCAAAGTACAATAATAATCCTCAGCTACTAATATCTACAGTATACTTAACGTTATATAACAATTACAATTTCTTCCACACCATTTCTCCCATTTACTAATTAAAATCCGCTACATTTTCGTTGACAAGACAATGGTACATCGGCTCTCACGTCACTTTTAAACCGTGTTTCACACCTTTCCGCTCATTGTTCAAATTTTTCGAGCGTTATTCGCGTGCAGCAACATACAATTAGAAAAGAATAAATTAATAGCAACGGTGAATACAATTTGATTGATTAATCGCATAATTTGTAGCCGGTCGAGGTTCTATCGATGCTTAACACGTCGTAAACTATCCGAGTGTTCGAGTTAATTACGATTGTAATTAGCTAAGCGAAGGACAAGAGAGCAACGCAGTATGTAGCGTAGGGACTGGCGTTAAACTCGAATGACCGCCATAATTAGTTTAATTTGTTATGTTTTTCAGGTGTATGTAGGTAAATGTAGGCAAATGGCTTGTATGTTTGTTATCGTTGCATTATCTTCGAGTTGTTTGAATTATAGAATCGTTTTAATTGCATGCGAAAGATTCTGTAAGTGATTTTGCAAATATACCCCGCCGTTCAATTGAAGCGGTCCTATTATAGTGTATTTATCGCATAAAATCTATAAATTTATTTTTTAAGTTGCCAAAGTTGGAGGAAAGGTCCAAATCTACCAAGCTTTAATCCGATCGGCGAGTCACCTTGGAATCTTCCCATGTTGATGAAGATATTATGAATGCTTTAAGATTAATATTCTAACCGAGAATCGTCTAGAATAATCAATGTATTTTACAGTGTCACTAATAGAATTGTTGTGGGTTAATCATGGGGTAGGCCGTCGGAAGAGAACAACTGTACAAGATCAGCACTCCAAGTCAGATGAAAAGGCGTTCAGTCGTATAGGACGTTGAGTAATGATGTTCGTGTAGCCGAATCTGACAGTTAGAAGAAGGCTGCACGAATTTGATTTAAGGGCTAGAAGAAGAGCCACACAAGATCGCTAGAAGACAGTGGGCTGCAAATCACTTATCGTGGGGAGCCCATGAATGGGGAATTACTCTTCTCTCTGACTAATCCAGATTCACTCCACATCATTCTGATAACAGAGTTTTAGTACGGAGAAGGCGCGGAGAAAGATACCTTGAAAGAAACATGGTACAACGTGTACCATTTGAAGTTGTTGCGGTTTGGGATGGCATATCTTTAAATGATCGCATCGAGCTGGTGGTTCTGAGGAATCAATCCGTGAATGCAGCGAGGTATAGGAACTTACGTATTACAAACTACGAAATATCGGTTGGGCACTGTTATAGCTTGGCAAGAGTCATCCAGAGCTTTCCGGCGTCCATATACCAGTTCAGAAGTATTTTGGCATTGTACTGAAAGCTTTAAGATCTCCTAAGTCATCAACTATGAAGCCTGGTATAATAACGATATTCCTAGAAACATTTCTAACCTTTTACATTTAATCCAAATTCTTATATAACAACTCGTTCTTCTAATTAAATATGTTTCAAAAGTAACATTCTAGTATGTTTATCTTCTAAATGTCGTCGTAGCGGATTAGACGTAATTATTAGAAAAAAAGCCTCATGAATATCCGAATCGCAATCAAATGCTTTATCAATGCAAACATAAATTATTGTTATTATTATCTACGTTGCTGAATTCTATAAACAAAAAAAAACGAATACAGCTACTTAATGTGCATCCAATAAGGTTGTAGAGATTTCAGAGTGAGTTTCTTTAAATACGACATTCTGATCAACCTATAAAGTTTTGGAAAAATTAATTGTTAAATTGAATTAGTGACTTTCTGGTTGTGCAATCTTAGTTGCACTAATGTTGTTAAATCAACACTAAAGACACCCAGAATAATGGAAAACGGAAGTCAGCAGTAACGGGATAAACCCAGAAACAACAAAGAAGACGATCGCGGGTATACACGAAAATCAAGATGAGTAAAAGTTCAGCACATTCACTTACTTATTTTATGGTATGTATCGTACGCTTGCTGTCCATGTTGCAAAGACTTTAAGTCTCAAGCTTCTTGAAGAAAATTTATGGAAACCCACAATTCAAATGATCGAGTCTTGCTTAAAGCAATCATAAGTCAAAGAATATCTAGTCTTAAACCTGTAGTGATTGCTCAAAGAAAGTTAACTGATATCATCAGAAATCACCGTAAATGTTTAAAAAACGGAAGATAACTTCTGCATCGCATTGTGCAAAGTTACAAGTATTGAAATTATGAAACGACCTAATATATCGAAAACCATCACTCTCAATCAACGTTGTTCTCTAAAATCTATATATACCAATTCTCCGAAAGAAACAGAAAGATAACCATTATAGGCTATGCGGTTGAATCGATACAATGATGAGAATTAATTGCGTAACATCTAACCACCTCCATAAATTTTTCTACACAGGAAGAAATACGAACATCGCACTAATAAGTCAGGCGGAGAAAAAAAATCATTTGCATTCGTTTAGGAGGCGCTCAAATTCGTCGCTTCGATGCTGTTAAATGGGTGTGTTAATGATTCGAATAGAACTGTTATATTTGCTAAATACACGTTGCGTATATGTGCAGGTACATAACGACACGCAACATACATTCACCTGACATTTTCCTCTGCGCGCTTTTATTTTATGAAATGTATTTCAATTGCATTTGATGGCGATACATAATCACGTTTTTTTTACGGATGAATTTTCAAGCTACATTTCAAGGTTACTTTCCATATTTGCCTGTTGAAACACTCCAAAATATCTATCGTCTTTCGTTCGAATACAAGTTGAAAAGTAAGTAAACAGCACTTAAGATGTTTGCTAATGTGGAATAGCCTATACATAAAATTCCAATCTGAGTATTTACCGATAGGAAGCAGGTGGTGTTCGTGGTTAACTATTAGCCAAACCAATAGAAATGTCACAGAAAATAAATTAAGCCAAAACACACCGACTAAATGTCAACCACGTAAAAAACTGCAATAAAACTCATTAGCTATGTATAGAAAGCTAGCTGCGCGTAATATCTGCCAGAATACACAAATTCTTGTTTTTTTTTTTTCGATTGTAATCTTCCTTAACGGTTAATTGATTAATTTGTCCGTAATAAATAATAAAATTTTACACAACGGAGAATGATCAATTTGGCCACGCTCTCGAGTAGATTTTAATTTATTAAATACGGCAACTTATGGAACAAGATCATCATGCGAAACGCCCAAACAAATCCATTTTTAATATAAAAGATACACCTTTTAAACAGAATTTGAGATATACAAGAAGTGCGGTACAAGATTGAGAGGAACACACTGTATATTTTCATACTTTTGAAGTCTCTTTGATGGGGCTGATTTCAACGACCTGTAAAACTTGCCCTATAGCAAAACCATTGTATAAAATATGAAGTGAAATATTCCTTGTTTCTGTTTGTATTCTATCTCATCAGTACGAGGGTAGTTCGATAAATACCTGGTACTGAAGAAAAATGTGTAAAATACACTTTTTTCAACGTTATCTCCTTTGAGATTGATGCACTTTTTTATCTTTCGTATCCCGTCTAAAAAGTACGATTTCTCAAACCCTGAAAAATTAGGCGTTTGTTTCTGCAATCGCTTCATCATTTGAGTCACGTCTTTCGATTTTCTCATATAATTAATTACGTGGGAAAATAGCAAGAAAATTCCAGTTAATTCCTTATTATATCTTGTTTTCACTATTTTCTTGCATTTAGTTTCGCTTTGTTCTTATTGGTTATAGGCCTTTTGCTTTGTATTTACATAAAATTGTATTTTGCATTTTCACTTGGCCGACAGATTTTTTTTCTATTTTTTACAGTAAAATACAATCAAAATTATTTTTCCCTTCTTCCCTCCGAATTTGTCCAGACAATAACTCAAAGATGTAATCGAAGGTATCTTCTAGGATCCTTACAAGTCTGCGTAACAATTGCCGTTTTTTCAACATTTTATAGATGTTAGACGATAGACGACCATATAGTGATAAAAGAGGTCTTACACCAATGTCCAACTCTACCGACATTTTTTGGAAAATGAACTGAATACTTTATTAGAAAATATACTATTGTACATGCGCCAGCTCACTTTTCTCGAAGAGCAAGGGAACTTTTGCAAAAACGGTTTAGAAATAGATGGATTGGTCGTAAGTCATATGTACCATGACCAGCTCGTGGTATCGACCTTGCTTCCCTCAATTTTTCATTTTGAGGGTTTATGAAAAATGGAAAGGATGCTGTAGAACTAAATAGTGAGATGCAATTATGGAACAGAATTATAGAGTTTGCTGTAATAATCCAGGGATACATCCAATCATTAACACAATCATTGGAAAAGTGCATCCAAAAACAACAGCTTCTTTAGAGCAAAGTATCTTTTAGTTGTTAAAATTTAATCATTGTTTTTCTTTGTTATTTTGTTATATTTAAAACTTATGTCGACTCTTGAAGACAAAAGATTTACGGACATATTACTCGATTTATTACCTAATGGTCCTCTTTCGCGTGGTACTATGCAAAGTAGTTTTTTCAATGCCATCCTGTATAAATCATATTCGTTTTCACAGTCCAAGAGAACTTATTGACATCTTTAAATTTAACAATATTTGATTAATTGGGTAGTAATTTTATTAACAACCATGTAATTGCATGCACATTACGCAATAAATAATTATTATATATTTATCTTCCTTTTTATACTCGTATAAGTAAGTCCAGTAGGCGCTAGAATGACTCATTGCGTCCTTCGAAATAGCGTTTTTTTCTGTAATCCACATGGACGGCAGCAAACATTAACTTATTCTCGTTCTAATTCTAAGGAAAACGTTGAATTTAGACCTATTAGAGTAGCTTACACTAGTATGTATACTATTTCGTTTTCTACATACGCTACTTTGTAATTTATGTCCGAAAATGGCGTGTGATTCAATCTAAAAGGCAATTACCTTTTTCGTTTGTATTGCATCCACGTAGTTTGGCATTTGAATTGCTTTCTTGAACATCTGCTCTTAACCAAATTAATTATTTATATTTTAGTACCATTCTTTGTATAACAATGTTCTTTTTGTCCAGGAAATTCTTTCTTCGGATTTGGAATAAAAAAAAACAATACCTTCCTCAAAGCATTCAGATTAAATTGATTTTTGATAATACTGCACGTAAGTACACATGATCATCAGACCAAGGATGTAAGAGGCATTAAAATTCGTAGGCGGCAGAATCTCTTACCAACCAATTAGAATACACACACCTCGATGGTTATCTTTTAAGCGGCGCAAAATAGCAATTACGTCAGCAAAAAATCAATTTACGGTTGTAAACAATTAGGAAATGATACGGTGGGTGGTAATTTTACGATTGCGGAAAATTTTAACATCGACTTTGGTTAATTTGAATGTTATCTCGGGACCGCATCTTGCTTGAATTTTCACTTAAGTAAGAGTGGAGTCTCTAATTACGATCGTAGAGGTAGTTTTGAATAAGTAATTAGCGAGAACGCGGTGTTTAACATTGTATGCAAGCGTCGTAATTTCAAACATCCGTTTTGCTTTTTGATTGTACCACGTGGACATGTTTTTCTGTATCGTCTAAAAATAGCAGCAATAGCAGTTTTTATTTCGTTAATTAAAGTATGAAACATGTCATGGAAAGAAGATACGAGATTAAACGTAACGTATTCGATCTTGGTTACAATTAGTCAACTATAATTTAAGAACTGTCTCTTTCCATGTGGGTTAATTTAGTTAATTACTCATAATTAAAGATTATTAATATATCAAAGGCAGGTGAAATTAGACAGACTCGTATTTTGTCGACTCTCGAGGAAACCAGTAGGCAACACGAACCCTTTCTTATGAACCTGCCTTGGTCATCTCTAGTTATAATTATTCAAACAAACACGATAGTCTAGCGATGATGTGTTGAAAGCTGTATTACTCACTGGTTCAGAAAAAAAAAGAAGATACGTCTACTGCTTGGTACCTAGAGGAGTCCAAAAGATTTCTTAGGTGTCTCTCGTTCAAATTAGATGGCGTGTATCCTCTTCCTAGCACTGATAACGGCAGCTTGCTTAAAAGGCACGAACTTGAGTCTTCGTCCCAGCACCGTAGGAATATAGCTAGTATCGGCGAGCCAAACATTTCTTATCGTCCTCTAGTGCCAAGAAACATATGCCATGTACAGTGGCAGGTTTATGTTTTGTCTCTCCTTGCAACGACTAAATATCGATGTGCTTAGGTTCGGCAAATAAGAGCACAGAATCGCGTTTATTGGGAATACCCATGGGAATAACAAAATCTTCCTGCGAATCCTACAAGCGCACGCTTACGAGTCGTAGAAAGTATAGATACATCGTTTCAGGGGGAGACAAAACATAAAAATGTCACTGTACATCATGATAAACCTGTGGGAATTGTCTACATGTTCACGAATTGCTCGAGTGATGGCTTGGGGAACACTACCCCGTTCCTTACCACTAGAAGACGCCAAGAAATGTATAGCTCGTCGGTTCGAATTTTCTGGTACTAATTGTGAGACAAACAACGGTACAAGGTCAAGTAAAAATACTCTCGAAACTACGCTGGTGACGCCGAGTAGGCACAAACATGTCTGTATAACCTAACCAATTTACAAATTCTCCAGAAGATGATTTTACACCTTAATACCAAGAATATTTACGCATTGTGCCTGCTACTGAAGCTTTAAAGCTTGTCCTAAACTCAATATATAAAATCTTCCGTGAATCTGCTACTATTACCACCTTGAAGGTGCACTAACTGTGCGAAATCAAGGATATGCTCTGTTACCAAAGGGCTACTGAGCCATTTTGAAAATAGGTTCTGTACAAAATTAACTGAAAACGTTAACTAGTATCCAATTGCATTTTATAGTTTTTGGAAGACTGCTCGTTAAGTTTGTCGGTCTTCTTCAATCTTATTTATCGCATTATGTCTAGTACTCGACTTCGTAACTTGGCCTTAGAAAAATAAGTAATGTTAAAAATCAACCTATTCGAAAATTTTTTCAGAATACAATTCCCTATATGTATATGTGAAGACATTATTGCCTTTTTGAGTCTTGCTAAAATTAGTTCTTATTGTCGCATTATGTGCATTAAACATCAATGTCCTTTAACTTGATTGTCACCTTTTTTAAAACGAATGCGGGATTTTGAAGGTTTTCTTCTCTAGAAAACGATATGTTTAAATTTCATATCAACTATTAATTTAAACAACACTACCAATAAATCTTTATTAATATTTTCTCTTTACCGACATTTCTTTACTGGAATCGAGGGTGAAAGCAATTATCGATCCTATTGTTTTCACCGACAAATTAACACAGAATAAATCTTAACATTGAACGTTTACAATGGTATGTATTGCTAATAGGACTAAAATTAGAAACCATACTAAAAATACAATAATACAACAACGTGTCAGGTATAGGATTTACACATTGTTTAGTAATCGTTTAGCATGACTATCTCAATCTGTTTGTTTGAATTTTTATTCTTCCGTAGACAACCTTCTTTCTAAATATTAACAATTATGCAGTGTATAGATATCAATCATTGTACTAAATGTATATAATTAGGCATGGTGTGAGTAGTCTTCGACGTAATGGCATATTGCAAAATTAAATTGATATATGGATAATTAAAACTTTGTGCATAAGCGATGTCAAAAATTAATTGTAGTTACTAGAAAGGACGATAAGGACGATAAACATCGACAGCGCTGTAAAGATGTTTTTTCTAACGAAGCGAAGATGGAACGAACTTCCGATATTATTTAAGTAGTAGCGAGACGTTTGTAAAAACATACTTGCTGTTTAGTTCATTTAATAATTCCTTCATCGACAAATCGACGAAATCTGACTGCTTTATCCCCAGACGAAGACTTCCTCTATAGAATTATAACAGCGTATGAGACCTCGGTACGCTACTGGGACCTTTCCATAAAACAAGAATCCATGCAATGGATCCATCGCTCAAGAAGGCGAAGAAATTTTCTACTGGGAAAGTAATAGCCCTGGTTTTCTAGGACGCGGAAGATATTCGCTTAATTGAATATATGCCGAAAGGAACTACAATAATGGGGAATAATTACAAACGCACAATTAGAAACTTAATGCCAGCTTCTGCAGGACAACTGCAAGATGCATCAAGCGCGAATTGTTTGCTACATCCCTGGCCTCACCCTCTGTGACTCGTGTACTAATCTGTGAAAACAGGTTGCGTAGCTCAACCTTTCTTCACCTTTCTTGTTCCATTTCCAATAAACTGACAACATGCTTTTGTTTAAACCTTTCAAAGCACGTGATGTGAATGATACACTAACATCGGTCCATCCAACATCCAACAGAAGAGTCAATCTATTTTTCGTAGCTTTAAAACCTGCCGATGGAAGTAAGTTCGAGGATCTCAGGGTGTGTTTGTCCATCTTTTATTCTTCGAATTACCTACATTTTTGTTTCAAGGAAGATAGATTGCCGTGCCCACGATGTTTGGATAACTTTGGTGCACTTCCTCTATCCGACTGATGTAATGGCCCTCCTTTATTATTATTTATAATGTTGCGTAGTATTGTGATATATAAAAAGGGATTGAATAGAATTTAACCATTTAAGTGATCAAACAGATCTCTTAAAATCGATTAAACGTTAAAACCAACAATCCTCTAACCAAGTCGCTGACTCGTCTAAAAATACGAGATTCCTACATTAGGTTATAACAAAAAGTGGTACCCAAATATGGAAATTGCCAACGTTTAGTAGTACATGCGACATAGATACTGGTTTCTCTTGCTTCTAAATACAGTTATTTGAATACAACAGTATGGTATTGGGAAGCAATAGATCCTACTAGATTATCAAGGAAAATAGCAATTAATATTCAGCAGTTCTAACTAGCATCATTCACCTTGATCTGACTCGATAGATTGTTATGAATAATAATTAATATGTTGTGCATATATAGAGTATGGGTGCTTTCATGTGAATACATAAAAAATGAAAATTTCTCATCTTTTGTAGTAATTAAAGCTGCGTTTATAACTCTTCCGATATCGTTGCTAAAATTTTTGCCATTATTAATTAATACTGTCTCAAATTTAGCTCAAACGCAACCACAAAACCAGACGACTTAGAACTTACGTCCTAATCAACTAAAGAGGTCAAGCGCACTGTTAGTATCCCCAGTCAAAGGATTTTCAGGTAATTGCTAAAATGAAAGGAGCAAAGACATATTAATGTTGCTGAAAATGTATCATAAGCCAATACGAAATGAACCGGCCATTACATAATGCAGCAAGATCATTAACCTTCTCATTGCTTGGAACTATTCACGAAGGCTTAGCAATGATACGCATACCGTGGTAAATGTGATTCTTTCCACCTTCCCATTCGCAAGGACTCCTATACGTATGTGCCTACGTAGATGATCGGCTGGCATTTCATTCTAATCGGTAATATAATTTAATTAACATTAAATTTACCATATTATACAATGCATATATGGATCTCTAAAATATAAATCTCAAGAAGGAATATTAACGTCGAATAAAAAACATTAAGTCTAATTCTATTGTTCAGGACAGGGCAGGTATTAATATTTTCTTGATTGGAATGTGTTGTCCAGTTCATTGTAAATTGTTGCCTCATCGACTCGAAGTTCTCTCATAGGTGGAAGCACGCGTTTCCCATTTCCCTTTCGAAAGTGAGCGTAGCTGAAGATTTTAAAGAGCTCCGGCCGATTAATATCCTTCCGGTTATGTCAAAAATGTTGGCAAATGTGATGTTTGTGCAAATATCTAATTATGTCAACAAAAATTCTTTGCTTCCACAAGTGCAATCTGGATTTAGACGTGGGTATGCCACCCTTCCTCTTTTATCCTCTTCTGTACGCATGTACGCTAACAATGTTCAACTCTATAAGTCTTTCACCCCGTAAGATTGGGCAGCTTCTGTTGCAGATACTAATACAGATCTGAGCTTAATACTAGAGTTATCAAGGGAGCTTAAACTTAGCAAATCATAATCACGAAAGAAATATAAACGAATGTGCTTTGTGCTTTGGGAACACCCTTGCCTAATTTCCGGCTCGTACGAACAATTCCAAGTTTCGTCACCTAAAAAAATTACTCGACCGATTTCACCCTTAACTTTTGCTTTTTTGAAACAACCGTCTTTAACCCCGAAACGTCGACGCACGTCAATAAATGTTCTAACATAAGGAACATATCTTAATGCATATCATTCTCACTGTATCTTGAAAACGCAAGGCGTACGGACATTAGCGTATAAGACCTTTATTTATTTTTTTATAGTCCTCCATCGCTCGGTACTATGCATTGTAGTTTTTTTCAATGTCACCCGACATATTATTTAGTTAAGCTCTTTAAGAATACGTTGCAAATAATTTTCGTTCTTTTTTATTTGACAATTTTATTACTTCTTATCGTTCAATTCTTCGTAAACGCCGCACTAATCGACACCTATTAACTTATTTTTAACCTTTCTCATAACGTTGTAAACTGCGGTATGCGCATTAATTTTATTAATGATCAGAAATTCTCAAAGGCCAGCCGAGGTATAACTCAGATACTTAAATGCTCATTACCATTCCAATTCGAATCCAATTTATGTCTAAATACGCATTTAGGAGATAAAAAGCATTAGGTTGGCATGTGAATAGTGAATCTTCTAAGTTGTCTGTGGAATTACCCGTTTAAAAGAGAATCAAAAGGAATGCTTCGAATTCTAAGCAACGTATGGTATATGTCCACGTGAACGTGGACGAAGATGCCCGACCAACAATTCCTTCCGTAGTACGCAAAAGGTGTACAGATTGTTTCTAACTGAATCAGATCTGTGTAGTGCGTAGATGATGATGTGGAGATGTATTTCCTTGAGATTTTAAAGTAACATATTCAGCGTTGGTACGGTATGGTGCGATATAAATTTTTTTGCGAGGCTAAGCGACATTCCTGAGCATTTGTCTTTTAAAATGCGACGTGACTGATGACAAATCTTCGATGTAGAAACAAATTTACTGACTGGGATCCTTTGATTTATATTTGCGAAGTGTTAATGTTGTAGAATAGCGCAAATTGTACAAGGATGTGGGAAGGAATTGTGGTTTTTCGCCTGAGTATTATTTCGAGACAATTACCAGGAAAAAAAAATAAAGAGAATATTTGATATTTATCTGCAATAAATGAACCTAAGCAGCTATGAATGGCAATGATTCTTAATCGTTAAGTATTCTGCCCAGGTGATTTAAAGCTTAAGTGCACAAACATTATAAAATTTCGGACTTGCCCGAGATTTTTCAATGAAAGAATGAAAGTTACGTATCGTGAGGATACGAAGTAAGAATCTTCATTGAAGACGGTCTTAAATCTAGTAGATCTCTTGAGGAACAAGAAGCAATAAAGAGAATTGAAAGTATAGTGTTGACAGATCGAAGAACTAGAGCTTCAGCTATTGCAAGGGAGGTTCGGAAATTAGAGGAAATTATTATTGTTATTCTACTGCTTCTACTACTTCTTCTCTTGTTGTGAGAACGATTTGGATGCGTTAGAACAAGACTGTGACATTTTTCGACAATTATTACCAGCGCATTGGGACCCTCCAACGAACCAAAAGTCAACGTATGGGCGCATAAAGGATCTTCGCCACCAAAAATAAAATGTTCGAGAAGAAAATGAATGATAGCGGTTTTCTAAAACTGGCACGATCGTTTCTAAGGTTGTCGTCCGAACAATCTTTTTTCAATAAAATTAAAAACAACATTACTTTTTAATTTTTTGGGAAATATCGACGGATAATATTTAATTTTTTAATTGTTCTAATTAAACCCAACCTATATAATTTTTTATCATTTAAATATAATGTTTACAACTTTCTTTGTGCAAAATTTAAAAATTTTAGAAATATTAGCATATTTTGTAATGTTCTCAAAAAAAAAAATCAAATTTGGCAATTAAGAAGGCGATGCCATTGTTGTACTAAAGTCAACATTTACCTATATTTAGCAGTTCCACTTTTTACACGATTGAAGAAATTTTAATGTAAGCTATGTATGCTAGATTATTACTGCATGAAATAGAGCTATTAACCGAATGATTTTATGTAAACATAAAACAGTTATTAATAAATATGACACGCAGTGCGAGGCACGAGAATAATAGAAAATTGCAATATTTGTTTTTACGATACCCGAGAAAACTTTTTTTGTTTTTAGATTTTCAAAGGAAATTTTTTCATAGGATTTTTTCATAGGAAAAGATAAAAGACCATTGGGAGACTAGCAATACTTTGAATGGTTTTGCTAATGGTCTCTTACCCATTTATACTTGTGATTAAATTAATGCTTACATATTTGGAAAAATTAGAGATATTCGCATATTCGCAAAGCAGTTACAACTACAAGAAGATGCTGGATAAGTAGCAGGGAAATAAATGAAGTAGTTAAGAGTTTCGATAACAACATGGAGAAATATATATTGGTCTTCATCAGCGATTTTTCCCAGATGCAATATTCGGTGCGAAAGCCTATTTTTGTAAATTGAACATTGTAGAATGAATGAATTTGGTTCGAATTTTTCCAAGGGTGGTGTAATAGTTCTATTTTTCCCTGCAAAAAGAACCAATATCACATAGTTATATGCTTCAAATATAGCCAGGACGTAAAAATAAGTCTTCCAAAGCTATGTTTCTCCTATGATTTTGAAGCCGTTCAAACGGAGCAAACAGAATTAACATCCCTATTATCACTTTGAACCTGACCTCTATCAAACTTGTTTTAGTGATACGCAGCACATACGTGTATTGAAGTTAATTTTGTGAATTGGCAGGTTTTCTTCCATGCACTTTATATATCGAAACCCACATCAACAAATGTAATTAAACACTATGCTGTTTCATATAACGGGCCAGCAAATATTTACCAATACTACACATACAGATATCTTTGTGCCTTCCAAAGACTTTGATCGATGCCAATATCCAAATTATGCAATTTACGATTTCTAACATCGATTGTGTATTGAGTACAATATGTACAAAAACGGTTATCGCTGGTAATATATGTTGGAGACGAGTAGAACTTGCCTGAAAGGTCAGGCACAAATTAGAAGGTGTCTATCACGACAAATGACACAGATAATCGCGTATGTGTGATGAAAATATCGACGCCGCGTATGCAGATTCGTACAATAATAATTACCAATATAAACTTTAGGATGAGGATCGAACATTGAAACGTTTTCTCGAAAATAGAATCTGGATAGAAAAAAACTGTTGTCATTTTAGGAGCTGTTGAGCTTCTCATGTTGCATACTCCATCATTAACAAGAAACTAGAAACAGACGTACGGAAGCATTTAATTATATACAGTAAACAATAAGAGAAGATGTGATCTAACATGATGAAGCTAAAGATAAAGGTCAAGCATAAATTCCATCTGAATCAAGGTAAAGTGGAACTGGATGATGATAAAATATCAATCTAACGAGCTTCAAAAACATCTATATTAAATGTTACCTATTAAATAAATATTTATTTTCTATATTAATCAACTAGATGTCAGAATCTAGACGGAGAATTTAGGGATAGAATTTATAAAACAAAGGTGTTGAAGATATTCTAAACGAGCACTTCCACCAAAACTGGAACTCTGAAGGACATACTACGAATTCATTCAAAATATTAATAGGACATATGAAAAATATATTATTAATAATTAATAATTAGAATATTATTTAAAAATCCCAATTTTCATGTATTTCTTTTATTAATGCAATTCGGTTAAAAATAATTTTATTTTAATCCTAAAAAGAATGCTCCTGTACGCTATTGACAAACTAAAATAGACGAAAAGTAACATTGCATTAAACGCAATAAATCGCAACTAAATAATACTTCTTGCAGAGTCTAAAATACACACAATTATTTAAAAAATTGGAAGGGAAATGTTCGCCTGTGTATAAATTGGTATTATTTGAACGTTCACAAATATACATAAAAGAAAGTAGGTGTAGACTGTAGACTAGGTGAGCTGTGGTATTGTAAACTGTGTAAATAAACAAGATTTAATGTTTTTCTGTCTGAAAATTTTGCTAACAACCGCCTTTTTCGTCTCACAAAGGAGATTAATATTTTTTTAATATTTTTACTTATCCGGTTTCGTATTAATAGAATATGATTCTTTACATGATCTCTTACTCATTGTTTACAATAGTAAACCGTTTTACGATTAAGATACAGACATTTGGCAAATCCTTGGTAGCCAATAAATAACTTTTTTTTTTGTATAAATAATATTTTTGTTATTTCCGTTGAGATACCGCAAACAACAGAAAAAGGTATATTTCTTCATTCTGTAAGGTCTTCTAAAGCAGCGGGATTGTAAAAGTATACAGCTTGCATGTACAAAAATCTTTTAATAAATATAATTGCATCTGCAACTTCTTCAAGGGAACAAAGGTATTTACGACGAAAAGATAAAAAATTTTGCTCCAACACTCTTGGTGCAAAAGTCCTCAAAGATCCTATATTTTACTAAAAAAAGACAGAGAAATAACTTGCCTGGATGAAAATAGAATACTCAAGATAGTTATATATCAATTTATTGAGACTATCTCATTTTTTATGTTTTTTTTAAGGCGTCTCTGCACGGTTTTGTAAAAAATGACCAGTTCGTAGTTATTACAATCGATAGCGAAGCTTAGGGGATGCTATTTTAAACATTTTTGTGTCTATTTTATACATATTTTCTTGCGTAAATTCGGGGTTATCAACTAAATACTTCTTCGACAGTTTAAAACAATAACTCGATAAGAACAACGTTAACCAACGATTAATGGCCGAATTCCATTGAAGTTTTAACTTGAAATCAAATTTAAAGACTAGTCACACTGAAGTTTTTTTTTTTATATAATACTCAGCTAAAAAAACTCGAGTCAAGCTTCAATTGTTTTGGCGGCTCTTCGTTCGCTCTTGATTGCTTTTTGTTCATTGTTTATCACCGAAATGCACATTTCGTAATAACAATTTAATATTCTTGCAATTTCTTTTTTTAATATGATGGTACAGAGATCTATTGGCGTTTCATCGGGATTATGATGACTGACCGAACAAAGTCCCTAATACAGAGAAAAGGGAGCCACAAGAGGATTCTGGGCTATATAAGCCGCTGCAAAATCGAAAAAGTCGTCGGAGAACCGTCGCCGAAGCGATCGTGGCTGAACGGTATTAGTTGCAGTGCTAATAACAGTGACTATCATGATACAAAATTACCTTTTTTAAATGGAACATCTATATTTTTGAGTGATTTTGTTTTCCTTTCAATTGTTCTTAGAACAATCTAATATAAAGTAAAAGTTAGTTTTAAACGTAAACTAATTACAACTCGCAAAATAATATTGATATGATCGTTTACACCCTGAAAACTCCTTAAATACCACTTGAATGTCTTTGTGGTAATCGGTAAAATACTCTAACATTTTCCACATTTTAATAATTCCTAATTTCTTTAAATTTCATAACCTGAAGTAGCTTGAAGTGGTTCAACAACTAATCAAAATGACAAAACCCATTTCTTTCCAAAATCGGCCAACCTACAAATATTGACATCATCGATACAAAGAAACTAATACTCAATTCGTTTAAAAATGAGTTATTATTGTTATTCTTCTCACCAGAAAAGAGATTTCTCAGACGAAACATTTGTGAGGACAATTTGGATGCGTTAGAACAAAACTGCGACATTTTTCAACAATTATTGCCAGCGCATTGGGACCCTCCAACGAACCAAAAGTCAACGTATGGGCGCATAAAGGATCTTCGCCACCAAAAATAAAATGTTCAAGAAGAAAATGAATGGTAACGGTTTTCTAAAACTGGCACGATCGTTTTTAAGGTTGTCATCCGAACGTAAAGACCTCTAAATTTTATTGAAAAATTCATACTGCGGCGCTACAATTGCATCAGAGTCTATAAGGTTCAAGAAATTCGAGAAATTATCGAAGAATGTGCTCCCTAGGAGTTTAATCAAAATGACAAAACCCATTTCTTTCCAAAATCGGCCAACCTACAAATATTGACATCATCGATACAAAGAAACTAATACTCGATTCGTTTAAAAATGATCTTTACAAACGTCGATAAATTCATCCAGGTGCAGAGCTGAGATTTATATTTTTGCTACTATATAACGTTAATTATTACTTAAAGATAAAAAAAAAAAAAGGCGATGTTACGTTCCAAATTTATCTATGTAAATACGTAGTAAAATGTAAGATTGTACCTAAAAGATATATTTTTAAATATCTTTAAAAATATTATTATTAAAACAATTTTAGATATTGCCTCCCAGCTTAATCTTGAGCTTGATTATGCAGCAATATATAACAATATGAACCCAGGCAGAAGATGAATTAATTATATTTTCATCTTATTCCAGTTACTATCGATTCTATTATTAAATTGAATGCATGTTCTTGTAATTATAACATAGGTAACATAGTATCTTTCCCAGCACTGCAATGTTACTCAACGTTATAATACAAATAGTTCCCATTTAAAATAATATAATAATGTTTAGTAATTTATTTCTAATAAGAAGTTGGTAATAGTTGCAAGATATTTCGGTAACCATTGTTAATCTTTTTTGCATTCTTGACGCTTTTGCAAACAAGACGAGCAATCTCATTTTAATAAAAATTTTCGAAAAACAATGGATTAGAAATGACCTTGAATTATAAATTATTGCGGGTTAAAAAAAAGATAACAAAAACAACATTATAAAGATGACACTAAAAAAAACTTGGCAATAAATATTGACTCTGACATAATAAATAACTGAATTACCGTTAGCTGTTAGCCAACAAAAAATGGAAATTTTACATTACGCTCTACACAAACCCCATCTCGAAATACCTTTACCATAAAATATCAAATATAATAATATCCTTAATACACACAACACACCAAAGAGGTGCAACGGTATTCCTTTTAATGTTGAAGAATTTATCTAAAACTAAAACGATATTGCCCATAATTCTTAGGTTGTTCTTATGTAAATCTGAATCGACCGTTTTAAATCTAACATTTATCTTTATGGAACGGGTTGTCGAAAAACTTTCTATAAAATATGTGCGTTTCAAGAAGACATCATTTAAGTGCGGTATCGCAATTATATAATAGTCGATTGATGTTTTAAATCGACGAAACGATGCATTTTTATATTTGGAAAGTTAATTAATTAGGCGGTGCATTTCAAAAATTTGGGGAATCTACAGGCTTTAATATATTATCAAGTTTTCAAAATTTTCCAAAGTATTTCATATATCGATCCACGCTTTTCCTCGTAAAGCACATTGTATACATTATGCGAAGGCACAAGAACTACTAATTTTTTTTTTATTAGAAATAATAAGCAACATTTTCAAAAATCTTGTAAGACAGTATATTTGGCGTCAAGTCCAACAAAATTCAAAAATACTTCTAGATTTTATTCTTTCATTTCAACAGAATCTAATCAGCCCTATCACAAGAGATATATTTTATATCTAAAATTTATAATATTTAAAATCAGCATCAAAATAAACAATGACAAGTACACTGGGGGTGTGCAAAGTACTTTCTAATTTTAGGTATTAAAATAAGATTTCTTCTTATAATTTATCTATGTCTAATGTTTTTAATAATTTATCAACATAAAATTTACCTGAAACGCAACAGAAAACAAAATACCAACGAAAAGTAGTCCACCGGTAACGGTTCTTCCAAACATCGCGAGGATTACTACGAAATAACGTGTGTACGTGATACGGAACGCTCAAACTCCAAACGGCACTACACTAACTGGTGTACTTGCATGAATCTCAAAGTTAGACGCGGACTGCTGCGGTTCCAGAGCGGTGGGACTCTTGGTACGCCTAGCAGAGGTCAGCAGGTCACGAGGCTACACCTCGTGGAGTATTGGATGATGTTAATGCAACCACTCCCACGTTATTTTTTTTATCTAATTCTTTTTCAATTTAGTTTCCTTACATAGGAAAGAAGCTTAGAAGCAACGGACTCCTTATGTATAAATGCGTGGCACAATGAGAAGAAGCTATTACATAATTGTCAAAAGCGAATTTGATATATCTTGCTTGAGGGGGATTTTGTAGACGCTCAGTAAAACGATGGTAATTATAGGTAATAATCAAGTAAGTTGGTACTCGAGTATTATGGCAATGAAACACTGCCCTATAACTCTCATCACAACACTTTACTAACATTCGACGCGTGTTTTACCTTCGGCAGTAAAACTGAACAGTTCGGTGTTACTGAAGTGTTGCGGTTTCAATGAGATGTTATTGATAATTGCTAATACTGTTAATGCTTCAATTTTTTAATTTGTTCAAGTGCCAATCCCATATTTTTTGTTGTTATTCCAATCAATTCCTGACCAGAAAATAAGGCAAAATGTGCAGAATGACAGAAATGATATGATATATAAGGCGGCCATCCTGCAAAGTTACGAATAGTTTTAGGCTATGCACTGATAATTGTTATACATCGAGTGTTAAGGACTTAACATTTTATTTTTTATTTTATTTTATAAATGTAACCATTTTTATTTATTTGAAAGTAATATTTTGTTTGTGTCTATTTTATGATAAATTGAATGTTTCTTTTATTGTGCGTTGTATAAATTTATATATTCCATATTTAGCATCATTTAAACTTTAACATGTGCGCATTCAATGTAAAAATACGTATAATTTCTTACAAAGTTCGCAAATATTTAAAATTCGTCAATGTTCTAATTAAAAATATCTTTAATAGTAATTTATTATATCTGTTTGATGAAGCTCCTGCTAATTCATGTATTAGATCGAGCGCTAGGTAAGGAATGTCCGCCAGTTACCGCCAGTAACGTACACTTACGTACAAGTTATCGAAACTTCGTCGGAAGTCGAACGTACGAACTACCATGACTGCCTGCCTTCTCTCTTTCGCTTGTGAGTCACGCAGCGCTCAGACCCCGCACTATCGCTGGTTTCTGATTTTTCGGTTTATACATGGGGACGGCAGCTCGGAGCAAGATACTAGAGATGGTGTATCAAATAAGTACACGAAATAACGCGAGCGTCTGGATAGCTGTGAGTTGTATAGCATCTTTTTGCGGTAGTGATCGGCTATTTGCTGCTGTCGCCCAACCAGACGCTCTTGCTCCGGTAGGGTTTTGTGGTGGCCCTAGCGTTAAACATTGAATGTCCCGATACATTTGAATGCGTACACAAAGAAGGAACCGAATTACGAAATCCATATGGTATGCTGTTTATGTATTTGAATTTATATATATATAGATATATAAGGGAATTATTTAATAAATATATTTTGTATATATACGTACTGTGTTTAATTTGAGATCAACTGATTAAGCGAGTAAACACATAAGAATTACATATAAGCAATTGGTCCTTTCGCCTCACAAGAAAGATACACCGAAGCAGACGGCTAGCGGCATTGTTCTTCAAACTAGGAGAACGTAACATCGAGATACATCAAATTTTAATTTTATCTTAGTTTAAAGAATAAATGGACTTTGACAAACCCTTGGTTTATATACTTGGATCTACTTACACACTATTAACATTTGAAAATGCATAATACGTAGGTGTGCGTATTTAAAGGTCTGAGTCTAATGAGATACAACGTAAACAAAACCTACGCATCGCTTGTTAGAATACGTAATACATAAATCCATCTGAACATCAGAATAGAATACGAAGCAGGTATTTTTTTCATTTTCCGCTAAGTAAATCACCGACTAATTGTTACGTACTCTTAGATATGCACATCAAACAGAATTAACGACAATTATTCCATTAAAATACCTCGTCAGAATGATTTAATATAAATATTTGCAATGGCACTTGATCATATTTATATATGCTATGATCACCTTTGAGCTGCGGGAGCTACTTTTTGCGATGCACGTGAAACGATTAATATTTCATTTTGTACTTATATATATAATATAATATAATTCTCGATTTATTTTATTGTAATTTTCAGCAATATATATATATATAGCTGAAAATTACAATAAAATAAATCGAAAATTGAAGGTTTCAGTCTTGACCTCTCGTTGAAATCACCTGAATTGATTAGCGCTATTACTTGTTGGAACTTGGCCATGTTGGCAGTATAGTCGGTATACTAAAAGATTATGTCATCGTTTGAGTTTGATGAGTTTAACAAAGGTGTATGACCATGACGAGGAGCCTTATTGTTGAATTCCTTTAGGTATGTATTGAAAAATATTTGAATTTCCTTTTATTATAGCAATGTAGTAGGTTTCACAATTGTTTGCGGCTAGAAACAAATAATCTTGTTTATGCAATAGATATACGTCAAAAAATCAGTTTGTAAGGTACAATCATTGGCGTAGACAGAGGGGGGAGGCAGAGAGAGATCATGTCGTGCGACAATTAAGAACACTGTTCAAGAGGACGGAAAATGGATGGGAGAAAAGCCCAAAAAGTGGAAGTTTTAAAACGCTGTTGGAAAACCTCCACAAAATTATAACTCTTTTCTGAAGATGTCATACAGGTGAAGAGAAAATTTCAGGATTGAAAGATATTCACCATGGTTTATATCTCAGATTATAGATGCCGTTATGGAAGAGCATCTTACTTCTACCAATAAGATTACGGAGGAAACACAAATCGAACTTCGTCCATCTACCATAGAATAGTAAAGCACCAGCAGCATCGATCAAACATTCCTGCAGATTCAACCGCTAACTATTGGAAACATGAAATCCTTATTCCGTTTCTCGACTCTTTAACGTCAACGTTGGAGACTGGATTTTAAATAGAAAACGTACCCATACGTCCTTATTTTATGCTAAATATGAACACTGAAGATTTTAAACATATAGCAAAATCTATTGCTGAATTGTACGATCTGAAACAGCTTCAGTCTGAAACTGATCTGTGGTATTGTGCAGGCTGAGAAAAACCTTGATGGGAATGGTTGAAGTGATTAAAGAAGCTAATATGTTCTTCCCCGACATAAAAAAATGCTTTGATGATCTTAATAGCGCAGCCTTTTTCTTCAAGTACAATAGAAAGATCAATTAGTACCTTAAGACGTGTTAAAACATGGTTAAGATCTACAAAGGAGGAAAATCGTTTAAATAGACTATGTTTAATGAGTGTACATAAAAATCCTGCGTTGGAAAAAAAGAATGAGAAAGAGTTAGAAGCCATAGAAGATTTTCTGAAATGGCTGAAAATCTTAGGCGATTAATGTTATAAATAAAATATGTATTTATTAAATTAATGATTTAATTCTTACAGCCCCTTCCTACGGTTATACGGCTTATACGGCTATATAAAAGTCTCCAAGTTATCGACTGGATGTGGCATAAAGTTAATGATAGACAATAAATAACATATTTTGCAATTCTAACTTAAAGAAATATCGCAATTACGTCCATATCGTTTTTAGTCTTGCAAAATGTTACATAAAAGCGTATTCTGGTATAACATTAATACGGTTAACATGCACCTAATACGAATTGTATGCTTGTTAATTGTTATATTTTGAAACACAAACAGACGGAGGTAAATAATTGCGTGACATACTCATTATAATTTATCCAACCTAACTGCTTCCCAAAGAAAAAGACTTACAAATATAACACAGAGAAATAGCAACCGTATCCAATTCTAATAGGTTTCTGTGCTACTCCATAAAAAAAAAAAGATGTGATACATTTAAGATTTAAATCATCGCTTTCACTTCTTCGGAATTTTTATATCGCCTATTCTAATGGCGTTTACATAAATTTGATAATATTAAACTTTAGAAGTTACGTCAGAGGAATGTGACTTCGTTCTTTTTAGGCAAAAGGATGAAATAGATCACATAACGAGACATTTAGATTATGACAGAATAAAAAAATGTTGGTATGTAATTTATTCTAGTTTTAAGAGAGTTATCTGCCTTTTCTGGAACTATTAATTTTTATTACTTTTTTCTTTATATTTTGAAGGATGATTTATTCTTTTTGATGTTGTGTAACTTTCAATCATTCCAGCAAGTATAAAAACGTTAAGTGAAGTTCTTTGCCAGTACACTAAACAAACTGTAACTATCTTTTTTTTGTGCCGGTTTTTTTGGTGCCTTTTTTTTGGTGCAACCAACGAGTTTATGATTTTAATAAATTGGTGTTTATAATATTAAAGAACACATAATGAGAGTCGCTCCTACGACCGCACCTACCTTGATACCTAAAGTTTTTCTCGTAATTTCTAATAACCATTGCTTTCCATTCGTTCCCATGAATTTGATAATTTTTCTCATCATCTCTTATCATTTTCTGTTTTAATTTTCATAAGTGTTAATCCCAAGAAACGATATTTCAAAAATTACAAGAAGAGTAGTAAAATATTAATTATACTTATTTTCTCGCCTTAATGAGCTGAAAACCGGATCTAATGATATCTGTAAAGAACTTATGAGACCAAACTTACAAATTTCGTATCGTGACGAAACCAAAAAATAATTATAAACCATTAAAAAAGACAAAAACAAATCATTTTTTTTTCTCAGACCGGTAGTTTTAAGATTCCGAAGTCATCTTACTGATTAAGCCAAAAATAAAGAAAAACACGTACTTCTACGAGATTAGCAGCAGTTATGAACGTATATAGAAAAGATCAAAAACAAATTACTACGGTATAATCGCTAAAAAAACAACGCTTGTATCTCCGTCGTTGAAGAAAACAACAACTTTAGCTTAGATAATATAATAACACCTGTAAAATCGTAGGTTACTGTATAATACTTATGTAGATTTACATAATATCGTGAGAAACGCGAAAGAATAGGATTCGACTGGGTTACATTTACCTATTCGAAATGTTTTGCACGCAAGCTAGTTTCATTTCCATTTTATGCAATGAATCACAATTAGAGTTTATGTATTCTTCAAGTATTAGATGATAAATGGAAAGTCAGAAGGGAAAATTATGCTTCTAGAGTTCTCGCAGAGGAAATGACTCATATTTTGCTATATTTGCTTTAGAAAAAATATTAATTGCGTTTCGATTGCTATCGAAGCTTAAAGCTGCGGTGAATTCAAAACACAGTAAATTTTTCAACTTGATCGTAAAGTTTAAAAATCAAAAAGATTCGAAAGCGATTGGTTTTGACCGTCCAATACATTTTGACCAATTGAATACGTTCCTTTTTAACTATTGTTAATAGCTCTGACCATATTATACAAAAAAAATAGAAATATATGGAATATAAATGGTAAAAATTCATTAAACCATCTTCACGAAATATTCTTTAGGCATTAATGAACTGGCGTTGCATATTATAGATAGTTCCTGTAATTGCTGATTCGCTCTGCTATATTGTTGATACTTCCTTATCCAATGTTGAGTTTCGAACATCATTGAAATATGTCATTATTGCACCAGTCGGTGGCGATGTTTTTTTCTTTTACTTTATATTTTACAATTATTCCCAGATCTTGCGATAAAATGCGAAAATCCGTGATTCCCTTGATGTTTTCAACGTAATTCAATTTTTGAAAAATATCAACCCCGATAATAAAGTAAACAACACATAAGTATCGGCACCCTCCGCACCACACAAGTTTAATTTATTATATAATAATATAATAAATAGTCCGGGACGGCCGTTTCGAGGACACGAATGGTCCTCATCATCAATCGGTGACCGAATGAATTGAGAAAAACTTTTTCTAAAACTAAACATGCATGTACTATCCCTACTTCTTAGAACAGATATCCTTTACAAGTGCCTATTTCTACCCCCTGCACGCCTTGAAGCTAGGACGCCTAGGACGTGCGAAAAATAATATGCATGAACTATCCCTTCTTCCGAGAAGAAATATTGTATTTTACAAGTGCCTAATTCTACCCTCTACGCGTCTTAAACTACGACATGCGAAAAACACGGCCAGATGGACGGGAAGATCTCTTTTATCCGTATAAACGAGTGCCAGCCTACTGCAAAAGGTCAAAAAGGACAGAGTACGACAACGGTCCGTTTTCTCGGTTCATCAGATTTTATTTACTTCTTATGTAAACTGTCTCGTACGCATCTAATTCTCGCGGTGACGTTACGTTTTTAATCAATTTTAAGTCTTCTAATTTAATACTATGCCCGGTTTCATTTATATGTTGTGCCACACTCGACGCGTCCAATCTGCCGTAGCGGTAATTTCGTATATGTTCTTTGAATCTAGTTTCTATCGCTCTTTTTGTTTGACCAATATAGGCTTTATTACAGTGACTTTATTTATTACCGATTATTTATACCCGATAATAAAGACTCACAACCTAAAGTCAAATAGGCTATATCTGCAATTTTAAATTGGTTGTCAAGATCTGTTTAATAATTACATTTTTCCATTCTGTTGCTCTTCTCAGAGACTAGTTATAACAATTTGAACCCAAATTTACCAATGCGGCCTAAATGCGCTTGCGTGGTTGCATAAATGTCAGTAGTAGTTCTATATAACAAATAATATCGAATATTAATCATTGGATTTCGAACGAAAAGTCATAAGAATTAATATCATCTCGCTGTATGAGTTTGTATTTTGGATTTAGTTCTTCAACGAAAATATCCGGGAAAACATTTATTTTTATCAAAAGCGTAGTGCCTCGTTACCTGGCGCCCTTTATGAATTATCGAATTCATACGTCCGTTGTTACTTGATCAACTGTATAATGTATACATATTTCAGGAATAAATAATACAATAAAGTAATGCATAGAAAGCAACACACAAGGATTTTCCAGAACTACTAAATTTATGCAATCAAGCATGCATATCTAGACTCCTTGTTCATAGCATATTGGTAGGCAACCAGAATTACAAATTTCAGATTAAAAAATTCAGGTTTGATTCAATTCACATCTATCGACAAATGTTAATGTTTACGGGAAACTTGTCACCCCAAAAAACGGTTATCGACCCTCGTTCTCGCTAAAAGCTTTGATTTATTTAAATTATTTTAAAAATAATTTTTATAATAGGGTACCAAGGTAATCTCCTGACTTTGCAAAAAAAATTGCAGTGCCATTTTGTATATCTTATACATACAGATGGAGGAATAAATATGGACGTACAGAATACACAGACGTATTCCAAATTAAATTTATTATTAAAATGTACAAATTATTTTTTTCTATAATTTCCCTAATGTTAGTTAATAAATGAATTATAATCTCATCAAACATATCGAATTTTTAGGATTAAATTATTCGCTCTCGCGGAGATTGTCGATGTCTTCCGCTAATGCTAGCAATTGATGCGTCAGAATCGTTTCAAGTCGTCCTCACATTAACGCTATTCAGTGTCGTCCAGAAACTTGCGGCTTATCGTCACCATGTTGTCACGTCTCACAGAAACAGAATTGCAGGGTTGGTTCGTTTGCGATTGTCTTCAAACGAACTAATACTCGTTCTTCGATTTACCAATCACATTTTTTGGATGAGTTTCTGTAAATTAAAGCAAACAAAAAGACTGTAAAAACGTACAATGTTATTATTTGTAATTTCACCATGTTAAATAAGTGTAAACGACCTTCCAGATAAGAGAGTACAGAAAAAAATAAAAGAAATACTTAAAAGCAATGGCAGCTGATGGTGTATTTCTGTAGCATACCGTGTAGATACACTGCATTTGACAAAAAAAAAATTCAGGAAATCAAAGCGTCGTCCTTGACCTCCCATATACGTCACCATAGTCTCGCCTTTGCGTAAAGAGTAATAAATGGAGATAGTGTAGACATATTTTGTCCGCCACATTTCCCGACTTGCTGTGTCGGAGAAAACATTTCCACTAACTAGTAATAAATTGGGACGTATTGATTGAAAAAATACGTGCCTTTAGTAATGGTAATTCTAGCAAGGAACACGCTTTTCTGATCAACCTAGTGACTGTAAACATCAAATATTAAAAAAGAAACAATATTATAACGTGTGCTTACAATAATGGCTTACAATCAAATTTACATGGTGGCAAAAAAAAATAAATGTAACTCTTACTTTATATAGACTTGAACTTCAAAGTCATACTTCGCACTTTGGAATCTGCGAAATGATTGATAACACGCTCGTTGTAATTGGTTATACCGCATATTAGTGATTTTTCAATACTCAGCATAGAGAGCGCAGACAACTTTTCTTGGTCAATAGTACTTCGTAAAAAAGACTTCATTCTCTTGAAAGTAGAAAAACATCGATCACTTTCGACAGTAGCCATTGGCAATGTACATAAAATTGTTAGTAATTTCACAGTTTCCGAAAACGTTTCATTCAAATTATTATTAAAAAATAATTGGAGTATCGCTACAGCCCCAGAACTTTCATGGAAATCATCACGATCATAAATTATTTGCAACTCAGTTTTCAATTGAAAGTGATTTATAAACGGAAAGTCCTTTTTAACTAAAGTCAGAATATTTTCTGGAAAGGTAATTTGATAAGTTGCAAACCGATCATTATTGAATAATTCGCTGATAATCAAATGGTCACTGAAACTAAAACGGTGACTCATTTCAGACATTATTATGTCGCATACTTCTAAAGCCACTCGATGATTAGAATCTTCACTTGTGCGTTGTCTTTTACGATTATCGGTGGTACATAAAGGATCTTCTAAGGACAACTCATTTAGAACTTTACCTCGAATTGTTTCGATTGTTGTCTTGAAAGAGTCCATACAATTTTTCACGGACGCAACATCGATATTATGCTGATGAAGTTGATCAAAAAGTATGTCGCAGTATGGCATTACAAGATGGAAGAAGTTCAACCAAAACAGAAAATCATCATTTTCTAAAACAGCTTTTAAACCAAGCGCTTGACTAATTATATGAGAATCTTCTTCAGTCTCGATGATTTTTTCCAAACAGTATGAAATATCGTTTTTATATATGGATACAGTTTCAATGCAATTGGTGTTAAAATTCCATGTTGTTGGTGATCCTTTAGGTAACCGTACTTTGATAATCTCATCCAGAACTGCCATGCATTTAGGCGATCTGCTGAAAAATGTTGAAAACGCATGCAAACTTGCAAAAAACACTTTTACATTTTTGTCCTGACTCGCTGCCTTTTGCACTATCATATTTAATTTATGCGCATAACAATGTATAAAATTGGCAGTTGGGTAATGCTCTTTAATCTTTTTTTGTAAGCCCCCCAATCTTCCACTCATGGTGGATGCTGCGTCAAAACTTAGCCCAATTAGTTTTTCTGGTTTTTTATTTATTTCCAAAATTTCTAATTCTTGAAACATTGCGTTTGTAAGTTGTTCCATTTTTGTCCCAGGAGGATCTACAAATTTTAAAAATCTTTCATGAACAACACCAGACAACACGTAACGAATTATAAAAATCATTCGCATTTTACTAGAGCTATCGATCATTTCATCTACTTGTACGGCAACATAATCAGCTGAATGGCTTTCTTCTTTAATTCGCCCTTGAGCTACCGCTAACATAGAATCTAATAAGTCATTTTGTACACTTTTAGAAGTACCTTCAAAAACAGTCGCTCTCTCCAAATATTGTTTAAATATTGGATCCAGTTCAGCGACAAAGTCTACAAGTCCAAGAAATACTCCCGTATTTTTTGACGAATCTGTTTCATTGTGCCCACGCAAGGCAAGCTCAAATGCTCCACAAAACTTAACGCAATCAATTATTTTGTTCAGTATATATCGATTTTTTGAAACATTTTCATTAAATTCCGTAACAGACTGTCTATAGTCATTATTTAGCTGTAATCGGATATCAACATTTCCAATTATAGAATAGTTCATGGAAGATTTTATGTGTTCTGCGGAACGAGAATGTTTTCTTATTTTCTCTTTGAGGTGCTTCAAGTCTGTAATTCCGGTTGTACACCAAGAAGAATCGTTCGGAAACATAATGCATACAAAGCAATAAAACGCATTGCTTACGCCGCAACCACAAATCCAGTCGGCCAAATCATACAGAGATCTACGGAAGTTACGATGTACTTCTTTATTTTTGTCTCTACTAGTTTGTTTAATTTCAAGATCTGGCAAGGGGCGACCGTGTTTCTTCAGTTCTACGCGTTTCTCAAAATCTAGTTTATCGGCACTTCTTAGTTCTTTAATTTTTTCTATCACCGACATTTTATTTACAATATATACACGCACAAGCACACGCAATAACCAGAGCTTTATGTAAAATTCTATGTATGTCCGAAACACGAGAAATGTATAATTGGAAGAGGGCTCTTGACCCAAAAACTGCGGTTTCTAGATGTAACCAAGCAACTGAAATTTATTATTTGTAGTCGTGCAAGTTCGGAACATCTTCGGGTCCATTTAGGACGATAACGTCATATTGGGAAACCGACCGGAAATGATTATTATTTGATCGGGTGACGTTAATAGCGCCACCACGTGTCCATAGTCGATACTATTAAGAATCAACAAGATTATATACATTTACAATATTTTGTTAAATTATCTTATATTATACATAAAGTTTTTAAAATGTGGAAATAAATATTGTAAAACAACAAATGAATGCGAATGCCTACTATTTTTATTTTAAGTTTCCATGTTTCTTGTGTTTAATATATCTATTTTTTAAATTAACATTCACCACGCTTATGAAAATTATTTCGGGTAATTCTTCAGCTATAATAGTTTAAAATTTTTGCGGCAATGTCGCCATCATAAGTCCGTAGTTAGAATGTCTACACTTATTGTCTGACCTTAATAATTTACGCCTAGCGAACACATATACATACATGCACAATATATAAATCTTACATTCGTACACAAACCACCACCAATGTGTCACGTTTTAAGGAAGATTTTTTTGTACGCATATCGCACCTACTACACGCCACTGCTGCGCCAGACAACGACGCCGCTGTCCCTGCTGCGATTTAATGGATGTGAAGTTAGTCGTAAGAGGAATGCAGGGCGTCGTAAAACATTAAGTTATTTATTGTTAATCGGTGAAGAAAATAAAAGAGAAAATATGCGTCCCTCGTTTAACTAAGACGTCCACGGCCCCACAATACGAAAAATTATTTTGTCAGTTTGGAATTACTTTTGGGAGGTCATTGACCGATTGTTTTAATAGAGAAACCACAGTTATGTGCTGCCCTCTTATATTAACTACCAAAACTGAACATTAGATTTAATTTCCAGTAATTTTAAACCTCTTTTAACAAATTCTAGTGCTTTTTAGCAACATTTCAAACATTTTTGGTAACTTTAGGACATTCTTTCTTTAAAATAATTTCAAATTAGAAATTAAATAAAAAAACATATTTAATAAAATTAGCATCGATTTATTTTTTAATATTTGTATTAAAAATATACCAAAATTATTCTTAATTGACTAAAGATTTGCCATAGCTTGGAATGCCAAGAAACCCTCCGATACATTTTCCAATTTCAGAAGCTTGCCAGCTGGTAGAAATAGGGAAACTCCTGAAAATAACCCAATATCATCAGTCATGGCTGTTCCTGATGTTACCAATAATATACTGCCACTATCTCTTAGAATCAAAGGTAATTCTTTAACACCATTAGGAACCTAAAAAATAAAAATAAGCCTAAAATTTAATTTTGAAGCGTTTTTGGATGCGATTACTTGAATTTTAGCTATGGCAAAGTCAGGAACAGGTGGCTTAAATACTTCAGTATATTCATTCTCTGAAAGCGGCTTGAAAATTTTTGCAGAGGCTGATTCTCCTTGGTAATTTAGCATCGCACAGAGCGTGTCGACGTCTTTGAATTTCGGAGTTAAACCAGCTCTCACAACATTGTCTGAGCATGCCATACACTCGACACAATCTATGTAGTACTAATTTTTTTTAGATATCCAAATTTGAGCAATAGGAATAGCTTACCTCCAGATAAATAAGCATGCGGTAAATTAGCACCTAAATAAATAGCTTCTAGTGGTTTTAATTGGAGGTAGTTTAAGAAATAAACAACAAAGCAACCAATATCATTTGGAAATTGTTTATATAATCGTTCGAATAGCTCAACTAACTGCGCAACTTGGTCATGGCTAGATAATAAAGCGAATCTCTGAAATGCCTTCTTAAATGCTTTTTTAATATGATCCTCTGAGCACGTCATCAATTTACAAAAACATTCTTTTAGAAGGTCTTCCGAACTTTGTTTGATAAAATCGTTACATAAATTATCGCCAATTAACTCTCGTAATTCGGGAATTACTAAAGAAAATCGTAACGTTTAAGCAACAGTTCTAAGAAAAAATTAAATAGATGATACCTCGGAAGAAATTTGCAATTTCCGTTAAAGGACGAAAGCCACAAAGCGCTTCGAAAGGTGTTAAAGCAATCGCCAACTCTGGTTTATGATTAGGATCTTTATAGATCTTTGGTTGTTCTGCATGCAATTTTTCAGCGTGTTCCTAAAAAAATTCCCATGATATAAAAGGATAAATATCTACTTAAATTATTAAATTACCTTCGAAGGATGTACTTGAATCGATAAGGCTTTCTGAATCGATAACACTTTAAGTAAATAAGGTAGATTGTTACCAAACTTATCTTGGACACTATTTCCCAAATAGCTTGGTTGTTCCGTTACAATATCGTATAATGATTTCTCCAAATGCTTTACGAAACTTGGTCCATTTACATGTGTCCCCATCCATAATTCAGCATATGGTTTATGGGGCTCGATATTAAAATCTGGTTTGATATTCTTGAATAAAACAGCTACCTTACTTGCATCGCCGCATTTTCCCCAATCATAAGTTTGAATCGAAGGAATAAGCTCCATACTTTTTCGTAAATCACTATGGAATGTATATCGTGAAATTTTGGGCTTACATCGATGTATTGGCTACGTTTACTGGGCGAATCTCCTAAAATAGTGGAATTTTGGACGCATTCCTTTTGATAACAATCTGGATCGTCAGCAAATTGCATGAAAAATGCAGTGAAGATGCATAGTTAGGTTGTTTACGTAAACATTGATTAAGAATTAATGATTTTACATTTTTTTGGGGAATTAGTTTGGTTAATGGTGAAAATAATAAAATTGACAAATAATTGCAATTTATTCTGTAGTTCAGCGCATGATGCATAGATGACGCCAATTACTGGCGGGATTTGTTTGAAAAGAATAACACCCAAAGTAAAATTTTAAATATTTGCTGTGCATATTTAAAAAAAATTGAATTGGGGATAATAAAATACAGAAACTGTAAACAATCATATAAGTATCGGCAATTTTAGCACCACACAGCTTCTAAACTGTTGTTTACCATCCTACGCCACAGTCTTGCTGTCATTATAGAAACTATTATTAATTTAATTCCTTCTTTTGTAATTCCACTTTATAAAATCAGTTCTACCAACCTATTAGTGAGTATTCATAACAATTTAATTTAGAATAACGGATTTCCATACATTTTATTGCATTGACCAGCGCTTCTCAAACTTTTTTGGACATAAACCCTAGAATTCAAACTATTACAAAGCACCAGCAATGACTATGTTTCGCCCTAACGCTTCTGTATTCATGCCTCATGCACTTCTACGCGTATATTTTGCCAAAAAAATTTTGGGACGGGATTTCTAGATACACAAGTAGATAGAACAAGTTTAAGTACTCCTTTTGTGCCGGTTTTTGATCTTTTGGATTGCCGCGTTCACTGGGATTCCTCGATTCCAAAATTGTACCAACTTCATCGGTTTTAGAAACCGTTCACGAACTGATTCCCGAAATGGGCAAAAAACCGCTTGGCTAGAACAAACCTAATATTTAATATAATTAAAATTCAAACAAAACATGTTTTAAAGTGTCGTAAGGATTAAACAAACAGCACTATACTTATTGCTTATCTATATTTACATTTCTAACTTACGTTACCAGCTAAAGAACATTTTATTTGCTGTTAATTACGAAAACATAAATGAATCACCCTGTAGACCGTTCGTAACATGGACGATTAAGAAAGAATGCGACTATAAGTATGTAGCGTATAAACTGAACGTTTATTTTGCTCCTTTAATATCTGATTATAACTCGAGCTATTTTTATATTGACGCGATATGCTGCCATTGAACTTGTGTATTTTTTCAAGCGGTTAATTTTACGCGATTATTTTTATTGTTGTCGGTTGGTCCCGAGGTTTGAGTCTGATATTTTTATAACTTTATTATTCTCACATTCATCGGCATTATTGTAATACGTTTATGCGTTATGGTATATTTTATCAGTAGCATAATCTAAAATTTTGCGGATTTTTCGACGAGATATAGCATTAAGGTATTTTGCAAAAGATGTTTCGCTTTGATAATCTGCAAAGGAAAACATTGATAAGTCAAGCCGTAATAGTAAACAAAACGTACACAAGATTAATTAACATGTGAATGTCCTTTGTGGAATGAAGCGTATTACATTTTCCTGTATATGTTCTTTGTAATTACAAATATGTATACGGCCACGTAGAAGGAGTAAATGGGGAATTACAGAAGCATGGATAATGCCGATCGTGCATCGCCCACTGATCTACCAGATGAAAATTGAAGAAAGGCGTCAAGAACATGTAGATAATTTAGATCCAACAAACCGAATATCAATACCGTTACAAGCACACGAATGTCAAAGAAATGTTCAGTAATTATCTTTGACTACAACTAAGTCGGAAGTAATAACTACCGCAGTTACTGATCGGGTTTAAGCAATCGCAATATTCTATGACCCACATACTAATTTTATTGTGCGCTATTTTAAACGGTAGACAGACTGTAAATTTTTAAATTTAGGGTACAACCATAAAGCCCTGCAGTTGCACTACCCAATCTCTGGTTTCAGAGTAATGGGCGTGGCAGGGTCATCTATACATATGGGAGGAGGCAGTTTACTATACAGACCGCGTCCCGGCTAGTTAAAGTATCCTTTGGATTAAACCTAATGCCAGGAGCTCCTTATCTGGAGCCTAAGGCCTGGAGCTAAGTATCCAATCCGAAGTTCTTGAGTATGGTTTTTAGCTCTGCCATCCCCGTTGTCGATAGTTGCCAGCGCCCGACGACCTGAGCCCCGAGGAGCCTATAGTTGTCACACTTGGGCAGCCTAGGCTTCGACGGGAAGATCGTTGTCGCCTTGCGAAGGACCAACTAGTCTCCTAGGAATCGGGCTCGTCTCTCTATTAGTCGGTAGAAACGCGGGTTAGCAATCTTCCTCTTAAGGAAGTTGACGTTACATACTTCTAATCCCAGAGAATTAGGACACCTTGTATACTACAAAATAACTAAAATCAATGTGTGAAATCAGAAATTTAATAAATAAGTACACTCTTAAACACAAATGCAATTTACAGTTTGACCCGGTAGTACAATAATTTGAAACTTTTACGCGATTTTCCGCAAGCCAGCATCGCGCGAACGAGGTGTACAAAACGTCGCGACCGCGTCGAGTCATTCAGTAACTTCCTAACATGCGCCGTGTGCTGTTTGAACGTGACGTCACAGAATACGTACAGGTCTCTGAACCCGTTCAACAAAAAATCTATATTAATACGGTTCGGGCTGATATTGGCTTATCGGTTAGTTTCAGAAATAATGCGAAATCACGATAAAAATCGATGCGGAAATTCTCGACCGTAACTGCGTAATTTTCCAAATTTTCCGCGTTAAGCATCACGCAAAATGCATACGCGGGGCATTTATCGAAGGGTGGAATGCGATTATTTTGATCGGAAACGATTCTAGTTCCGATCCAATCGAAAATAGTTCCGTAACCGTTTGGCACGCGTATATATACACATGCATAGTTATGTGTTTACAATTTAATTCTGATCAAGTAAACATATGATGCGGATAAAATAATTATAGCAAGCGTTGAAATCGTTTATGCATACGTGAATGTAATTTCTTTCTATAATTAGATTTAAATGTTTATAAAATGCACGCAATACTTACGTAAATATTGAAATCAATTGTAACAATGTTGCAAACTGTTATAAGCAGGAATAAAAAAAAATTATTAATTTTATATGCATTGTAAATAACGCAATTGTTTTTCAATCAATACATATCATAAGATGAAGATTAATAAATACTGATCGTTTATGTTTTCATATTTTTGATTTCATACTAAAACTTCCATCCTAATTTACCCCCTTCAAATAAGAAAGCGTTGTGGCAACATTAATTGGAATACCAATTTAAAAAAAAAAATCCCCAAATATCGTGTTTCTTTCAGCATATCAGCAGTAGAAAATTGAAACATGTACATCATATTTATACTCATATTTAAATATGAGATGACCCTCCTCATTACCTTTAACTTTAAACAGTGACTTGCAGGCCTAGTCTTTTTTTTGTAAAAATCAAATCTTTCTAAAAAAAGTCATGTATTAATAATTAATAACATGTCTTGCAGTTTTGTAATGGATTACTAGAGTTAGTAATAACATAGAAGAGCATTGTTTTAAATAAGCATAACATTTGAAGAACGCCAAATTCGGTAGATACAGCGCAAATTAATTGAAATATTGATTCAGCTAATACCAAAATTGCAAGAATTTAGAAAAAGCAAGCTGCTGTTGCCCAAAATTTGGGATAAAGTACAAAGTGTCTCCAACTGAAAACTACAGCATACAGAATACAACTACTAAATATGCACTCTTCTTTATTGGAATAAAACTTAATTTAATAATTTATAAACTTAATTCTAATGCATAAGTTAAGCTTATAAAAGCTGCTTCTAAAAGGTTATCCAACTGATTATTTATTGTTAAAGCTTTAGGCCAACAATTTTCAATTCTTTCTTCAATATTTTTTAACTCGGAGAGACAGACTGAGAATTAAAATAAAAGATTGAGTACTACTGTAATTTTCGTACGCCTTTCTCTACCTTATCTTATTAGATATTTTCTATTCTAATTATGTGTAATGTGTCTATTTGCATATTCAAATACTACGTTATATGTTAATGTTGTTCCGGAAGACCCACTTTTTCCCGTACAAGTTAACATAGAGTTAGGTATGGGAATGGCTTGAACCACCCCCATCGCTTCCACCTCCGAACCACATGCCCAATGATGTCATAAACCTGTGGTATTTAAAATTTAACAGCCGTCTGATCTGTTGCAGCTGTTCAAGGACTTGTTTAGGTCTGTCTAAATTCAAGGACTGTTTAAGAGTCTCGTATCTTACCCCTGACACATTCCCCAGGAAGACGCAAGCGATTGCGTTCTCCTGGAAACGACACGGCCCGCTTCCCAAGATCAAAGTCAGAGCGACGGAGATCGATTGGGACAGCAAGATCGAGTATCTCGGAATGATCCTAGACAAAAGGCTGAATTTCGCTGAGCATCTCAGGAGAGCTCGAAACAGGGCATTAGGTGCAGCCAGACAGTTGTATCCCATCCTGTCAAATTCCCACCTCAACCCTAAAACGGGCGTCATGCTGTACAAGGCACACATACGCCCGATCCTCTCCTACGCCAGTCCCGTCTGGGTCACGGCGGCACCCACCCACATCACCTCCCTCTCGACCGTACAGAATCGCTGCTTGCGATTAGTACTCCACGTATCCCGATACACATCGCTGGCTACACTGACACACCTGAGCGAGACCGAGCGGCTGCAGGAATTCCTGGCACGTCTCAACAAAAACTTCTTCCAGAAGACGCTAACCAGCGAAAATCCCGCGATGGAGAACGCCACCACCCGAAGAACAGCTTCGGGATCGAGGCACAAGACCACCTACGACCACCTGAGTAGGCTGGCATGAGTATCCCCATAGCGCGTACTAACGCCTTACCAACTCGTACGTTTCTGTTTTAGCAACCGAGGAGGGAGTCCACCAAGAAGACTCCGAGACCCAAACAACCAGAACCGAGGACCCCAGGAAGATCATCAACCCGATGGAACTGGAAGAAGCAGGACTAGGATCCAGAAGAACCAACGCCAGCCTGACACATTTCAAGTATCCTAAGTTGATGATATCATAAGCCACGTGGGTCAAAGGTGGAAGTGGTGGAGGTGCTTCGAATCGTCCCGATACTTACTCAGACTAAATCTAAAGTATAAAATATAAAACCAAGCCAATTTGAACCAATTAAGAAAAAATACGATTTCTTTTATTCGACGCACAAGGACCGAAGGTTTTAATCTATTCCTATTTTATTACTTTATTTTATGTTTAGATTGTTTTATTGCTAAAATCTAAGAAAGAATCTTCTACTTAAATCTTCTACTAAGTACTACGTTTTGCTTTCTCCTTCTCCTTCAAAATGAACTTTTTATGCTAAAATTTTAAGCAGGAATTTCAACGTCAAAACGGTATTGATCAGATGCATTATTGGCCATAGATGTTACATCTCGTTCTTGTAAAATTTCTTCGTAGAAAGGTTGCAAAAAATAATTCATTACGCTAATAGCTACCCCCACCCCAACTCGGGAGATATCTAAATCCGTTATAGTTTCCGTAAATCTGTTTACAGGTGTTGCTCAAAATTTCGGGGCGACTCGGTAGGCGATATTCGATTCGTTCGTTGTACTCCAGTCCGTACGTCAGTCATATGTACAACGTGAATCAGAGTTCTTTGCCCTCCCAAAAACATCTGTGCATTTCCAAATGTACTACTGGCTGCTGGCTGTTGTTTAGTGTGCGGTTCGGGCAGCGCGCACGGCAGGCCTTATATCCAAAACATAATAAAGATTGTTGGTCAAATATTTAAACGCGTGTATATATTATACAGGCGGCGGCCGAAAAATGGTTAGTCCTTATAAGAAGCTACGTATTAGACGAATTGTAATCGTAATGTTTGCTTTTACCACTGTATTTACCGGGCTTCAATAGAAGCATTGTGTTACGATACTTCTAGATTGGTATATCTCCACTATTGACATATCTGTCTAAGAAATTTGCGCAATATTTTATAATATTTTAACGCATATTATGAGAAATATGAGAAAAGATTAGCAGAAATAAGCAACAAGTCTACCAGAGGAGGGAGAGACACAAAAAGGGACCGTTATGGTTGGGGGAAGTAACGTTATTATCAGGGCGGCACTTTCATGAAACATTTGATTGGTGGTATTGCAACGAAAAAACAATATTTAGAGATTTCAGGGAAAGTCACATATTCGTGATGCTTTCTTTGAAGACAAAACATATCATTGCATTGATGTCGAAAGTTTGGATGCAAAGACTAGATTTGTGGAAATAAGATTTGTCAGAATAAACATGGACGTTTGATCAGACAGTTCCATAAGAGCATTTAGATTTGAATAAAAATACGATTTTTATGGTAAAAAAATATGGGAAAATAAAGGGTCTTTACAAAAAAAAGATTAGAACTGGGATGTCCAATAAAGAAACTACTGTTGAAAACGACACGGCATCAGATCAAGATCATCATCTTGAAACGACAAGAGATGCTATTGCCATTGTTATCAATTCAAATTTCTCCAATTCAAGAGGAACAAGCTGTGCAAGGTAATCCTGAAATGTCAAGCAAAAACAGTCACGATTGTTGAAAATAAATGGCAAAAATTAAAATAAAAGGAATCTCTGGCAGGTTTGGAGTTAATTAATGTAATTACCGTCCGGTGAAAGGAAGATGTCGGATTTTATTCTTTACGTGGACGGGGTTTGTTCAAACAATTAATTGCGTTACCAACGGAAGCTGATATGAATTAATTAGTGTACTTAGCGGAAATTGTCTATCGAAGTATTACAAATAAATAACATTTAGGTGTTGAATCAAGGTGCTCCTAGTGTAGTGATTAGCGCGCCCGTTCGGCAAAGAGGAGATGTCCAGTTCGATTCTTTACCGAGATAAGATTTTTGAGTTAGTAACCGCTTTCCATTCACAGAGCAGAGTAGCTCCAAAGTAGTATTTTGATCAACTGTAACCCATCATCGTCGTTACAGCTGATAAAACTACTACGCTCGAACTGCTACACTCTATGAAAGGAAAGCGGCTGGTAAGATTTTGGTATAAGTTGGCAGATTGACGGCAAATTGAGCGCTTAGATTGCTTACCAATGTTTGGGGAATTCTGATTAAATTTTGGTAACTTGTTTCAAAAATGTTGCCATTTTAGTGACTTTTTACACCCGTTTAACGACTTTTTATTTGCAACGTATCCCTGCATCATGATAACTTGATGTAGATTTCCACGATCGTTTTTCTTTTCAGAAAGGCTTCCAGGTTGAAACCGCGTCACGTATACGTCGGAACGCCGACGTTTTGCTTTCGATCTCTGGTAGTTTCCTCTCAGCTACGTTTAACATATTGGTTAAGTTTTAAATGCTAAATTTTGTTTGAATTGGAATTTTTTTTTGAATCTTCGATGATGAATACCCAATCATTTTTGATTTATTTAAAAGGGACGTACTAAAAGAGAATCGTATTGTTCTTGGCAAACCGGTCTAAAATCTCATTTCGCAAATAAAATCACCCAGATTCGCGTTCGCCGTTGCGAATCCCCTTACGAAAGGGGGGTAATTGACCCAATGCCGTCTGATGTCAACGGAATACATCCGAGCCGATCATCTCGGCGTCGTATTAACGACACACGTCGATGAATTCATGATGACGACGACGACGATTATCATCGTCATCGTCATCATCATCAATGAAATCGATGATTTCGTTCGTCGTCCGAACGATCCGATGGCAGTAGCGGAAACAAGATGCAATAAGCGCTAGGCATGAGATTCTCGCGCGCTATCCTCCCCACTACACGCGGGCCCGTGTATACCACAGGTCATTCAACCCGCGCAGTCCCGGCTAACAGCACAGCAAGACTCGCTGTTTTGTACATTCGTCCTTAATTCACAGTTACTCATTTCATACGAAATTTTCTGTTTCTATTGTGCGTTACGTAATTTTGTTGCATATTTATTTATTATTATTATTATTGTAATTTTTTTTCGCGTTTTTCCCTCCCCGGCGAATATCGCTTGTAAGCAAACGTTGAGTGCGTGTGCTGCCTGTACACGGAAGGGAAACTTTTCTTTCGGTGTCCCGAGTAGAATATCTGTGTGCGAGTGTTTTCCGTACAGTTTTCCGTGTTTTTCGCCCGACTGTTACGCTGTAGCGTGGCGATTTTTCGGAAAGAATTCCATGGACTCATACGTCGTGCAGTTTGTTATTGTTCGTTAAGTGAACGTACCTCTACAAGTTGAGGATGTATTAAAATAAAAGGATCGAAAATATTCTCCGCTACCTTTTTAAAATAAAATAACCAAATAAAATATTAGTGTAAACATCAAAACATACACGATATACACGCGTTAAAAGCCTACCTAACGAAAAGGAAATATAATTTTGGAAGTCTTATACAATATTATTGTTGTTATTATACATTAGTTGTTTTTGCATGGACCCCTTGTATCAATGTTAATGTCAATATTTTACCCACCAAATTCAAATAATAATCGTGTTAATTTTCACATCAATCTCACCTTATGTCGAAATTGTTTACTTTTTTTTATATTTGGAAGAAATTCACAACGTAATCGGTTGTAAGAATTAGCATGCGTTAGTTCGATCGTCACTTTCTACTCGCATAGAAAATTTAAATAATATATTTTCTAACTTCCCGTACGAAAGCCTTCTCTACATTTAATCTCTTTTCCAGATCAATCGCCGCGAAAACCTTTTGCGTTTTAATGAAGAAAATCGCTGTTTACACGTGCTGTATATAAATGAAAAAGCTTAGTTAAAATGAAAAATAAAAACCTATGTGTTACGCTGTACTGTAGTGTGAACAACTGACCAGTTTTTTTTTTGTGCTGCTGTAATTTTCTTATATTGCTACTATTAATAAATTTTACTTTGGTGTTAGTTAAGAACTGAAATCGTTTCGTCGAAGAATGGACTTTTATACGCTTTCGAATATGAAGTAAGTAATCGTAGAGATAGTTACAAGTGTTTATGTAATGTTTCGTAATAGTTTCGATTTTAGATATTAAACGTTTAAAGCATGCGAAGAAACGAAGGAAACAATAAAGAAAATTGTTCTTTAAGAGTCGATGATTTGGGATTTAATTCCAGAATTAATAAATTCGTAGGAATAAAATGATTTTGAAATCGCTTCTTTCGTTCATTTTTGATTGGCCCATCCTATGAATATTAAGAAATATTGGTTTGAATTTGGAAGATCACATTATGATGATCTATTGATAAAATTCTTTTTATCCTATTTGTCCTGGCAAATTTTTAAAAGGGTCTCTTCGTCTATTGGATTTAATGGATCGGATAGCTCTGTCGGATTTTAAAACGTCTTCTTCGTGAATTTGGTTTAAATCTTCCGGAATTCTTGATATGCTCAGGTTATAAAAATTTTCGTGGATTTGCGTGATATTTCCATCCTAAAGATATACTGTTCCTATAGTATCTTGCAATTAAAACAGCCCTCTTCCTGTGATAATATGGAAAAGCCACAAATATTTGATTTTATGCGGTTTGCACAAAGTATAGAATAAAAATTGCGAAAAGTATCCAGGATGTTCCATTTAATTAAATTAATTTAGATATTCGCAGAAATTACTTGTGAAAAAAGAAGTGGCGTGTTTTTTGGGGTGTTTTATTCATTTAACGGCTCATTTAATCCTGTAAATGTTGACCGAAGATATTGGTAATGTGTTTGTTTTGACGTAGTCTATTTTTGCTTCAAAAATGTACATGTATTTGCTGATAAAAGTACCAAGTAACCTACTTAGTGTCTACACAGCAACTATGTGTATTTCTATTCCGTAATATAACGTTTGTTTTGAAATACTGGCCAAAGTTTTCTTTTATTTGGAGTTAGATATCGTACATGTGGTAAATGTTTTAGTTTTAATTTTAAAATTATTTAATGATTCGCATGTTCGAATTAACTTTTTTTCGCAACTGGGTGCCATGTGAGGAGTTTTAGTTTGGTTAATCATCTTCTACGTTAACTATTCGTCTACGTTAATAAATACGATATATAAGATGTTCGGAAACCAGGGATAAAATTGTGATCTATTTTGATGTTTTTCATCCATATTAAGACCTTTCCAAAAACAGCCAAAAAGTTCATTGCGCAACAAGAGTATAAATAATATAATAAATTGCTTCTATTCTCAAACGGATATGCGAAATGACATCCACCCACGATTAAAATACGCAGCATTATGAGGACATCAACAACGACGACCACATTTAGTGCTGCAGCTATGCATTAGGTATCCTCTCCCCATATTTAAGCTGCGTATGCGACCTTGCCCTATATTTGATCTTACCCCTTCGTAGATGTTTACATCAGTACCGATCATCCTCTAATTACCAATGGTATTACAGACAACTGCGAAGAGAACTAATACAAGAAACGACATGTTATAGCTTTGGGTTTGCGGATTCTATTCGTTTCAGAATAAAAGATTGGAGAATGTAATTTATACTTGAAGAACTACTAAGTCCTTTCTTTTTATTCTTGTTTTCTGCAAGAATTTTTGAAATCACATCCAAATTAAATCCAAACAGCACCGCATCGTTTCTCCATTTTTAAATGCATAACTGACCAAACAACAAAAATTATGTTAACGCTATGAAATCAATAAGTTTATAATTTCAACTTCTTTCGTTTTGTTGTACGTAACATTCAACGACCTTTATCTCTCGTTGTAAATCTCGCTTAGGATCGCATAAAATATTGATGAAGCTACGCATACCAGAATGTTAAATTCTTCTTTAAGCAACGCGAAGAGTTTAAATTATGTATATACAGTGTGTATTCTAAGAAATCCTTTCGCTTTGTTCTCAAAATTCTAATTTGTCTTTTTTTTTGGATTTCAGGTTTGTCTTAGCTAGAATTTTCTCTTGGTGAGATGGAAGAAGAATCTGGATATCGCAAATTGATAAGGCAGTGGCATTTGAAATACAGACTCCTTTTCATCGATGTACGAAGATAGGAAATAGCTTTAGAGATGTAAGTAAAATATTCTCCTCGTTGATTTTGTAAAATGGTCAATTAGAACGTATAAAAATTGTCGAACCTTTAACATGTATAATTGGATAATCGATCATAGAAACGTTTTGAAGATTTTATCGTATTTAACCAGGATTATCCAAGAACGAACATAGAAGTTTTTGCATTGCTTGCTAAAGCACTTATCAGGCCTATTTCTTGAACAAGTAACTTCGTTGCAAGGTGCGAATCTCCTCAATATCGTAGATAATAACCGGGAACATTTAAATTGAATTAGTAATTCCTCAATAAACGGGTCTATTACATCCCAAAATCAAAAGATCACTTAGCCAAAGGTAGGATTCTTCGATCGCCTTTAAAAATCTCAAAGTACAATTCTCCTAGTTTGATAGCTCATTCTTTTCCTATACCGTGTATTCAGTAAGGAGCGGGGCAGCAGGATATCTCAGGAACGAGGATTTTAAAGCTTTGAAAACTTTCCATTGACGGCACATATTCTCAGTTCTATTCGATTTATTGGGGTAAACCTTTGCACATGTTCTGTGTTTCGGTCTATAATAACAAGAGACCCTTCCCCGTATTCCGTATTTTTTCGCACGTCTTAGTTTAGGCACGTAAGCGGTACAAGTAAATACTTGTAAATAATATTTTACTCGAATGTACGGTTAGATAAGCCTGTTAGTTTTAGAGGTTTCTCGCATCATTCGGTCACCGGTTGAGAATGCAGATCATTCGTACCCTCGAAACGGCCGTCCCGGATTAATTAATTCAACTTGTGAGGTGCGGAAGTTATCGATACTTATGTGTTGTTTACCATACTACGCCACAGCCCTTGCTATCATTGTTATTATTATTCCGAAAGCTTGGTAATATACTGAAACCGACATGTACTATTGAACTTAAATATTTTTAGTTGGAATGGAACTTACTATTTTTCTTAGCTACTTTGTTATAATTTAAAGGAAATAAACAAAGAATCCATCAAGTTATTAAGAGGACGTTCGTCAAAATTATTATTATAATATCTTTTTAACATCTTAAAACATGAAAAAGGGGTACAATATGTAAATTGTGGGGATAATTTTCGGAGCAAAGCAATATAGAATTCCCGGGGTAGGAGAATAAAAACTTTGACTCAGAAATTTCCCATGACGTCATAATATTCCTTTACACATTTTTGATTATAAAAATGTATAAATGTTACCTAAAGGAATTGAACCAACACTTACTACTTTACAGATTATGAAAAATTAATCCCATAAAAAAAGGTGACGAGCAACTGAAACCGATAACAAGCGCCACAATACTCATAACATTCTTCATATTTTACAGAATAGTTGTAGGTGTAATGAGGGAAATGGGGAATAATCGTGAGTTTTTGATGCAGTTCATAAATATTTATCACCTGTATTCATGCCTATGGGACACATTACATGCATGAACAATTAAGGAATGATGCAAAAGATGAGCTCTTAAAGAAGTGTTTAGAAAAATATTCAAGCGTGACTAGTAATGTTGCTTTAAGAGAAAATTAAAGAAAGTTCAACAGTTCCATAGAGCTGGCAATCCAGCGGATGATCGATTCATTTATCTCAAATTCTCGTAACAATTCCTTATTTCAAAATGTATTTCTGCTACACTCTTTTCTTTTCGTCGTTTCGTTTCTTTTGTTTATCTTATTCACCAGCACGACCCCTAAAGCAACCAATATTTCAATTGGTAAATCTGACTGACCAATTACATATGAAGTATACGGTTCACAAATTACAATATGCGGTGTCGTCGCTTGTGTCGTTTATAACCTTATAAACCCTTTTATCCAATTTTTTTTGTTTTTTATCGAGATATTTTCACTAAAGTTTCTTTTTTAAGTCGCGATCGGAAGAATAAAGTCGCTACTTTGGCGGGACGCCTGCCAACCCTGCCACGTAAATGACGGTATATTATCATAACTTTTAATACAGGAAGATGTACATATAAAATAAAAAAAATCTTGTAAATTCTAGTAATAGTGCGTAACAATACAGGGGCCCCCAAATCTTTAGGGTTCCCGAGTTTGACCAGGTCTGGGAGGGCCTTATCTATACCATTGCTTTCAAACAAAATTTTTGTAAATCGGAGAACTATTTCCAAGAATCTAGGTGAATTTTTATGTAAGTAGTCTTAAAATAATTTAAAAAAATATTGCATAGTTTTCGCATCATCTTTTAGAATAATGAGAGAATTTAATATCTACAGTTGCTTATAAATAAATATACATTTTCTTCGCTTAAGAAATTTACATCTTACGGAAAACCTTCAATTTCCTAAATTTTGCGAAACCACAAAAAGGTGCATACCGACTCGAACCTTTACAAATATACCTGGGTCACGCGTTAATCACATTTTAAACCATCGCCACCTTCGATGGAAGCATAGAACCCCGGCGATGTCGAAGGAAAAGGTTTCTAAACAGTTTGACAATACGAACGCGCCGAATGGGATGCAAGGAAAAGAGAAGGACCGCGAAAAAGGATTGGAAAGAGACTCTATCGGAGAACATACTTAGGTTTTAGATTTGTGTTAGTGTATTTACGCGTATAACGTGTGCATGTGTGTGTGTGTGTGTGAGTGTGTACTACCAGCAACAGAGTCCGCTCCCTTCTCCAACGGCGATGCTATGCGCAAGGCAGGTTAGTTGACTACGCCCACCATTACTGACCTACATTACATGGGGTTGACGACCGTTTGTTGGAAATCGCCTGCCCGCTTTATAACGCTCGGCCTCTTGCCTGCTCCGGCCCATGCGTTATATGTTTGTTCGTCACGCTCGCCGTGTGTACTACGAAGGGAATATGTACCGACCCAAACTGCAAGAAAATATCGCAAAATGCACTTGATTATACTGGTTTCCGGCCATGTAGCCTGCAAGCCCGGAATCGCGTACTATTAGTATAAATTCAGACCTCGATTGTGAAAGCCTACACGATGAAATTGCATCGTACTGGGTGTTCTCTAAAAAATGCCAAATCTTTCATGTATAGCCTTGCTGATTTTTATTGCAACAATTGTAAAGTTAATAAATCGTTATCAGCTGTGTCACCAAAGAAATTGTACTCCACATAAAAATGCTGCAGTGTTTGTGGAAATAAAATTTTAGCACTTAGTTGGACCCCCTCAATTGAAGAAATGTTATCTTCACAGAAGAATTGCGTTCTTCTTAATAACGCGAATTGTTTATTTTTTGCGAGTCCCCGATTCCTCCTCATAGAGCTGCCTTATTGATAAGAGAATATTCGGAGAACTTCTCCGCATTAATTGCATGTCCACTCGGAATTGCTTCTTGTATTATTTTGGGACGTTCGATTAGGTCCGCATTCACTCCCCCTTATTCTCAATCTGGGTCGTGATGAATTGCTATCGTATGGCCAAATATCATCAAATTTCAAAAAATACGTCTATTTAATTGTCTTAGATCGGAACAACATTGGTCAAACAAGGTTGCACAAATTGGCAAAATTTTTTTTATTACGGAAAGAGTTGTTATGGACAAATGGAACCCAATTTTCTTTATATTCAGGGACATAGCAGGACATCCTGTATTGTTCCTTTGCGACAAATATTTCGGCGTAATTTTTTGTGGAGTACCTGCTTCTTTTATATCCCCTACGATTGCAGGACAAGGACATCCTAGAAAATTTGATAATAAACTTCGATTGAAAGGACGTAAATAAATGTGGAAATACCAAAACTTAAATAATAAAAGAGATATTGAATACAATACAAATATAGTACACGTAAGGAACCCTTTCAGGTACTCAATTGTATAAATTTGGGGAATTTGAACAGTTACTGGTGTTTACATAGATCAAAGCATTATGTCGCCTAAAGGAGAACCCAAGCTTGGATTAACGAGGAAAGTCGTTGTTATATTTTGTATGTAATTTAATAATAAATGAAACGATTTTAAAAATAAAAAATTCGATAAATTCAGAACCGTACAGTATATTTCGTTAAGTCATACGTTTATATTTACCGGATCGGTATTAAACAGTCTGCATTAAAACCATGGCAAAAGACAAATAAAGAAACATCCAAAATAAATGGATATGTGAATGTGACGTTTCGAATTTATTGCATCGTTTCCTAACTCTCACGTATAAATAGCAGTGTAACCATACCTACCATAAGGTTCGGGTTGTTTCCGACGGGCAACGTTTAATATGTTGCATTAATTCTTTTTGTGCTTTTAAGCTGGTTATTAGAAAGCACGATGGCAGCGAAAAATCGTGGCATACTTAGGGAATCAATCGATTTTTCCGCTAATTTAGATCTGACGCGGCGAGGACATGCTAGTACTTCTAATATTTTTAATGGATCTTCAAATATATTCCATAATAAAAGAAATTATTGTCATATGGTAATCATGTTAAAATATATCTTTAAAGGCAGAATTGGTGAGCCCCTTTAGGGGGTTTTTAAGCTAATTAAAGATAGGTTTTCAGGCGGCGTTCAGGCACACATTAAAATTTAAAAAAATGAATGAGTGTAGGCTTTCACGACCGTAATCCGTAGTAGAAATGTCTTTCGGGCGATGTCGTGTAGGTAATATTTTACTTGACGTTTCGCTGACCATGCGGTCAGCTTCTTCAAAAGATATGCAGTCTTTAGAAATCTTCCGAAGAAGCTGACCGCATGATCAGCGAAACGTCAAGTAAAATATTAACTACACGACATCACCCGAAAGACATTTCTACTAAAAAAAAATAAATGTTCCTGTGCACATTATATTCACCAGGGCAGTAGGTGAATTTTTCAATAATTTATCGGCAATTCCTTCTTTTTTTTAAAGATTAATGTTAGCTAAAGGTGTAATTCTTTTTAACCGTGCTCCCCTCGTCTATGACTCGGGCAATTGGCGAAGTCGAAGTGTTCGGGAATGGTAATAATGGTAATCTCTCAAAACCGGTAACAATTAAATTTATTAAAGATATGTGAGATCTACACCTCCTTTTTTCTTCCAATCCTGGTTAAATTAACTCGCACAGAGTCAGCTTGGATTATTTATTGACAATTCTCTGTATCCTTAGAGATCCTAGACAGCAAATAAACAATAATAATAATATATCCCCAAACAACTCTAAAGCCTTTGAAGCATAGTCACTATTTATTCCCTTTATAGTACAAAGCGTAGCATCTAACATTATAAACCCTCGGTAACCGCGAGCAGCACACAGACGTTGTACGAAACCCCGGGTATGATTTACTAGTAACTTCAACATCATCTCCAACAATTGTCATCGGTGGTGTACACGTTTATTGTTTTCGCTTACCTCCGTTAAAGTTATATTTATCACCTAAGGTTTCGATCTGTACTTTTGCCGGTTTGCCTTACTGCCGGTCTGAGCGTTTGACACACTTACATCTATACGAGGTCTATTTATATATTACGTTACTTACGTACTGCATTATTATACAAATACGTCTTATAAATAGATTCAAGTAAGATTTCGTTCGAGATGTAGCAGGAAGAAGCCGCTAAATGGACGCTCTGTGTGACTTTGAGGGTTTTTTTTTCCTTTGCGAAATCCTAGGCGTTACCAGTTTTGTTTTCCCAAAAGGTTTTGCAAGGAAACCGAGCAACCAGGAAGGTTTTCCGGTTAAAGCAAAGCTCTAAGATGGATTAATTGAACTATACAAAAATGGAACATGATTTAAGCAAATTCAAAGAGGAAGTAGAAGAATTGAAGCATGTCTATAACCAACATTTTTTTTGTGCAAAATTGAAAACCCTGTAGCTTATGATATGCCCGTGAGCTCAACTATTTCGTCGAGCATTCAAAACCATTTTGTCAATTATTTCGGGGGTAGTCACTTCCGCTGGACGTCCAGAGCGATGTTCATTTTTCACGTTTAAATTCATTTACGCAGTTGTAAACTGTTGCTAACACAGGATCAGATGTGCCAAGAACTTCATCCAACACAGTTTCGATCTTTTTCGGTGTTAAACCTCTTACATATAAGTGTTCGAAACTCACAGCTGTCTAGTGACAAATGATCCTTCACTAGAAACAAACCATTTTTGATACTACAAGCTTCATCTCTAAGGATTTCTTGAACCCTCCTCATCTAACGCTCGAATATTCGAAGGAATAGACAGGAACTCGTCGCCAAGATCCTTGTCGAGAATTTCCATTCTAACGCAAACCATGTTCAATGGTAAGATGCCAGTATCTGAAAAGAGCTGTTGTGGTTTCCGTTTCTAAAAATATGTGGATTCAGGAGAATTTCTAAAAGCTAACCCTGGGGGGATACTCAAAGCATTGGTGATCTTCTGCCTAGTAGTCTTCAGACTGTATTTACTGAAAGATTACTAGGTTGATCAACCTTCCTGGCCCTATAGACTGCCTTAACGGTTAAATTAACTATTTTCCTTTATTTTTTTTTTAATAATCCTTTGTGCAATATCCACATTTAAATTCTAAATTTGTTGATTGATCTAAAAGTGAAAAATTTTCTTCGACCTCTTACTTTATTGCTTGTTTGTATTTTATTACCTGCGCTACCTTGACATATGCGTACGTGTTTCTCCAATTACTCGCTAATGTTTTGTCGTAAAACATCTCACTTTTTTGGTTATTAAATTCATTCGCGCATTGCCGATAATACTTCAATTTTAATACGAATTAAAGAAATAGCTTTTAGTAAACGTGTTAGTTGAAAATGAGGATGAGCTCCAAGGCTGCTTGTAATTTATTCAACCTACACAATCTACCATTTAAGGTCATTAACGTTTGAGTAAAATTTATTTTCATGAAATTTTAAGATGTAATTGTATGAATGTAGATTAGGTTATTATGGACGTAGCATATAGATGTTAAAATCGTGTCAGTGTTAACTTTACACTTTATATTCTGAACATAAACTACTTGACAGTAGATTTCGCGAATATTAAAGCGCGGAAAGTGAATTATATCATCTCATTTCTCGATTACAAGAGAAATAAATGTATGATATTATTAACGCTATCATTACGCTACAACTAATATAATACTTATTTAAGGTTGTTATGCTGAAAAATTTATACATCTGCAATCGTTTGATTTTTGAGTTACTGAAAGTTTACCAAGCAAATTTAAGCAAAAGGTTTAAACATGGTCGAGAACCACTGGATGATTATCCCTGTCCAAATCGCCCTGCTCCCGTGATTGTTTTCAATGTTATTGAAATTAAAGAATTTTAATTACAATTAAAAAAGACAAATTTAAAAAGCGACAATTAGTAGCTTTATTAAGAGTTCTACACAAACACCTTGTTCAAGATGGGTTCCATTAATGTTTTTTTCGCCGTTCCAAATGCATGCTCTTGACTCAAGATCAAAATGATAGATCCAAGTTTCACCTCCGGTGACAAATCGATTGATAATTAAATCTGGTTCATCTCCACGAAGCACCAAATATTGTTCATACGTTTCCAACAATATTTGGTGCTTCGTGGAGATGAACCAGATTTAATTATCAATCGATTTGTCACCGGAGGTGAAACTTGGATCTATCATTTTGATCTTGAATCAAGACAAGAATCAACACATTAAGGGTCAGTCCTTCCAGGTAACTATTTTTTTGGAATTGTCAAGGAATTTTAATGATTATCTAAATGGGGGTAGTACGGTAACAGGAGACTATTATGCACCAATCTACAAGCCAAAACTTTCAAAAACTGCCGTTACTGAACGTTGTTTCATAGAAATTGACAATTTCCCTTCTGGTCCAGATCTAGCTCCATGTGACTATTTTTTGTTGGGGCTTGTTGAAAGGTATTTCGCGGACAAACCAAAGGAATCATTTTTATAGCCAACGAGAGATGTTATTGAAACGAAGTAATACTTGTATCAAAAAACAACGGGCCTATCTTCGGGCTTGGATGTTTTTAGTTACAGAGAAAAGGACTTACAAGCACAGAACTAACGTTCAACTTGGTAAAATATAAAAAAAAATGGATTTAGACCTTAAAAAATGGATCACCAGGATACTGACGGTACCAGCTCTTACTACGTTCTTTTTGTATTTTACTCCCAAAATATTTTTTCCAAAAAAATTCCCGAGAAAGGGATACAAGCTTCAACCATAAACACTCTATAGCCAACCATAGGCAGTATTAAAGGCTGTTTAAGCCTATACATATATGAATATGACTTGATACGTGAATTTGTACATAATCTAAGTCAATTGGATCACAAACACCACGCTGTTATCCGAGTTGATGACGTCAGGGGCCTGATCATAATATTTTCAGTGTAACCCTCACCCAACAATCATTTATGAACACTCTGCAGTGGGTTCCAATTTTCAAACTTCTAAACATAATTGACTCGAAATAAGCAAGGATTAGAGACATTTTTAACATTTACCAGTTCAAAATAACGTAACATCGTTGGTAAATTCAATGTTATTTCACAAATGTACGCAAATAACTGTAATTTAACGCCAAGACATTCTTCTAAAACCGCCAATAATATGATCTCACCGCTATCTAATTGAACTTGTCTAAAATAACCGCCAGACGACGAAGAGCGAGCGCTGCTCCTAAGCCCCGTGGTGAAAGTCCGTCAAACACGGAACAGGTAGATCGGTCCAACGAATCGACAACGGTTCACCTAGATGTATTCGTCATCTTATCCCCAACCGTGCTGTTTTAGAGAAGCTAGCGTTGCATGAATTCACTTTAGCGGAACGGCAAGTGAAAGTGTTGATGATCACCTCTAAAAAACATTATTTACGTCGGTTGCTATCTCTTTCTTCTTACCGTTTCTTAATACCAAGTTGGAAACGGTTGCAGGCCAACTATATACTATTAGGCGATTAAATATACCAGACTCCCGTCAGATACACCGAATAGCTTGAAGATTGAGATAGACACAGGAAATTGAGGTTGATTTGTTGGGTATTCAAGGCTGTTTGTTGTTAGAAACGTATACTTTGCAGGTAAGCTAGCATCTTTTTATATCGTATATAAATTTACGAGGGGAGTTCGATAAATATCTAATTTTGGCAAGAAAAAGAAACATTTCTTTTGTATCCCGTCTATAAAAATACGATTTCTGCAAACCTGCAAAATAGGCGCTTGTTTCTGCAATCACTTCATCGTTTGAGCCAAATCATTTTCCGTCGAACCATTTTTTCCTATTCGGAAATAGGAATTAATTACTAGGCACTATATCCGGTGAATATGGTGGGTGCGGAAGCAATTCATATCCTAACTCGTGAAATTTTGCCATGGCGACGACACAAGCGTGTATATCCTTTTCTTCGCCAAATGTGGATGTTTCTCTTTCATAGCATTGTTGAAACGATCCAATAAGTTGATATAATGCTCGATATTAATCGTTTTGCCTTTTTTGAGATAATCAACGTGGATTGTGGCGCGTACATCCCAAGACATCGTGGCCATTATCTTATCGGCCAATAAAGTAATTTTGGCACCGGTTGCCCACGAAAAATCCACTATTTGGACTGTTCTCTGGTCTTTGGTGTGCTGAGATTGATCCATGTTAATAATAATAACGTAAAAAACAAGAACAGGAAATAAAATAATAAAATACAATTTAAAACACAAGTATAAATCTTAAATTAATTAGAGGGTTCATGATTTGATCACCCTGTAGGTTTAATCAGTATTTTGATTGTCGTAAAAGACTCTCCAAAGATTTTTGTACAATGAACGATTAGGTGTACACATATTGCTCCAGCTCTGTTGGATCTATTCCATTTAGTTATCAAATTACTCTACCTATTTTTCTGACTGACTTTTTCCTTAAAGTTTACAATTAACTTTATATTTGATTCTTATTTAATTTTTTTAGTTTTAATAATGGGTATTAGTCCTCCAGTGGGTGGTCGTCCAAGCTCCTCCATTATTTCGTATCCTCTTTTTATTTTTCATTTTTTTTTTAAGTTTATAAATTTTATTGACCTTGTCAATTTCTCTGAGCACTGACGAATAAATAAAAAGAAGCTGACAAGGTCAATAAAATTTATAATAATAAAACTATAAAATATAAAAAAATTAAATAATAAAAAAAGAATAACGATGAAATAATGGACGAGTTTAAAGACGGCAGCGACGGGAGGACTGTTACTCATTATTAATTTGTAGTTTGGTCCACGGAAGGTAAAGTCAGCTCTAAAGAGTAGACTTGATATATCTTTGGTAAGAGAAACAAATTTTAACTAAAGCTAATAAAAGCGGTTCAAGTACCTAAATATCAGATATTTAAAGCCAATTTTGTAAGAATTGTTCTCTTTTTTTTTTAAAGAGAACAACTATTACAAAACTGGATTCTTCTCTATCAGCAGATGATGTACATCATCTGCTTCACCTCATAAAATAACATTTTTCAGAGAGAAATTTAAATTTTAATTTAGTAAAATCTTTAATATTTTCAATTAGTCTTATTAATTAATTTGCCCACCCTCAAACAAAACTTTCACTAGATAAACAATAACTAAACACTTGCTGAGCAATCGGCGCTCAAGACACTCAGTGGCGTAACATTTTCGCAACAATAAAATTAAGTAAATATCGTAACCTCGATCCGCTTCACCTCACCTGATCCGTTTCACCTCATTTGGCGGTATATGAAGCAAGATAAATTTTCAACTAAGTATTTCCGTTTTCTTTTGTGACGGAGAAGCAGCACGAAGTACTGGATACTTAATTGAAATTTTGGTGGGATTATTTAATATTTCAGATCATCTCATTGTTTTAAAGTTTATTTACTTATTAATTTACTTTATATCACATCTTTTATGCTTAGAACATGTTTAGTATTAAAGTAATATATAAAAGCATTATCCGATATTCTATTTTATAAATTTATTGAACATTCTGTATACTAAAGTATTCGTTATCCGTGAACTCAACACTTCCGAATCAGATGCAACCATCCAAACTATTTTTAAGCTTCCATCCATACTTTCGATAGCAACAAAATCTATCATTCGGGTTAATACCTTCGTATTTTCGCGTTAAACATCGAGATCGAACCAAGCCATAACACAATCTCATTCCGAGCACGTTCACACATACAAAAAAAAAAATAGAATAGAAATATCTGTTTGTGGGTAGCGTATATCCGACGTAACGTGTGGCATATGTAGTGCTGTAGTAACGTATGTCTGTGCGCATAAAATCCATAAGCAAGGCGACCCTCGTGGCGTTAAAAACGCTAAAAGCGAAGTAGACCACGGTAAAGTGCATGATTTTGAACTTGACTGCCAAAAAATATAATAAGCATTCGCGTCACGATAATGAATTTATATTCTACACTGAATTAAATACCTTATACAATTGTCTGCTAGTATGTGGCGTGTCTGACATTTCCTCTTTTTTCTTATTTGAATAATTTCGTGGCGAAACTTCATGCTATGCCTTAGTTGCGTATGTTATTCTTTTCTTATGTAAACAATTAGAACAAAAAATTACTCTACAATATTTTTAAATTACAATTTTATTGATTAAAAATGGCGCATACTAAAGGAACGGCACACTTCGCACCACCCAAAATATTTAACGGAATATATGTTGAGCACAATTAGTGTCTTTATATCTTCTTCTACCCCGTTTTTTCCATCTGCAGCGTGGACGCCCTCTTCTCTTTTTCCTTTTAATATTGCGTCGCAATATTCGCTTTAGTGTTCGTTCCGGTGATGTGATATTCTCCGGGTTTTAGCTGTTTAGTTGTGTTGTCTTCCAAACATTTTTCTAAGGACCTTTCGTTCTCATACTTCCAATATTACCTGCATCTTCAACGGTATTTATAACTTTCCGGCTAAGGTGGTCTACCACACCCCTTTTCTTCTTGAATCTTCTTTGGTATATATTCCAAATGCATTCAATATCTTGTGTCCTTGCTGTAATATGGTTATGGTCTCTAAGCCAGTCTAAGACACCTTGTTTCCCCAAAACTATCGCCTCATCATCTGCATTCTTTACTATCTAAGAAGTAGGCTAAGAAACGAACTGTGATGTATCCAGTTGTTTTGTTTATCGGAATACCTTAGAAATGCAGAACACAGTAAGACGATTGGGATGGTGCTCTTGGCCATTACATATGCCTTTGACACCGTCTGATGTAGGAAATTGCTGAGAAAGATTAGGCGAATTGAGTGAAGTGAAGGATTAATTGCACTAGCGAGTTCCTATCTTGAAGGAGGAGCTTTTTCTGTTCGTTGTAGCTCTGTTTTGTTCTTCGTTGACTACAGGGTTGTTCATCTTGTATACAGACGATGTTCTTCAGAGCCACACGGTAGAACTATCGGCATTCGCAGACGGAACTGCATCAGATTCACAAGAAAACGAAGATCACCACTGGAAATCGTAGAAATTAATGGATCAGGAATTCTCTGGTGCACGTCTGCTCTATATTTGGAACTGATTTCGGACCAATGCCTCATTTGGTAGCTGCACGTAGCTAATGTCAGGAATACGTTCTTGAAAACTAAAAATAAGTTGATGACGTCGCTCTCCAGCGATAGTTCCCTCGATCTGAGGACTAAACTCATGCTGTACAAGACTCACCAACTTACGGAATTTGAACCTAGTCAGCAGCAACAGCATCTAATAACCACAGCGTATTGATATATGATGAATAACTAACTACATTAAGATCTCCAAATACCAGGTTCACGTTTATTGGAGAGAGCAGAGTTCTACGAATGTTTTACTGTCACGAATTGTGGAAGCGCCATAGGTTTACCACCACGCTGTAAGGTAACCCGGATGAGGGGCAAGATCTTCAGCTGACGAAAAATCTCGGATCTGGTGATTCTTACCCCTTGATTTCATTATTTTAATCGTAATATTTGCACATTTCGAATTATTTTTGATTATTACTCGAACCCTGGAATTTTAGTAAATTATAATATTCATACTTACATTACTTTGTGGAGGATAATCAGAGTAATTTTCGATAATACATCTTGGAAATACTTTCCGTAAAGAGCGCACAGCACACATTATATGGAAAACAGCACAACATGATCCATAACATTAGAAATGATAGCCGTTAGGCCAACCACAACAAGTCGTTGAATTGACAACGAGTGCACAAGTAAACAGATAGAAAAACCTGCGGTTTGACAACAGATATTTTTCGAAGAAAGTATCCAGAAATTCAATTTTAATCGACAATTAAAGCATCATATTTATGTTAAAAGTAATTCAAAAACTACTCTGAAGAGAGTAAGCCTGAAAATGAACTCGAAAAGCTAAGGAAAACGACCAGAGGGCATTTATTTGGAGCATTAACCGAAAAGGAAAAAAACACGATTTCAAAGCGGAATTTCGAAACAAACACCCTCCGAGTAAATTAAAATTATTTTGTTAAAAGGGTTAAGAATAAAACACAGGAACTTGTGATTATCGTTTAATTCGGTTTTTTAATTACTAAGACACATCAATATTTAAATCAGATTAAATGAAATATTTTGTTCATTAATAAAAAAAAACGGAAATTAAAAAAACATTTTGAACCATTAAATTTGTTCTAATCTTTAATATATTTTGCTGTATATGAAGTGTAATGCCTTGTATGAAGAAGATGGTCCCCCTTAAATCCCCGAAATTATTTCACTTTTATTTCTTATTGCCGGTCATACAACAGTCTCCAAAATAGATCAAATTCTAGATACGCCCATACTCCTATATAAAGAGAAAACTATCAAAATGTAGTTACTAGGTTTTAAACATATTATAAACATACAATGTTATCGTCTTTATCGGGGACCGCAAGTTAAAATGCAAAACGCGGTACGTCTCATCGATTTTCCTCCGTCGCAAGATTCGTAACACGCGCTAGGTCGATATCCGTAAAAGCTGTGCACGCGAACAACGCTCGACGCGTCACTCTAAGTTTGTGGTGCAGAAGCTCGAGGTCAATGCCCGTCCTCAAGCGGCGCGGCCGCGTTGAGCACAGTCGTACTGACAGCACGGGAACGGCCGATCGAGTCAACGGCAGCACACTCGCACAGCGGCGTGGCGCATGAACGGCCGCATAGCACACGGCTATGCCGGGTACATATGCCAGGCCACCCGGTGATAACCGGCCGGCGTTCTGTAACAATAATCCTTTTAAATTTGTTCGTTCGTACAATTTAGCTAATCTTGCGATAACTCGTTTCGACGTAGACGGATGTGCTGCGTACTTTATATAGGATGGGAGGTGAATTTAGGGAAAGGGTTTCGGGTTTTATACCGATTTTCTAGGTTATTGGGGTATCTCATGCGGAAAGGGGACGTCACGCAATGTTTAGCACATCGGGGAACGATTCGGTTATTATTTTAACCCTTTCGAGCCTATTGGGACATATGTAACCCAACAGTTTTTTCTCTATGCAAAACATGTTTCACTCCTTTCCATTTAAAATGATATACTACATTTGATTTTTTTTTCAATAAAGTTGCATTTCGACGACTAATGGGTTATATTTTTCCCACTAAAAAAGTCTGACTGGGATATATATGTCCCATACAAAATGGCGGACTTTTTTTTCGAATAACATTTTAAGGTGTTTATTTCACTTACCTTCATCTTGTTGTTGTTTAAAAAAATTACAATCTAATCAGGATTTAATAATAAAAAATCCGGCTCGAAAGGGTTAAGGGGTGAGCCAAATGTCTTTGAAGCGTAGAAATAAGGAAATTATTATTAGTTTTTTTCTTTGCACAGAAGTCTTAAATACTGCTTTCTACCGTACCTCCAAATAAATCAAGAGAAATACGGATTAGTGTTGTACATAATCAGGTTCATGATCTCAGAACCCGTGATGTAATGCACATTTTTAATAAATATTTTTTTTATTAGTCCAAAATTACATATCAATAAATATGAATGCTATTAAAATACTTTTAATTATTCATATTAGCTGTTTTCAAATTAATGCTGCTTGACCTACTTATCCTCCCTAGATACGATTCTGTTTAAACAACAAATACGAATTATGTAGTCATTAACGCACATCGGAGTATCGGATGTCTGTAAATGTAAAATGTAATGTGTCCATGCCCGCTTTTGAACCATGCAGATCCTATGCCAGTCGAAGCGATACGCTTCCGATAATTACCAATTTTATCGACATTAACATATCGACGGGATTGTACTAGTTACATACGTTTCAGTTCGCTGGAAAATGGAAAATAGAGTGCAATAAACCCGTCGATATACATAGATTTTCCGGAATCATTTCGAGCGTATCGTATGCTGCCAGCGCTTTGTTTAGAGTGCCTCTAGCGTATTTAAGATGTTTATTAGACGTACAGTGAGAGAATTTAATAACCGCCGTGTTATATACATCTATCCGAAGAAACATAATCACTATTTAAAAGTAAATACGATGAGTTTTTGTCGCAGTCAAGGCATTCTATTCTGTCTGCAGCAACTTCCCACTTCAGACATCGCTAAATCTGTATTATTATAAAGGGTGCCTGTTCACCCACTGTTAAAATGCCATAGCCCATTCATATGGGCATTCAGGAATTGTCTCATAGTATTAAGAAAACGATTAAGAACGATATTAGTACGCCCAACTCATTACCACACGCACTCCCATCCTCTCAAGCATGTATTGCACGAAATCTTTGTTCACCCTGGCAAATGCACGAGACATGTCGAACAGCAGACTAGCCACGAGCTTTTCTTCGTCCAATTTCTTACTAACATAACCCAGGAAATAGAAGGCAGCGGTCTCAGTCGAGTGAAATATAAATCCGTGTTGCGATGGCTATAATAGGCTGAATTTGTCAAGCAAAAGTAGTCTCAAAAATCTTCGAAACGACGCTGACCCTTGAAATAGGAGGAATGTAGGTGGCCAAGTCTCGTACTTTGTTTTATCTTTTAGTTTATTTGTTGTAGAGTACCAAAAAATATGTATTTCACCTCTTACAATTTCAAAAAGTAAGCTTCCTTTCCTCCACCTCTGCTTGTGCGGTCTCAATTGTTGTAATACTTTGCGGTGCGAGAAAGTAATATTTTTTGATAACTTACTAACACATAGATTTTGTCCCAAATTACTCTCATTTGTCTGCACTTTAATCCCCACCCCATCATGAAAGTTCATCATTCCAATAATATCTTGCCATGCCTAATTTTAAGACAGGCAAAGAGTTCTATTAGAAATTTAAGTACCGTTATTAAATTGCTTTTTTTTCGATTACGTAAGTGCAACGGCATCCTTCTATTTATTTCGTTCTCTTATCGCTAAGCGAATTTAATTGACAATTCAGGCACTTCTTCACCATTAAATTTCTTAAAACCTAACGCCTAAAGTGATGGATGTCTTCACCGAGTGAGGTAGCGCTTTAATTATTTCAAACCGACTTTCACAATCGCGAAAGAGATTACTTAATCGCTTAGGCGCGATTATTATGTTCATATTTTGACTGAGCGGTAAGTATGCACTGTAGAATGCAAGTACTGCTGTAAGCTGGAATGTTTAGTCTGTGATCGAGTGACGATTATGCCACAGAGTACATGTGTGCTATAATGGGATTATGTAACGACTCAAATTTTCTATTTGCTCTCTATTTGCTTACGTTAGGCTTTAAAGAGGAATGTTGAAAAAAATCATCGGTCATGGTATTCCTTTTGCCAGATCCTTTATATTTTTGAAGAAGACAGGGTAATTCTAATTTGTTCTTGATAATGATACCAAACCATGAACTACTGACACGACCAATGTCGCCTATCGTGTTTGCTGTTCCATGATTCGTGGGGATCGTGGGATTCGATGGAATTTTTTAAAAATATGAGGAGAAACAGGGAGTATTTATTTACCCTGATACATTTTTTATAAATTATGTTATAAGCATTATAAATAATTTTGTACTTGATGCTTATAACAAACGTATGACTTTTCTTAATATACAACGTCATTTCCATAATTTCAACTTTGAAAATATGAAGAAACACTCTGTATATAAATGGGTCTTTACATAACCGCGCGATCGTACAATCCAATCCCATTGCAAGAAGATTGATCCTGCACCGAAAAGGATACAACGTGCAACGCACCATTGATTAATGGGCTGCATAATATGATCGCGTACCTCACGGATTGGATTTGTTTATTTTTGCTTTCTCTTCCCCTACTCCTCTCGCTCCTCCCCACCATCAGCATCTTAACGAGCATCTCGCCGATCTCTTTCTCTCCTTTATAAGAGCGCAATTCATCGATTTATAGGTCCCTGTAAGTTTTATAATTGTCACCCAGTTTACTTGATCGTCGACCTTGATCTAACGCTGCGACAAACAGGATGGATTTCGCTGCTATTCGTGAATTGCGATGTTGTTACGAGAACGAAGTGAATAAACAGGGAAATATATTGCGTTGTAATTTTTATTTCGTTTTATCTTTTTTGTTGTTTGTTTTTTTCTTTCGCGTAGATGCTGTTATTGTTAATCGGTAAATAAATATTGGAGGAACGTTTCAAGTTAAATATATTCGTTTAGTATTTGCTTAAGAAATAAACAATTGGGAAAGTTTGAAAATATCCTTGAACATGCTGTACTGTTCAAATTTATTACGAAATTATTAATATGAGCTGGTTAGCAATTTTACAAATGGTAAATATTTGCAAAAGAAATACCTGAATTGAAAAGCTTTTTCCTCATGTTACCATGATTGGATATATTTTCTACATTGAAGTATTACAGCAGCAGCGGGAAAGCTCAGCAAATATCAAACGACATGAAACATCCTTCTATTTTCATCATGGTTTTGCAATTTAATGATTATGAAGAGCTTTTGCACAAGCAGCTTTTATTGAAGAGAATTTTCAACAGTAACTAAAAGCAAATGATTTTGTGTTGGTTTATGGGATACTTGCATAAAATGCAGTAATATGTTGCAATTTTGCTCGTCCAGTATTTCCCGATGATCTGAAGGCACGCGAAGGTTAATATTAATAAACCTAGCAAGGAGGATGTCTACCGAAGACTGCCAAAACCGATATTCTAAGCCGTCTTCGAGTCCTGAACGAACAATTTAGCTTCCGTGAAGGATTATATCAACTACTTAGACTTACGCAAGAAATCCGAGGTTGAAAAAACAATAAGAAGTAGATTTGATCAGAGCCTTCGATACCGTTTGGGATTCCTTTATAAGATGAGAGGACTTGAAATTAATGCGGAGTTGTTCGTTGTCATTCACACATGATCTGTACAACCTATTTACGTCTCAAAATCGCGAGAAACCGAACTTATTTACAGCGAAGACGCCGCCATCTACTCATCAGACTGCGATGATATGCGAATGCTGCCCGGGCGGATGCAGATCGTAGTTGACCAACTAACTGCTTGGTTCGCGAAATTGAGACTTTAAATAAACAGCTTCACTAACACGGTGAATCCTTACGACGTCGTGACGGCGGAGTTCGGTTGCCGTCACGGAGGTCAGGAAGAAATTTTCGCAAGCGTGCTTGGTCTTTGCCACCGTGATACCGACACCTAATTGCGATACCGGAATACCAATTGAAGGATCTAGAGACACTCACACTTGCTGATTCTATTGATACGGGAATATCTTCGGACCCTTTTCAATAACACTTGATAGATGGCAGAAGCCATCTATTAAGTGTTTTTTTTTTTCTAGAATATTAAGATCTCTTGCTAAAGGTGCTTCCTTTATCTTTTATCCTTTTGCATAGTTGTTTTTCTAGCCATTTATTTTTTGGAGTACCATTAAGCCTCCTCACTGTTGTTACGTCTTCATAAACAAAAGCTCGTTTACTACGATTCTAGCCTGTTTAATTCATTAAAGGCGAATTAGACTTGAATATATTTAATAAAATCGAAACAAAAGCCGATTTAACGTTCAAAGTCGCATTTGAGAAAGCGCAACAGGTATTTCACCAATTCTATTCTATTCTCCGTGTACCATTCTAATTTGTGTAAGGTCACGATCGCGTTTGTGTTGCAGACTCTCTCGGAACAATCGGTTGAAACGTGCCCGATAGCATTCGCTTGTAAATATTTACTTTTTTTTTGTAATACATATTAGTGTAATTTTAAATAGGTAGCTTCTCTATAAGAACTATGAAAGTAATTGTATGAGTAAAATGAGTGTATCTTTGATGGATATTACTTTAAATTCTAATTAGACGTTTTAGCGACTTTCGATTTGGCTAAAAAAATTACTGCGGAACAGCTTCCGCACAACCCAGCTAAATAGAACCTTCGGGAACCGTTCCAGGATAGCTCCGGAACAGCATAGGGTACAAATCAAAAATCATTTATATATAGAAGATTGACTGAATGTTGTGTTTCTTTTAGTTTTTTTCTCAATATCTGTATATTTGTGAGCGTGCATTCAAATTAAAATTAGGATTTTGATGATAGAGCTTTATCTGTTCTATTTCTCATAGAATTCTCTGTAGAAGTTAAACTCTTCGGTTGCTTAAGATTATTTTCTTTAGTAAATATGGTATGTTGGATTCGACCAGTTCAGGGAATATTCTATCTCTCCAAATCAAAATAGAAAAAATAACTTCCTTTCTTTCTGTATTTCTAATAGTAATAATAATATAACTTCTCAAGAAAATCAGCCATAAAAAGAGATAAGTTGTTACGAAATTCCCCTCCTTTAGATTATTGGTAAAAGGTGTTATTAATTAATAGAAAAAAATGTTTCGCGTACAGAAGCAATCTTCATTACATCACTCTAATCCAGTCAATTGCATTATAATTTTGTCGAGAAATCTATCTACCGAAGCGATTGGAAGCACCAATACATATTAGAAAATATACGTTAGTGCGTTTGCAACGTGGTTATTCAGCGGCGAAATTATATAAGTGTATACTAATAGGTATCTAATACGCTTATCCTTTTCGCCGTCCATCTATCTCTGTCAATCTTTCGTACGGAACGGAGGAATAACGATCTAATGCGTTCTATATACACGATACATGCAGAATACATGCATACAACGGTTCAACAAAACAACATCCATATAACATTTCCAACAATTGCTTGCATTAACCTATATATTGCATACTAGCGCTAGTTCGAGCGCTCTGTCCGCTTATTTGTAGTTCACGCGGGTCAGTATCCTTTAGGAATATGTAGGTCAAACGACTTATCGTCTCTCCACGTTGTTGCCTGTGTGCGACTAGCTGTAATACGGCTCTATGCGCTACCCCGCGCTCTGTAGGACGATCGACGACGGGATATTATGGAGTCACGTACGGAATCCGCGCGTTTTCCTTGCTCCTTCATAATAGAATGGAAGAGGGAGAAAGACGGAGGAAAATAGACGAAAAAAATTAAAGAAACGGATATTAAAACAACGGCCGTGGATAATAACTTCTAACTCATATTTACGCGATGGTAAGGATGCGAAGATTAAGCGGGAATTAACGGATAGCAATGATTCTGTATATAGAAAGATGGTTTTTGCTAGTATTGCAGAAAGGGTACGGTAGATTAACTTTTCGATTCTGGAATTTTATGAAACGGAAATCAAAATGGAATAACCTCCCAGACAATACACTAAGAAAGTTAATCGAAAGGATACCGCGAGGATGGATTTTTTAACAAGAAAATAATCATAAGTTTATATTTTTTCTTGTATTAGTTGCCTTTTACTTTTTGATTTTTAAAATTTTTATTGCTTGGCAAAACTTCAATGGAGGATAGTGTATGAGCATATATCTTAGGCACCATTGGGAAAAGCCTGATTGTTGAGGCATCGAGGGATACCCTTTAAGTTTTATACAGATTAAATCATGAAAGTTTATTGTTTCATCGATAAAATGAAGACAAGCGCTATATCTAAAAATTAGAAGCATACGTATACACAAGCCAGAAAAGAAGTATATAACATAAGTCGTAGCTACTTAAAATATACGTCCACATTTTATTAAGGATCAATGGACTAGTTGAAGCGAGATAGAATACGGACGAGTAATGATAGAATAGAATAGATAAGACCTTTCATATTGTTTACTACAGTGCATGCAACCTTAATAATTATAACTAGAGTAGGTAAATTCGGCTGCGCACTATCGGCGCAGCTAACGAATGGACTCTCGCATGCGAAACACTAGTCAATGTCTAGTTCGCTGCCGCCTTGAGGCTACGTAATAGTAGAAACGAAGTACTCTTCTGTGTTCTGTTTTTAATAATGTCGAAGGTACGTAGATTGAGAAAACAGCTATCATTAAAGACAGTGAATGGGTTCATTAAGAATTATCCGGATTTGACTTAGGACGGCGTAAAAATTAAATGTTTAGTGTGCTATATATATTTAACGTGTTGGTTACAAACACATTGTAAACGGCATGTGCAAAGTGCAATTCTTATTTGATTTATGTACAATCATGATTTAGCGTAATCTGGCGTTTACTTCGTTAAACAACGATTCATTTGTTTCATTTTGGAACAAATACGCCAATATTACATTACCGAGCAGGACCACGTTACGAAATTATTTACTATCTGTGCGTGTACATTTAGAAAATAAAGTTAAGGCCGAACTGAAAAATAAAAAAGTGTGCTTGTGTGCTGATTGCAAAAAAAGATCTATACTTAATGTTATGGAACCACATCAATCGTTATCTTCAATTTTATTAGCTTCTAGACGAATAGAAGAATGTACTGACCAAATAATTTGAAAAGTGGTGTTAAGCACATTGGAAAAATTTGACCAGAGATCAAGTCTTAATGTTTATGACAGATGGTGCCACAACCGTGCTTTCTATAGGCTGGTCTCTTAAGGAACAGAGTGGTAACTTTTTACGTATTACATGTAAAATTCATGCTCTACATTTTGTGGCAGAGACAATTCGTGGATGCGCTAATTGCGAGTACAAAAGCAGTGTTTCTGAAATCCCCAAAAGGTATTCGCGAATGTCACAGACTGCGTTCTCGTACCCCTGAACCACCTCAACCGATCCTTACACGTTGGGGAACATGGTTACAAGCGGCATTTTGCTATCATAAATATTTTGAGAGTATAAAGAAGATTCAATCCGAAAGAATGTGCAGCTATCAAAACATGCCAAAAAAAATTTAAAGATAGTCAAGTTAAAAGTAATTTACAAACTGTTCACAGCAATTACATCGGAGAAGTGCCAAGCAATAGAAAAATTACAAAATTCTTCACTGTCGTTGTAGGAATCACTGCAAATTGTGGAAGATGTACACGCACAGCTTTGTTCGGTAGAAGATGCAAAAAGTTAGTGTGTTTGAATTTATTAAAAATTCCAAAATTATCAATTTCGCGTAGCGATTCATCGGATGGTATCTAGGGATGATTTTTTTTTACTTAAATAAACGCGTCGTAAAAAATGAAACGAAACGTTCACGTGAATCTTTCATTTTTTACAAAATTGCTCTTTTTGAGAGCTTGAATGATTAAAGGGGCCAAATCGTATTTTCAAGCATACTCGGAAGTCGTTTGCGAAATAAATTAAGTGTTCAAGGAGCTGTGAGAATAAACCAAATGCAGAACAAAATCGACGAAGCCTCGCAAGATAATCACTCTTCAGAAAGAATCTATAGGTGATCGTCAAAAATCATCGAGGGACCTTAGTAATAAACGGCGGCAACATTATGATCTGATAATAAAATATATAAATCCGCGACACATACGAACGTGAGTACACACCTTAGTTATACAGATACATACGTCTATGATGTTTGTCTAGAAAATTCACGGCCTAAATCGTTTCACAATTTCTGTAATGGTGTGCGTCTGGCCGGCCGTTTAATTCAAAAGTCATTGCCACATCAACAGTTTAGGTGTATATACATAGATATACAAAGGTATAGCAGCGGAACGCGTGTGCTATCAATTTCTCAATCTCTGGCCGCCCGAAAACGTGATTTTACGAAATCGGGGACGTGTGTATGCGTATTAGTAAGTAGTTGGGCATTGGCAGAAGCATTGGCGCTGCGACCAGCCGAATATTCTAGCGGCCGCATTCTGAACTATGCAAAGCAAACCTTCGAATTCTCATGCGACCGCTTATGCTTTCATTTCTTTTATTTCTTTGAATAGGTTAACTAATAAGTAGCAAACGTTGCGTTTTCTTTCTTGTTTGTTTCGCTATTGACATTGCAATGTATTCTGCATCCGAAAGATCACAATATTTACGTAAATATTAAATGATGTGCTAGTAGAAAGTGCTGAAAATTTATTTCAGAAGAAACATGGCAAATAAACGAAATCATTTGTAGCATATACGAGTGTAATACTGGTCATTTAGGTACTCTATCGTTTTTCATGCATTCGATGCGTCAGCCATCTTATTCTATTTCTCTTAACTATGCGCTTGAATAATTCTTGTAATTCTGTGCCAGTCCTTCTTTCTCATCTATCATTCACCTTTTCTCCTTCATATATTTCTCGCATTCACTTTCTTTGCTCTACTGCAATCATTTTTTGTTCACTCTTATCGATTGTCCAAACTTCACTTCCAAATAATGCTGTAGGTTTCAATATTGATTTGTGTAATCTCAGTTTTGCTCCCCTCGACAACAACTTACTGCCGAGTACATTCTCAAGTTGATATATGTTGATGTTCGGCTTCCTACTAAATTCCTCTGTAGACTATTCCCTTTAGTGTTATTACTTCGAACTTTTTATCTATCTCAACCTCTTTCTTAGTGCATGTCATATATTTCGTTTTCTTTTCATTTACTTCCAACCCCATTTCTTCTGCCTGTATGTTGAAATTAAATGGTAAATTGCATTATGGTTTGTCGACGTTCAAAATGACAAGCCCCTTACAATATTTTTATCTGCGCTTATGGATTGCGTTGATCAGATGTAGTTACCACTTTGAATTACGAACTATCTTCAATAAAGCTCCTTCTTCAATATTAGTAAGTCCCGCAAGTTTTTGTGCATTGTACATGAATTAAAAAAAACAGAAATTAGAAAAAGCAAAAAACTTTTATTCATCGAAATACAATTCATTATTTTATATAACATGTGTCCATTTTATGGCCAATGCTTTAATTTGATGTCGATACCACTCTGCTGGTTTAGAGGCAAAGAGTCTCGACAAGCCTTTTCTACTTCTTCAAAATTGTTAAAGTTAAAGGACGGAACAACCCACAATCAAATGGGGTAACATCCAGACTGTATGGGGAATGAGACAAAACTTCAATCCCTTCCAAGGTGTGACATTTTTCCGGCGCTAAGCGCTATCTATAGGTTGGTGCATTTTCCTGATGCGTTCCTGTTGGTTAGTGCAGGGCAGAGTGCGTAGTACTTCGAAAATTCTACCTACACGCAATACAGTCTTGCACTTATAGCTCTCCCCTCAGGAACTGATTCAAAGTGCAAAACTCCTTCAAAATTTGGCCGAACGCACAGCAGACTTTCTGTATGAATCGCTTTTGATGAATCGCAGGAAGTGCAGCCAATATTTTTGTTTTGTTTGGATTATTAAAAAAAAACTACTTCTCATTATTTGTTACAACAATTTTCCGAAGATGGGACCGTTACACGACAGTCGACTGATGTTGGAGTTTGCAGACGGATTGTTCACAAAAAGAATAGAGAAGAAAATTTTATAGAGGACGGTTGCCCAAGTTACCTAAAAATGACTCTGATATTTCTGGCAACTGTTCCCCAGCGTTATTTATGCAACCGAAGCTACACTACGTAATTCCGAACTTTCCATAAATATTTATTAATTAATGTTTAAGTGTGCTATTATTTCTCACGTTTTAGAGAACATTTGTGAAGCTTTGATTTAATTTGAAAAAGTTGGTACATGGATTGTAAGTAATGTTATGAGGTGATGGTTACGTGTTGGATATTTGGGCTATAAACTTTGGAATGATAGATTACCGACAGCAAATAGATCATTATTACTAGTTCACTACTATTGCTACTAGATTTTCAAACGAGAACGTTCTCAAAACCACCATCAACCATCGGGCATCTCATAGGAGCAACGATATACATAACACACGGAGAGTTTCACTTTATGTTTAGTTTAGTAACTACTGCAAATAATACCCACGCTAATCGCGTCTCGCGTATTGCAACATACGACCTAGATGCAGGTCATTGCTATGTTGCGAGAACGTTCCCATTGAAATCGAAATGTAAGGTCGCGCTGCACGACGAGCGCGCAACGGTGTGGGATCCTCTGTATTCCGTCCCGGCTCGACCAATCTGCGAGCGTCTATTACGGTGCGCGACGCTGATTGGTCTAACCGCTTTGAAAAAGGGCCCTCGCCGCACTGTACGCCGCGGTCCCATGTTTTTCGGAACGTACCCCTATTCGCCTTGTTATTTTTTCGCTTTTTTGCGCCTTCCTAACAGCTATCGTATCTACTCACCGAACTGTTTCGCTGTTAACCGCTACCACGAATCGCGTTCGCTATCGCTCGCGTTCGGTATGTATGTGCTTCCTTTTCTAGGGTAATTTTTTCCTGGGATTGACGTATTTGTACGTAATTAACGGATAATTAGGGTAAATACCACATAAACATGTAAAAATTTACATATACGAGTATGAATATACAATAATTCCTTATGCTGTCATCAATCACCTTGTATTGAAACAAAATTCTGATCAATCGAATCACCTTTGATCTAAAACCGATATGTCATCTGATTTAAACCAACATACGTAACGGATGACGTACAGGCAATTTAATGTCGAATCTTGTCACCGGTGGAGAATGGGGATCTTTGCATCCTCGAAACGGCCGTCCTGGATTAATTAATTAAACTTGTATGGTGCGGAGATTGCCGATACTTTTTTGTTGTTTGCCATACACGCTACAGTCCTTGCTATCATCATTGCAGAAGTATGTTAGTAGAGGGCGGTTTGAAGCAAATGTATTACTCGATTTTCGGCGTGACCAACGTCATAATAATAGTTATAGGGCGCTACTATCTATTTTACAACTATTTATTATCCTGAATATTTTATATGTGTTGACGCCGAATGCTAGAATCGAGAATGATCCAAAAATAATCGATGATGACGTGCAGGCAATTTTATATTGATTCTAAAACAGGATTCTCGATTTATAAATTTGTTTTCTGTATTAACTACACGGACACGATAAAAGAGGGCATTTGTAAGAATATCGCGTAATTTCAGTGTGTGACCAACATGATGATCTATGATTTTAAAAATTAATTGGGGAAATTTGATGTAATCTTTTCTTAATCATGATAATTTCAGAATAAAACGAAGATGAGAGTTGGTACTTAACCTTTCGATAGCATTTTGTTTATCTTCATCAGAAGCTAAAATATTATCGAAGCGTTAAGTACCAACCTGTGATCAATGAAAATGTCGATATTTACTACCATATTAATTTTAAATATTGCGTTAAATGGGGGAAAAGTCTCCTCAAATTCGCCATGGAATTGTTACAAACACATCCTTTCTTTGAAAATATTGTTTCGAGCTATTGATGCCAAAAATAAATTAAAAACCTCTCTATTTAGATTTCTCTTTCACAGAAACTATAGATATAAAATTCTGTGTGTTTGATGTGCTAGATTGTGACCCCATGTCGGTGTATGGATTTTCCTGCTCGATTTTCATATAAAATCCACATTTTTCAAGCCATTAATATACTTTAAATATCGGGGTGACAGTGTATGAAAATTGTTTTGAGTATCTACAGCATTGTAAAATTTGTATCAAAAACTAAGCATCTACGACAAAAAATTTTCATGCATTGTTACCCTGATGAAGAGTGGAAATGCACTCAAAAAATTTTGGTGCTTCAAATAACGAAAATAGTAATATTTAGGCCTTTAGCTTTTTGTCTCTTTTATTTGCGGAGTCAGTTGCCAGCGTTACTTTCCAAGCAATATTTATTAAGCTTCAATAATAAATTAAACCTTAAAATTATTATTATTTCTTTTTCAGGTACCCTCCAAAGAACAACTCTATGAAACAGGCATAATGTACGTATCTTTTATAATTTAATAATTATAATATTTTACTTATTTTGTTTTTCAATAAATTGTTAACAGAGAACTTCGGAATATTTTGTCTACTAACCCGAATTTTGATTATATCATATTATTTATCATTCTCTATACACAGAAAAAAAATTGCAACAGCCGCCCTTGTATTTTTAAAATAGCAACAATTTATACTAAATAGTACTACACGTTTATTTAATCAAATACAATATGTATAGTTGCCTTAACAAACTTACTTTAAAATTTACGACAGCAAACTTTATCTTAAATTCATCTGTAACAACATTAAAAAGACGTTTTATTTCTTTGAATACGCCGTGTATATTATTCGCCATTAATTTCTATAGAACACTGAGAGAAAGCGATTTCTTGTTTGTCATTGTAACTCATTGTTAACTAAGTGCTACACCAATTAGTGCATTTTTTTCGTGGCCATCTTTGTTTATAATAATTTAATGGGTGAGTTACACAAATTGCTATATATCAACCCACTTCAATGAAATAAAATTAAACGTTAGTTTTATCTCATATTTATTTTGACTGATATTTTGTCGAATGATGGCTGAATCCATAATCTGAATTAAAAGGAAACGAAGAAAAAACAAAATTTATCTTATCTCCGCTGTTTTTTTATACAGTTTACAAGTGCACGTAGCGTGTATTAGACACGTATTCGCTGGATTGAATTTAAGATCGGCCAACTGCATAAGTTAATAGGTTGACCGTGGCGCCGAATGTCGTAGCGCTGTGAGAGATCGGGCTGTGTGCAGGCTGCCGTCCATGTTGCGTATACACCGGCAGCTCGCATCGTGCAATGGCGGCCCGAACTTTAGCTGTAGACTTGCTCTAAAATTGTTCTCAATATATTTAAAAAACTGAAAATTTGAAATTTTTGTTAGTGTTCAAATTAAATTAATATTATTAACTAATGTATTTAGTTAAGTTATAATTAAGTTGCACGAATATTAAAAAAGATTTCCAACCCGAAATTTATTTTAAAAAACATATGAAATCGTTTTAAAATACAGTGAAAGTCCTCAGGAGCGGACACTTACGGTTCCAGCTTTTTTCTCCGCTTGTGACTAATGTAAACAAAATAATTCTTAAACAATTAATTAAAAAATTGTAAACTGATTGTCAGAAATTTTTGGTTGTTTTAGTTTTATATTTTATATTCTTTTCTGGTAAAAAACAATTTTGAAAATGTGACTTTATGTTTTTCAAGTATTCAAACGCTAAAAAATCTTCTGTGGAAAACTTTTCTATCACCTTTACTGTATCACCCGTAAGAGACCGTTAATGTCTTCTTCCTCATCGTCACTACTTTGCACGGATATCCTTGCGATCATTAAACAGTTCTTCTGTAATCACTTTTTCATCCAAATGAATGAAGCCGTCTTGGTTTTCAACTTGGTGATGTTAAGTTTCTGCAAAACCAAGGTTGCTAAGATTGCCATGTCTTGAACTTAAAAATTTTTAAAACCTGCTTTGGAATAAAAGTTTTGAATGGTGTCTGAAGTAACCATGTTCCAGGCTTCTTTTTATAAAATAGAGAGCCTTTAAAAGTTTAATTGATTTTGAAAATTCTGAGGCAGAGGAGACATCGCCCATTTTTCCGTTTGGGGGCAGAAGAATGATTTTAATATTCTCTCTTTTGGATATGATCATGCGTTGTCCCCAAAAAAAGCAAAATTTTTTAGCTTCTAAAAACCCATCCGTCATCAGGACGAGTTTTACATAGAAATGTACAACCAAAAAATTGATACCAGAAAAATTGTCCAGTCGTGAGGGTTGTGGGATGCATCATGATTATTCGACCTCTTGTAACCGATTTCTAACAAAATATTCATGTTTGCAATCCTGTATTTATTGATGACTAATGCCTGAATGTCGACGCTTCACATTTTGCTCGCAAAAAGAATTACAATTTTGCATGATAGTTTAATTGTTTTAAATGTTATATATTAATACTTGCCGCATGCGATGATGTTTTAAAGCAAAATATTCTTGATTCGATTTTGCAAATGCGAAAATCGGAAAAGGTGAAATGTGCGAAAAGCGGTGCAACGACCTCTGACAGGTGGGTCCGCATTGGCAAGCTGAGCATGTTGGCAAACTTTAAAACATGAAAATGTAAAGGTAATCTCACTTTGCAAGGATCTTTAATTGTTTAATTTTTGACAACTTTATTAGATTTTGAAATAATTTTTTATGAAGATTAAATTAAACGTTTTTATCATTATATTATTACTAGACGCACCGTCGCATATTATTTGCCGTATGACGGAGTGAAGGCGACATAGCATGGGGATTTTTCTCCCATAAAAATATTCCATTCAATAATTTCACCGTCTTCAATCCAACAGTTTGGTACAGCATCTTCACAGTTGTCTTGTTGCCATAACTGCTGTAGTTGATTTAATGGAATATTTTTATCTAAGAAGATAGATACGTCTGTGTGAAGAAGGTTTAATGTTTCTTCACACATAACTGGTCCTATATTAAACGATTTCCCAAAATCCAAAGCGATAGTGTGGTCTGCTTACTCGATTTTATCTGGGATTCTGTACTACCCATTAGCGTTCAGTTTTGCTGTTAAAGATTCCAAAATTGATAAATTTTTATTCATTTGACGAGATGATTTTGTTAAAAAGAGATTTGTTGTCTTGTAATCTTCCCACTATCTAGTTACAATATTCCAGTCGCCTTACATTATCACCAGGCTGTGGCTAACATGGTTTAAACTTACTCCGATGTGAAGTTCTCCATATTCGAGTCTGGGACAAAGTTAATTCTGATGTCACCATGCGTATAGATAACGATAGATTATTATTTATCTAGGAGATATAATAACATTTGCAGCATCAAATATGTTTCCACATTTCTTTCGGTTAAGAATTGTGAATTATGTTATTACATTCAGTTTCCTCCTTTCTCTTGAAGAAGCCTTTTCCTAGTGTGGCCGACAGGTCAAGCAATATTGTTATTTCCTCTTATGCGTTAGATAAGTGAATAGTTTCAATAACCTTTGCATTTTTTCCGCAACCGGAAACATATCATATCAAGTTCATGAATATGTTTATTGGTTTACTATAACTACGAGCTATAAATCATTTGAACGACTTTTTTATTTATAAATTATGGATATTTACTATTTTGTAAAGAATTTTATGCGAATTCCCATTTTTTTTTTCGCGGTAAATTCAGGTAAACGTACATGGGGAAAAAGAACATTTTGTCTGTATACTTTTCGTACCCTAAATATTCTGTATACCGCACAAATCGTTTTGGAACACGCGTAAATGTTGTAGATTCGAATTAGCATCAAATGCAAATATAAATCGTCCGATTCCACGTGGAGACGTACCGGAAAAGAATACGCGAAAGACTCTCGCGCAAATCAATCATCCGAGAGATCCCGTTCAACGTTAGACGCATTAAAATTCAGCAAGTCTGTAGGGATCGTAAAGCGGTTCGCGGAAGTTACGACATCTCGACAATTATAATTTCACTTTGACTCCGTAGTCGCCTACGCGCACGAATTAATACATAGCACGCCTCCCATCAATTTCCAATAATTGATTGTGGGAAACGGCGAAGAATGGAATGAAATGCTATGGTTGTTGGTTTGTGGCGATGCTGAAGCGATTAAAAATTGCATACGTTGAGGTGGATATTCGCTATTGTTTATTCAAATTGCGAAACGCCCGTGTCTATACAAAGATAGTGTGTATATTTGTGTAATGCCAGCGATATTACACTGATTAAAAGAAAACGTAAATAAAATGTAAAAGTTACAAGATAATAAACTTTGTATTTATTCTAGGGTTTTCTACGCAGCCCATTTATTAAAAGATTTCAGTTACAGCGTCTTAGCCTAATTCTAAACATTTGTTGCAGTTAATAAAGGCGCATGTTTGATATTTTTAATGGAATGACTTTATATTGCTTCTTTGGATTCAATGGATTGTTACGAAGTGATTTGTATTAAGGTTCCCTACCTCTAAAATCAACTGGTTTTGAGTTATTTTGATTTTTGTATTTCTTTCACCCTTTACAAAGTACATATCACAAATGCAAATACAATTGAATGAAGGAGGTTGCTCTCTTGGTGATAGCAGAAATGTAGCCCCAGAATGTCATCTTGCCATCTCAGTAAATTCACTACTCTTTTGGTGTGTAGAACCACCTTCAGTTAAATCTGTAGGTCGCTTCTTTTTCTGGTCAAAAGGATTACTTCTGCTTTGTTGTTCGATCCAATTAATAACCTGTTGGCGACATGCTTTACTGTAGTTCTTAATATAAAACTACAAACACTACAATGAGTCGAATATTTACACTATATAATGTTGTATTCTAATGCAATTTATAAAATAAAACACTAACCGCTCGAAGGATAGATCACGGCATATTATCTAAGTTAAGATCTTTTGGTCTGATCCCCTCTTCCATTTCTCTTGTGCAACCGTATCTGCACCAAAGCAAATACCATATTACTTACAACGGCGGATTTCGCGTCTACTACGGGTGTCCCTCAGGGTTCAAATCTTGGTCCGTTGCTATTTACTTTGGTTACAAATGACTTATTCCTTCATATACACTGCCCTCCTGTTCTTGAGTAAGCTTTATTCTGAAGTTTCATCCACGGAGGACATAAGTAAACTCCGACTTGCTTTGGGGTTACTATGAATATCGATGAGTCGAAGTTAATAATTTATATTTTCGAGTCTTACTTTTAAGGCGTATATCTTACATATATGTTCTGATGAGTTCAAGTCTCTTGGTTTTATTATTTATTCTTTGTATTTTGAGTACTTTACTTATGTCTTAAGCAAAGTTAGTTCGGATTGTGTTAAAGCTTTTGGCATTTTTTTTCTTTCAAAGTTGATGGAACTTTTCTGAAGCGGAGTACATCACAAGAACTATTTGATTTAATTTCAAATGTTTATAAAATAAATGTATCCTTACCAAAATTCTTTTGTATATCTCGAGTTTTAAATTATTTTTCTTCGGTATCCAGAAAGAAACAAAATTCCCCCGAGTTGCACCATCAGTAACATCTTAAGGTCATCAAGAAATGACATTGCCATATAATATTTTCAATACCCTGACGATATCTCATCAAAGCATTCGCCATTGCTTCCGCCATACGCATGCTATATTTGATGTATCGAGATCATATAAGATAGTCTACCTTATTCTACGTCGACTTATTATATTTCGTTTGAACAATTTAACTTCATTATGCATTTTTCCGAGAACTTACAAACGTATCTACATCTACATTATCTACATATCTAATAATGCTGCATGGATAATGACGTCAGCAGAAACTTAGTACATTGCACATTGAAAATTCCATACTCGGCCATCAAGGTTGCCCTTAAAAGTGATTCCGCAAGCCGTCTTAACGATGCACATGTCAATAATAGTGACTTATATTATTCGCAACAGGTATATTTATGCGTGGATGTATTAAGTATATCCTACAGTTCGAGGTATTCAATGCTATAGCCGTTATATCTTGATCGTACCGATCGATAGAGTTGTTAGAATGGTTAGATCGATTAATTTTTTTTTCTTTATCAGAAAGGACTGGCATTGATTTGTAGCATTGAGCGTTGTTATAGAAAATGATGAAATATGTTAGCCCAGATATAAGAAGACGCAAGACACAATTGTAAGGATTGCTTATAGTTCGAAAAGCATTGAAGCTAGCGAGGTTATCGTGGCCATATTGAAACTTGCCAGATACAGAGAGCTTTTCAAAAAATTGGCGTTAGATTCGACTATGCCGTGTTCAGACAAACAGGGGAGCCGATTGAGGGATTTCAATAACTATTCAACAGAGCACTTACAAACACGTATTGCATTGCTTTTGCTTCTGACTGTACTCTTAAACTAGAATCCGTTATTGAACTTTCTACCACAGTCACTTCCGCTTTATTCAGATGTAACGCTAAACCTACCGACAGTCAGATGTTTTATAAATTCGTATAAATTTCCATCCAAATTTGATCATTTCATATTGTTTTCTAGCAAATTCAACGTTATATTTACTTAGTTCATTTAATACGCATGCACATACGTAAATAATATTGTAATTGCGCAACAAATTTAATTGCCCAATAAAGAAATTTTAATATCCAGCAAACCAATGCAACTGCATGAAAATTGCTGCGCATTATATGCCGAGTGGTTAACGGCTTTATTGGTTCTCGAGTTTGATTACAAAATTTTAATCATAGATTTCATTATTCACGTCAATATATAGATACGACATCCATATATATATAAGTAAATTAATACATTAATTACGCGAATGGGGCAAGTATATATGTTTATAAATCTAAAGTAATGAGCTTACATGAGATCAAGACGGAATTGAATCAATTCGCAAATTAATAAATATGCGTATGTAAGTTCCAAGCTTTATAGCGCGATTTTACCTTGGTACAATGGAATTTAGTGATATTGCAGTAAACAAACAAAGAACCAACTTTATTTATGTCTATACGTTGTTGGTGTTAGAACGCTAGGTGATCATTAATTTTTTTCTGGCAGATATTCTTTTACTTCTTCGAAAACAAAATTAAATAAAAGTAAAAAAAAATAGAGGATTCAAACTTCATCGAAGAAGCGATTTTTAATAATAATAAACCATTAATCAAAATCATTGGTGACTACTCGATAAGTTCCCAGATTGGATTGAAAATATGGGATTAAAACAAAAATTCTATTGTGAACATTAGCAACCAGTTAGAAAATCGCTACGAATAAATGTACAATAAAAGCAAATAAAAACAGTTGCTCCATCTGTCGAAATCAATCAGAATCGCGAACATAGGGAGACAATTAGGATGGTGTTCTTGGCTACTTTTCAAGCTTTCCGTACGATTTGACACCACAATTCAGAAGGTGAGAAGAGTAGGATTTGGAAGGAGACTGGTACTGTTGATCGATGCGCTTCACGAAATTAGCAGAGACTAAACAGACTCGTGTTTTTTCGTCTCATGAGAATGGGTTCGTGTTGTCTACTGGTTTCCCCGAGAGTCGACAAAACACGAGTCTGTCTAGTCTCTGCTAATTTCGTGAAGCGCACGGAGAGTAAGACCAAGATCGGTTGTTGTTTTAAATAGCAGGATCCTAAAAGATGAAGTAATGAGAGCAACAGAAAGATTAAAGAAAAGAAAGGCAGCTGGGCATGACCAAATTACTTCGGAAATGATAATAAACCCACTGGGGAAGGGAAAGATACAAGTGCGGTGCGGTCTCATTGTTCCGCAGGACCAGCTAATTACTCCTACCATGAAAGTTTATAGTTAGGTTTATTAATAAATCTACTGACAACCGCACATACGAGTAAGCAACATTCCAAAAAGTAGTTTTTGTCATTTCCAACATATCCAATTTATTGAAAAAGTAAATCGATCTCTTGTGCTCCGTTGTACCTTATATTCTCCTAATTAAAAGTATCGCCATGTAAACGCATTAATATACTTTCCAATAAGTGTTTCTCCTACGCTCGCTTTTTTTTGCAAGCTTAGAATTATGTGGAAATCGCGCACCTTAACATTGGTCGTCGACTTTCATGCACGACGTCCATGCAACACGTACGTAAGTACGCCTCGTAAAAGGTCCCCGCGTGCTATTTATACATACCAACATATATTAGCAATGCAAGCCTTCTATCTGGCGATCGCATAAGAACAAGTTGGAGTTTAGAAGTCAAGTCTCTCGATCCTCCCCCGGTGTCGCGGGCTCTCTTCGACCGGGCCGAGAAGGAAGGACACCTTCAAGACGCGGATGCAAAGAAGGGGCCTGTAGGAGCAACCTATCGCGAGGGCAATAGACGTTACGCAACGACAGCGGTATAAAATACAATACTTGCGCGCAGGTTATTCACCTGAATTGTGTGCATGCGAAAAAATCAAACGGCAGTTTCACTTCTCTGTGCGAAGAGAAAGTTGACCTACATCGGGTTTATAACTTGTGCCTTGCGTCTCTCGACCGGGCAGTATCCACATATTGGTACTCTCTTATGGAGGTGCCTACAGAGCGCGGATCAGGCAAAACTGAAAGTTCAACGTGGAAAATAATTTTAACACTGGAATTGGATTGGAGGCCGACGACCTCCGCTATAGCCTACCACATTGCTTGCCTGCTTGCTTGCTTGCTCGTTAGTGCGATGGTTACGAAACCAGATTTCATCGCGAAATTTATTAGAAACGAACGACACCACGGCGATACTAGGCGAGATAACATTTTTATTGACACCGCTCCTACCCCGTGAACCACGTGCGATTCGCGGAAAATCGCCATTGCCTACCTTTAATTGACCGTGAATCACACGTGGTTCACAATATATCTACAGCTTCCTCGAGGAATGAAATATGCCACGATTCTTTATTATAGTTTTAAGTTTTACTTAGAGATCGCTAAGAACTCGCGCAGTGCGGGCATGTATGAATTTTGACGATTTAACGAAGGGACTGAAAGCAAAAATTAAATTGAGATTTAATGGTATTAGGCGAGATAAGGCTTTTGTTGACAACGTTCCTTGGCTCGCCTTTAATCGACCGTGAATCGCAGATACTTCACGTATGATGTATTTTTATCTTCCGATGGAGATGACAAAGAAATACGCGACGATTCCTTATTCTGTTTTCATATTTTACTTAGAGATCGTTAAGAATTTTAATTAGCACAGTTACCAACAGTTACAACCAATAATCGCTTGCCCTAAGAGATCATAGATACTTACAAAAATGATCTTTCTGGAGGTTAGTGGAAATATTTTAGGTGAAGCTTGTATTAATTTATCCGTCATCTAAGGCAACTGTCACAGGTAACTCCTTAAGTTATTGGTTTCGGATCAAGTTCCGAGCTCGCAACACTCCCAGACTAAGGTCTTTCATATCATAACTATTTTTTAATTTTAATAAGAAAAAAGATGATTACGTTGGGTTGACATAGAAAAACATGGGTCTTTGTCCATTACAAAAAGGTCATCGCGACATCAATCTTACATTGTAGGAGAAATGCCTAGTTGTATAATTTGTTAGATTTCAAAAAAGTAACAACATTCAGCGGGAATTTAAATTAATTTTCATATGATAGCTCCTCATAGATATACGTCAGGCTTTTTAAGTGAAATTCTCACCACGCCATTGAGTGTATAACGGTGTCGAATGAATGTCTTCTGTACCGCGACCTGTGTGTTGTACCATTAAAATTTCACTTTCAAAAAATAAAACCGTTTCGTCATCATTTCCTACTTTCACTTGTGTTCTTTATTCTATCTACAGAGAATGCTGCATACGTCGAAGATTAACGGTGTGTGCCTACCGTTAGAGAGGTGTACGGACGCGTTTGTATACAAAAAAAAAGAACAAGAAGTAAAATGCTACGGTTACATAAATCGCTATCTACCAGTTCCGTTAGAAAAGGAAAATTAATGGGTTGAGAACTCGTGTGTTGATGTGGTGTCTTGCTTTTTCTTCTCTTATTGTTGTTACATCGCGCTTATGAGTAATTGATGAGTAATTAGAAAGGAAGATCTTCGTTGTTTTATTATCAGATAATTTAATATTTAACTTGTTTAACTTTCTTGGGATCTTGCTTGGGATGCCCAGTCACAGGGACATCAAAGATGTTTGTAAGATTCTGAACGCCTCAGTAATAAATATTTTCTTGATGTTCAAAAAGAGTTGCTTGAAGATTGGTAGCCATGATGAAGAGATTCTGCCATGTTTGTGGGAGTTAATCTTTTTCAAACAATCTTTTGATTTAAAGAAGTTCAGACTGGGATGATGTTTAATTGAAAGCCATCTTCACAGAGTAATATACGTGAAGTTCTGATTTCTCTAATCGAGTGAACATCAAAAAGAACTCTTAATACTAACTATTTATCAAGTACTCCAAAGATTCTGTCTGGCATCAAATCTTATCTCTTATTGTGATTTTAACCATTCGCGAGATTTGAAGAAAAACGCATTTTTTTCTTCTAATCTTTGTGGGTAAATTGGCAATTCTTCAAAAAAATACCAGCATACTACTAAGATCAACGTACGCCATAGCTTTCATTAACATCCTACACCCTATATCTAAGTAGATGAAGTATGATAAGATGCTAATCTTAACAAGCTTGAACTTATCCCTATTCATTACTCAAAGCACCTTTTAGCAAATCGAATACTTCCAACTCTAGCTTACGACCCCCTTCCTCACCCAACCATCAAGTCAAAGTTTTTCTTCCAATATATATTATATACAGCGAGCAATCCTCCTGCACATAAGTACGTAGAAAAAGCCCTCATTTGCACGAGAACAATACACGGGTAAAATATTAGAAGGGTAACAGGTTCAATGACCGCATTCAGTGTCCTACGGAACCCTTGAAAAGAGCTTCTTGAATATTGCGTTATCCGTACGGTCGCTATCACGAGAATCGACAACGAGTAAACAGCGACAAGCGCGCCAGAGGCCTTACGTAAGCTGACATTGCGCGAACGACAAAATGCCAACCGTATGTCAAGATTTTGTAAGCGACCAGAGCTCGTAGGCGGTTGCCAAAAGCGCGAAATGAAATTCCTGAGTTTTTTTCTTCGACTTCTGTTCCATAAACAAATTACTTTAAAGAAACAAACAAATATGGGATATCTGAATTTTGCAAAAGGAAGGGCTTCATAACGAAAATTAACGCACCGTTATGCATGTTGCGAGCAGTTGAAACTTGCAGCACATAGCACTTAGCTGGTGGTGACGACAAGTATAGGTGACGCCGTTGTACTTTGTATGTCAAGGTCTCAGTAAAAAGTAGCCGCAACAATTAAACCGAAGAGAATATTAATAATATGTTAACGTGTTGTTGTTGTGCGGAAAAGATGACGCATTACCATTGGAACACGTCGATAGAATTAATGGGGAAAAATCTAATAATAACTGGAATTCTGCGTATAAATCACTGATAAAATATAAAGGATTTTATCTAATACTTGAAAACGCGTTACCCGCTAAGAAGGCGGATGCTTCTTGGATTCATCTTGTAATCATGTGATTGCAAATGTAGGTAACCAAAATAACGCCACAAAATAATCTTTTTTGAACACATAACAAGCAGTAACTGGTTTTTATTGAGTGCAATTCTTGCGTGTGTTCTTTTTTGCTTAAACAAATGTAGACTGCAAATTACACATTGCGTAATTAAAGCAATATGTTTAGCATAGACACGTCCATAATTGCTTCGGGTATTTCACGTCTCTGAAAATCTTTATCACGCAAAATTTTTCTGTTAGCAAGTTTGCAGATCACTGTTCTACGAGATCCGCGAATACTCTTGAACTCAATGTACTATTTCAGTACAACTTCGAAAGAAGTTTGAAAAAGTGGAAACAGAAAAATCCATTAAAACTACTTCCGACGCCGAGGTTTGCAGAAGAAAAAACAGAATTTAATCCATGGAAAATTACAACGAAAACCTCGACAACGATTGCCTCAAATCTAGTATGCCCTAGTGAGCGGAAAAGGACTAAACACGTGAAATGCGTATTGATTAGGCAAAATGCCACGGCCAAGGACGGCTGCGTCCAGACGCAACGGCGGGCGAATCCCATTCTTCGTTCCCGCGTCTTCCTGCTCCTCCATCGGCCTTGGTGCCGTAGAATGCTCTCGTCTAGTATCAACGTGTCAGCTGGTCTTTCACCCCGCAAAAGGTAGTTCCGTAAGAATCCGTGCGAACGAGCATCGCTAATCGTTATGTAAAAATGTCTTTTTTTTCTAAACATAGAAGGCGTATGTAATATGGTATTTATTAAAATTCTTGAGTAAATTTCGTTCGTTTGTATAGAATTTATTACGTTTTTAAGAAGAAGAGGCTCTTGGAAGCAATGATGACTTAATTTTATCAACGAATCTCTTTAAGAAGCTAACAGCTAAAGGGCCATTAATCTCAGACTTTCTAAGCATTAATTTTTAATGGAATCTGTGCTAGCAAATTTGTCCAAAGACAATTTAATTTTTGACCGCCGAAAGACATCGGCCATTGCAAGTTTATGCGAGAATAAAAGCTGTTTTTGATGTCAATCCCACTCTGCTAGTTTAGAAGCAATAAAATCTCTTTTTTCTACTTCTTCAAAATTGTTAAAGTTGCGACTGCACAAGAAATATACCATTGAACGAAACAACCCACCATCAGATGGAACAACATCTGGACTGGGTGGGGGATGTCCTTCCATGTTTTGAAAATGTTCTTGCGCCGAACAGCATCTGTAGATTGGAGTATTGGAGCATTGTTGGTTGGCGCAGGATAACAAGTGCTTATTATTTCGTAAATTCTATCTAGTTGCTCATAATGCAATCATTCATCTACGACTCTCCCTACAAGAACCAATTGACAAACCTCAATTCTGCGTTGATTTTGAAAATTCAACTTTGGGTACTAACTTATTAGGGTATGTTTCAATATAATGTTAAACCGTGTCTTTAATGAGAATTCATAACAAGGAAAAGCCGTTTTGAAGAATTTTCATTCAAAAGGAACAACCTACCAAGCCCATCTGTATATATTTTTTTTCAGTAGTTAGTTATATTAACAAATATATTATTTTGTTCCGTTATTAGACTGTCGTTGGTAGGACGATAGGTTACAATTGAACTTGAGAACTAACCCTCATTTGCAACAAAGATTTAACTGTTGAAATGTTGAGAAGAAGAAATGTTGTAAGAACAGATTTAGGATCCGCTCATCAACTATCAATTTTCTTTTTAATTACCACCAAATATGTGAAATGCATATTTTGAAATAAGTTCTACATGTACAGCTTGCAACGCAAAATTATCAAGAAAAGAAAATCTAGAAGCATTTAAAATCATTAAGACATGGTATTATGTGACATATAATCCTATGAAACGAAGGAAATTCTCTACTACTGCAAATAACTCGAGGAAGATAGAAAATTAGAGAGAATGCAGAGTCGTGTAAACTTTAGGAAGCTGAACTGTTTCGTTATGATGTAATCACGGCGTGCTTTGATGGCGTCTCGTGCGGGGTTAATTATGGTGCTACAGGAAATCTTTCAGATGCGTATCTCTACATTCCGCTCACTTCGCCAAATGTTTTATTTCAAGCTTGTTATGGCTGTAAAGAATTAAAAAAAAGCTTGAATAGTTTCTTCGATATGTAACTACATAAGCAAATTCAAGCTGTTTCATTTCAAATAAATAAAACAATTAACTTTCAAAAGCTCCAGCGTACATTTATTTCATTTCTCGTACAGCGCAGCAGCTCTGTGTCTATGCGAGCTGAACATTATGTAACATGTAACATGAATTTTCGAAGGTAAATATCAACGTACTTTTACGTAACGTAAATACGTTTGATTCCTTTACCAGTTACGGTTACCTGATTCCGAGAATTTTACATATTCTCACGATTCTTCCTGACAGTTACGTGTATGGTACGAAGCAGAGCAAGTCTAGCGTTTCTATAATCTAACATTTATTAATTTGTTTTAGTTAGGTAACCGGTCGATTTATCGAATTGGACATTCGCCGCATGTTATGAATCTACATTTTGAAGATATGTATAAGTATGAAGATGGAGAATTAGTTAAATGGGCGATGTATTGCAATTTTATGTGCTGATTTAAAATCGTTCAACAGATTTTAAATCAGAAGAACTAAAAACTAATTGAGATTGAACAAAAATTCAATATTGTGCCTTTTGAGATACTCGTACCAACTTCTTTAAGCTAAATGGACGTCATATTGTAATTACTTCCACATTCTTTCTTTGACGCACCCGACAGAAAAAATTAAGAGACTGGCTGGTCCCCGAGCATAAGTTTATTATCAAATCGGTCAATTAAACAATGTACTAGGTTTCATGAATTATGGTCCAGGAAGCCATCTACCATGGTACCATGGTACCATAACCCAGTGCTGTTTGCCAAAGGATGTTTGGAGAATTTCTAAATGATGTTGAGCGGTTAAAGTTCTATTGAACGTAACAGGTCCGATTAATTGACTTTCCATTGTGCCGCAAAACACATTAAATCCGAATAGAACCTGATTTCGACGTAGAAGTACGACATGTGATTTTCTGGGCGACCAGACCTAGATACATCGACTTGCGCTTCTATTTCTCAAATTGGATTAGCCGGATCGTTAGCCATTGTTATTATCTCACCGTTGTTATGATCTTCTACTAATAGTTTGTTTTCCCTGTATATAACTAACACCTTATAATTTTCCTTTTTTGGAGTAGCTGTTTATTAAATACTTTTTTTATAATTCTCTTCGAAGAATAAATCTAAAGAGAGTCGAAGAAATCCATGCGGAAGTCGTTTCATTCATTAGATTCAATATTTTTCCTCTTTTTTGCATTAATAATGGCAAAGCTATTGATTTGCTGATCCGTCGAAGCGGATAGCGATACTTAGCATCCTTACTAGTCAGCGGCAACCTAAATAACCCAAATACCACCAACGAAGCTATCGCAGTCCAAAGCTGCGCTAATTCATCGTATACACCACCATGCAATAGTTTAAGCTCGCTTTCGAATTATACATATTTAAAAAAATATTTTTCAGGGGTTATTTTAGTATTTAAAGCATTGCAAAGTAATTGGCAATCTTAGAAAATTCTTGTTTCATGTGTTATACAGTCTGACTGGATTATAAACTACATCTTTTGTCATAACCCCAGGAACCTTTGGTGTGTCTTACGTATATCAAGTATTCATTGGCCCTTAGCCGTAAAGGGCTAAAAGCACTTAGCTACCTTCTAATATTCCTAGCCCCCATCGTATGGTACCCTTCATTGCCTTCATAAAGGAAATCAAGGACAGCCTTCCAGAAATTGCCAAGAATACGACCTGCGCTCCGATTCAGGAGAAGGCTTGTGTAAGTTAACAACATCTCTGAAAGACCAAAAATGTTCTGCATTCTGTGCCTACATCTGTAGAAATAATTTACAATGGTCGTAGTTCGCTAGCTACAGTTGGGAAAAGTATTTGTTGGCGCCTTTCAGTAAAACAACAACCCTAATCAGACCCTAGTAACACAGTTAGTTGGCTGACGGTTGGCCTTCCGTTGGCACAACGTCGTACGGTCGGCGCAATATCCGTGACGGTTGACCATAGTCGGTAGACTATACAAAACGAATGGTATTTTTTTAATGTTGGGGATCATATGGCTCTAGGTCAGCAAAATCAGTTAAGCGTTGGTCGACAATTGGGAAACGATAATCAAACTACTCTTAGCAGTAAACATCTTAATAACATAAGCAAGTCGATGTTGAAAGAATTCAGTGGTGTAGTTGCCAAACGTTGTAAACATGAATCGTCAGGATCGGCTGACAACAGTGACCCAATTTTCAGGGAATGTTTGTTAAAAGCCGGTGCACTACAAAAGTAGGTAGTTCGCCCAAAGATCAAGTAAGCATGTGAGAACGTTGCTAGCCAATGTTCGGTCAAACATGTAAAAAATGTTTTTTTTAGATTAAAATAATTTGAATAAGAAATTCATATTCTTGGTTGGATTATGTTCATATTCAATTCGCAAGTAAATATCATCAAAATATCGCAATTTTTATACTAAGAAAATGCAGTTAAGGCAATATTTCTCTCAATTTGAAATTGTTTTTTTCTTCGTCCAAATCTTTCGGTCGACAGCGTATCCGCGATTGTATTCCCGCGTGCGCGCGCTCGAGCTCGCCTTTTGTTTTATTTAGCACGCGCATTTACACACAAACCGTCGCATACATTTATACACACACCTACGTACACATGTGTGGATACGATACACACAGCTTAGGACGGGCAGCGCGCTGCTGTTCGCAGATCGCGCCCAACGCAAGCTGCGACCGAAGCAATGCGGAAATCGGGTCCCCAAAGTGTGTGTAGTAGTAGTAGTAGTCGTCGAGAGAAGAATACGGGAACTGTGGAACCGGCCGCGCGTGTCAATGACCTCCGCTGTTGCCTGGATACGGCGTCGACGCCCCCGTATTGTAAATATAGATCAGAGAGACTTGATGCGTCGCCGATTCTTAGTCGGCGTACGACTGGGACGACCGACGGTTAGGACGACGACGACGTCGAACCACGCGGGGATGATTCTACCTCGCGCAGACCGAAGGAATTCCTTCAACATCGCGTGCTATTATTTATCCAATTACCCCCGGTAGGAATAGGAGGCAACGCGAGGTCGGGTCGCTTCGAGTCCATTGAGAAGATGATTATGGTTAGTATGGTAGAGACGAGATCGTCTTCTTCTCCTCATATCGATTGGGGGTGCAGTTTTGGCCCTGCACTGATAAGTAACGGGTTCGTTGGTAAATAAGTACGTCAAACCTAAAGATTACAGACGCTTCTATATGGCAAAAAGAATGGGATAATTATTCTGTAATTTCATTCGATTTTAAAGTACTCTATCAGTAAAGCGCATGCTTGAAAATCGTATGTAGGTCAAATTTAAAGGCAAGAGGACGCGACTGACTACGAATTTTAGATACAGAGGTGTTTGAAATATTTTAAAACTCAATCTGTTGGGTTGTGGATTAAAGAAAAATGAATTTGATAGAATAAACTGGAACTTTTCCAAATGGTTTTGTTCACATTCGCATATTTGGAAGTGGTTTCTTGGCACATGGGAATATAGAAACAAATACGGAATTCACGTGGCTGCCTTAGCACGAAAAAAATATTTAAAAAATATATCCCACCATCGGTCACACACTTATTCTAATAAATCTATACCGTCCAAAATACTGTTCCACCACCGCATATTTATCCGAAGAAAAACGCTGTTCTTTCAGATGTTTCTTTCTTTAATTTAGGGAAGAAATAATAGGCGCTTGCTACCGAGTCCGAACAGTAAAGTGGAGAGCCAAGTCAGACAATTAACATTTTGAAAAAGTTTGTATCTTTCAATTCGTGAATTTTTGGCATAGTGATCGTCTTGGTCCAATAAAATTTTCTTTTGCTTCAAATTCGACCGTTTTTTCCGCAACTATTGCCTTCAGCCTGGTAGTTTACAATCCAAGTATTATTTTTCCTTTTTCGATAGTCGATTAACACTACTTCATGACTATCCCAAAACACAATTGTCTTTACTTTCCCGGCTGATGGAGCAGTCTCGTCTTTTTCGGAACTGACTCACCCTTCGCAGACTACTGTTTCATCAACAGTTATTAATCGACGACAAAATTCCGGCTTATTTCGCTTAAACTGCTTCAACAGCGTTTTGGAAATCTTTATTCAAATGCATTTTTTGGTCTTAAGTGAGCAAGCTTGGGACACAATGCACGGTTAGCCTTTTCGCGCCAATACCTTCATTCAATAAACGAGGTTTAATTTCCCACATTGATACAAAATACTAGAATACAACGGACTGATTCCCATTTTTATAGAAACATTAACGTCGATTAACACTGAAATTTTCAAATCTACGTTTCAACGTCAGCCTCATGTTGAAGTTAGAACCTTTTAAAATTACCCTCGTAGCCTATCCTTACCCTCAAATTAGAAGGTGCAATTGCTAAAAAAATGCTTGAAAAGGCGCTGCGAGACGTCCTTGTTCTATCACAACAATGCTGTTGCGTCAAGGGCGTTAAATTTTTCAAAAATAATTAGTTAAATTATGGTTCCAACTTACCCAACAGATACTAACCAAGTTTAATTTTAACTGAAAATAAATTGAATCATCTCGTATAACAAGTATTTGTTTGATGCACATTTATCTTTTTCCAGGAAAAAAAGACGAACAATAAAAACCATATCACACCGATTAAAAGACAATTAATTATTCAACGAGCCAATCGTGTTACCATAACATTGTGTAACACTCTCTCGCCGATATTATTTTAGGATACGAAATAAGCTTGATCGATAAAACGGTTAAGGATAAAGGATAACGCATATTCGTTGTAATAATACATAACGTATTTAGGGAAATGTTATACGAGCGGCGGATAAAATACATCTCGAGCGCTATCTGCAAGCGATACGCTTCTTGAAAAATCCGCGCTAACAAGGCTAAAGAAGACGATGGTATTCATAACTAAGCCCCGCTGATAACACGTAAATACGCGCAGACCTTGCACATGTTTATTTGAATTAATTGCAGTGTAGCCTGGTCGTTGGGTTTAGATATGTGCGTCGACTTACATACACTTACAAGCACGCATGTTCATCTAACAATTTGTACGGTACTGTATTTCTGGTGTACCACGTGATAATTTCCAGCGACGAATAATAGTGATAAGTGATAACGTTATATCTAATGTGTTAACAGGAGGAAATTTATGTTTATTCCAGATTGAAACCTTACGCGGCTCTGGCAAAGACGGAAACCATGATTTACTTTTTAGGATAGCGGGCTTACAAGTTCAAGACGCCAACGGAAATTATAAAAATACCAGTCCATTGGTGTCACATGTTCTATAAATACGTACATACGACAATATGCGAATACAAGTGTTATGTGTGTTACACGCGTTAAGTACTAACTAGCAGCTTGCTATGCTTATTTCGATAAATAGGTGATGATTCACATGCATCTTAGGTGGAGATTAAGAATACTCGTTGATGAGAATACATCCTGATGTTGTAAAAGTTAATGATAGCGCGTTAATAAGCTGGTTATTCAGAGCATAAGTGCAGGAGAATTTAAATTATTAGATTGTCGATTTAGTTCTAGATGTATTTTTGAAATTGATTAATCAGGATCCAAGCCCTCTTTTTTTCAAAGCTATCTGAGACAACAAAACGAATTGCAGCTTGATAAAAAGCTGGCAAGTTTAATGAATAAAATACCAAAAGATCCTAGCTGTATAATCCCTCCAATTAATAAAAAGAACCATAAAATAATAAAAAGAGATCTTATACACTAATGTCCGTAACCCGTTCGCTTTCAAGATATGGGACCTTAAAAGTTTTTTTAGAAAACTTCCTTTTTTTTTTTAAATTCTTTCGAAGCTCAACGCATCTATCGAGAGAAATATCCACTAAACATGTTCCTAATGTTAAAACATTTATTGAGCGTGCACAGGCGTTTGGGAGAGGATGGCTGTTTTAAAAAAGAAAAATTAATAGTTACTGGTAACTGTTCGTCGTACTGTTGCAAACGAAGAAGTTGTTTTGCAAATACTAGAAAATAATCCGAGAATAATCACCAGAATAATAAGCGCAGCTGTGCAGAATGTTAACCGTAGAGCCGTCAAATTAAGGGCAAAATTTTATCTTTAATCTTGTTCATTGATGACGCAAGATTTAGTCGCGAAGCTGTTTACTATTTATCTTTTAATTGGGTATTACCAGAATTCGTTTCTATTTTTATTAAATTTGATTGTCGAGTTAATGTTACGAAAAAACTCTCCCAAAAATGAAAAGCGATCTATGAGACAATTACTACTGGTTGAGCGCAGACCAAACAATGGATGAGCTAGGCCAAAGCATAGTTCACGTCATTGTTGGTGTTTTGCATCCAAATTACCTAAGAAAGTCACATTTAATCGCAAGATAAAAGAACGGGTAAGTAAAGCTTTGCCTTCCGTAAAAGATGCTGCAGCTTATATGCTTCAAGATGGCAAATTGTTAAAACATCTTCGTAAATATGTTACATTCCCCACGCTCACCAAAGAGTTACGGAATTTCCAAACGTGAACTAATTGATTAGCCACACCAAAAAAGTTTCCTTGAAAGCGCGTACAAGAGTTACTTTATACAAAGAAAAACGGCCAGCACTTTCCAATAACCAATAGAAAAATTGAACCAGGACTCAATTACCTGGCCAGATTTAATCCATTTTGCCTGACTTCCATTTCCAAATTTATTTAAAGTAATATATTAGTATAAATCGATAACAAAGGTGTCCCCTCAACAAATGAAAAGGTAAATCCTTTAAAAGAGAATCACCAATCACGTTTTGATCTAGAAACGGTACCATACCTAGTTACACAGTTGAATTCGCATTGTTAGCAACATGACTCAATCTACATGAATCAGCGGAAAATATTTCTACCACCGCGCAATTTCTTTCATGTACGACACTAATTACCTCCATCCAAACAGCACATCGGCATATTTCTAATTAGAAGCGAGCCGACAGATTGTCATAAAGAACAGAGAGAACTGAACGGTAACGGAATCAATCTTCGAAATAGACAATAAACAATTGAAGGTGTAAATAATATTTATGTCAAGAATTTCGTTTTCGCGCCCGCCTGTTGTTGTGTTTTCGTGAAAGCAAGGTCCACATTGTCCCAATATACGCGCCATTTGTAACCTAGTATGCGGTATTTTCGGTTTAACAAACAGACTGTGTAAGATCGTTCGAATTTTACTTTTGGAAGGCTAAAAGCTCCGTATATTTATTGTAAATACTCTGCTTATTAATGATAATGCGCATAAATATTGGCGAATTGTAAAGAACGCAGTTTAAAGGTTGTTATGTTATTTTATAAATGTAATAGCTCGCATTTCAACAGTATTATATTGTGGACTATAGATTTCCTTGAACGGCTTGTTAAGGATTGAATTCTAATATAATACGCTGCTTAAGACTAAATATTATCTGAAATATCTGTATGTATACAAGGCGTATATGGAGTTTCCATAAAGAGCTTCCAAATTTGCATTGTAATCATGATATGTAAAAATTTGAGATGATTACGTTGTTAACTGGTTAATATTCTTAATCTAAATACAAATGTTTAAAAAGGACCATATATGGTTCCTTCTTAATACATTCCTTGGATGTATTTGAAAACTTCAGCGCAGGCTACGCCTATAATTAACCATGATGAAATCCAAGCCTTATTTGAGTTTTTGCCTTTGTTGTTTGTTTACTTATGCGTAATAAAAGAGATTGTGTTAACGTAAAATATATCGTTGAAACCGTCCGTTTGCAGACCTGTATTCGTTAAAACTTTTGAGTGAGTATTCTGGCCCGTACAATACTCCCTCGCATTTTGTGGCATTTTTCTCTAACACCCTGTAGATGAATGCTATTGAACGTACGCGCACACGTATTCTTGGCAAGAGACAGGGCAAACAATAATTCAAAGATAACGGAAGTTATCTTTACATTATTTTACTTTATACATTCTACGATATCATTTATTTCTCTTCTTTGATGAAGAGATTTAAGTTAGAGCACACCTCATAGTAGGAGGAACCAGATCATAGGCTTCCTGACTATATTCTGGATGAACAGCAAAGATTAAATTACTACGCCATGAAATGACCCAGATCTTTGCAATGCTTACTCCTTCCTTACAAACAACATTAACAATTGAATAGGCGTTTTTCCTTATGAAAAGTGAGACAATCGGAAATTGCGAATATGAAAATTCTTCACGTAAATTTCTTAGAATTTTACCAACAGGATAGTTGTTGATTAGTGCACAATATTAATGAGCAAAATTGAAAGGACTGCTTCGCATATTTGAAGCAAAAATTTGACAACGTCAATCCATCCAAACGATTCCACATCCATGCCGTCCCCATAACAAGTAACGAAGGAAATCCCATATCGAATCAAATCCCACATTATTCGTTTCTTTGCTTGTTTTCTTAACTCCGACGTAGTGCACTGCTTAGAAAGAGAACCTCTAATCACTTTACATAAATTGAATTTCTAGTCACTCCATCAAGTATCCTTTGCGCGTTAGTGTAATAAATAAACAAACGCTTGGTTATTGACTTTATAACCTTGGCCAGTTATAGCAAGTACAATGAAATATCCATGCATTAATACGCATGTACGTACAACATGGTACCACCAAGTTAACAACGTCTAACTTTAACATTTCCACAGCTTCGTTATTAGAAATCACAATAATAATAATAGTAGATTAGGTAAGCGTACGTATGAGCTATACGTATAGCTAATTATTTTGCCCCTATAGTGGAACTTATATAATTTTTATATTCCAGCTGGAGTATCCACATATGCGTAATATAAATGTACATACATTTGCACAGAATTACAAGGAATAAACAAGTAAAATCCTACTCGCTAGATTCGTGGAACGTATTTGAATATGCAGTAACGAATTAATATGGTTTATTGTGTTTCAGGAAGGTTAATTAGAGTTAACAAACCAATCCTTGTTTCTTTGATCAAATATGTTACTTATAGCTATTCAGTAACCAAAGTTATGGCATTTCATTTTTTTTGAACTTACAATTTTTTCTTCTAAAGAGGCTTCTACCTACATTGAGTGACTCATGTTCTTCTTATGAAAGTGCCCGACCAAGCATTCAAAAGTAAATGAATTTAAGCGAGACGAATCAAGCACCTTCTGGAGCCCCGAAATCCGCTGTGACACCTGAAATCATCGATAAAGTCCATGATTTGATATTAGTTGACAAACGAGTGAAAGTGCACGATTTAGCTAAAGCCACGGGCATCTCAACCGAGTGGTTTCAGTTCATTTTGCATAAAGAATTGCACACGCAAAAGATATGCGCGAGATAGGAGGAGCGTTTACTCACTCCAGAGAAAAGGCGAATTCGCATCCGAATGTCTGCCGACGTTTCAGAGAGTTTTGAAACTTGTCTGCATCACTACATCCCGAAGACTAAACAGTAGTCAAGGCAATGGATTGCACATGGCGAACTAGTCCTGAAAAAGGCGTTCCATCCGCGGAAAAGGTGTTGGCGTCAGCTTTTTGGGACGCAAAGGGAATTCCCTCGATCGGAATGGTTACACCGTTACTGAAGAATACTATGCATCGCTTTTGGACAGAGAAACTCTCTGAAGTGGCTAAGAAAAAGGTATTTCGAGCTACGATTTGAACTACTTCCGCATCCTGCGCCTTCGCCAGATCTAGCTCCCTTAGGCTACCATCTCTCCCCGAAATTGACAGCTTTCCTGGGAGGACGAAAATTCGAGTCAAAAAGAGACCATGCAGGAAGTTTATTAGTATTTTGAAAGCATCGAAGAAGCTCATAGGAGCTTCTAACGTTTTACTTCAGCTTCTTCTATAAACCTTTCTAAGGGAGTTGCTTCAGTACTAACATCGATGCATCTTTCTCAAACGTTTATCTAAATTTGTATGTTAGATGGCCTCTTCTTTAAAACGGTTTCCAAATGAGACTTGAAGGTTTGAAGATGTTAAACATGTCAAGTTCACGGGAATAAATTTTTACGATCAAAGTAATTGTGAATGCAATAACTATATTGATATAATTATAAAGAAAATATTTTTGTTATTTTAGCTAGCGTCAATTAAAATTTGTTCCCAAATAAATCTATAAAGCGAACTAACTCCAACAATAGCATCTAATATAATATCTATTAGAAACGGTCCTCGAAATGGCGAATGATGGTTGTCTGCATAGCTAGCAGTATAGTCGTGCAAATTAGAGACCGTTGCTGGATGCTAATGAATCCCACGCCATAAAAAAAGATCGTTCGTTTGGAAAGAGGAAAGTGCCGAAAAAAGAAATGAATGTCGAAGAGAACGATTGTAGAAATTCGGACATGGACATGCCGCATTACCACGTATTTTTTCACCAAGTTCATTATCCCGAATTAACATTACACTTTCTACTCTTTGGTAATCGTCTGTTCATGGTCATACCTTACACAAGCTACGCAACAGCTGGTCGAAGTATGCGATATATATGCAGAATGGTATAGTAAGTTTTACCATCGGTGTTACGTGCGTTATTTATTGCATTCAAGTTGAACCGTTAGTGTAATGATTTTTATGCATCAGAAATTGTTTTCTTGCAATTTTTATTTTCTGCAAAAAACAAAAAATCCACAATTAGTGTTTTAATTTATTTTAGTTAGAAAAAAAGAATATTTCGCCTTGATATTTGTTTTATTTATCTAAGCTACACGCATAACAAGTACATCTATTTATGTATTTTTAAATTATCTGTGTATGATTGAATAAGGAAGTTGTTTAAGATTCTCGGAAGCGTTCAATGCGATAGAATGCGTTGGTTATTAATTGCATCCTTGAATTTGTTTTTCAGCAATACTAGAAGGCGATTACTCAACACCGAAATTGTGTTACCTAATACTGTCCCGGTTGATCGAACTTAACTTGGTTTTCACTAATTACACTTGGCATTCTCTTTTTGAAAGAGGAAATTATTTCATGTACACATAAGTAATACTTTCTTGAACCAAATAATTTTCTTCCTTTAACTAAATCCTTACGAGTTACTATGAATAATATTAAGTTGTTATACAGGTTACTGTTGCTAATTTTATTATTATTGTAGCTACGATGCTTGAGATGGAATAATATTTCCGCTGATCACGCATGATGATATTAGAGAAAGGGACACACATCGCTTTCAGCGCTAATTTGGATTGTTTGTTTTTTTTTTAATTGAACACATAAATATTTATTTTCACTAAACTTTCAAAAATATTACCATTTTGCCCCATCTTTTGGCATTTTCACTTGTTAACATTTATAACCACACATCACGCCATGTATATCTTCTGTACACATATGACGGATGAATCTTGCGACAGCCGTATCCCATGAAGAGGATTTATAAACGAGTGATACATTTATCTCGAAAAATAAGACCTTGTTTGATAGCATCATTTACATAGGGTGATGCCGAATTAGCGTAAAAATTAGTGCAAAATGTAACTTTGCCATGTATAATGTATCATCTCAAAAACGTTCGAAAATTACCGAAAAGGAATAATAAAAATCAATCTTGTCTGCTGTTTTGGGGTTATTGTTGCCGACACGACTCGGACCAACCTTCTTCGGACTGATTTTCTTTTTATTTGCGTTCACTATAGGCCTACGTATATTTTACGTTTATATTTCACGTTCTGTCTCTGTATTCTTTTATTTACTTTTAGTTTTATTTTTTAATCCAAATTAATCCATTGTTCATCCCTATTTTTGAGTTTTCATGTAATTTACACAATTAAGATCGGGTACCCTATCATAATTTGCATATTTATCTATTTACTTTAGGTTACTTAATCCGTCCTCTTCTACCTTGCGGTGTAGAGGTTTCTTCGACCTTAATCTATCCTGTGGCATCATTTAAGCTTCTTTCTAGGTGACCCCTTTCTGCCAGGTCTTTTCCCGCTTAGACTTTCCATCACTGCTTCTCTTCCAAATCTGTTTAACCACTCTCTCGTCGTTCATTCTCACCCATCGATATCTTTGAATACTGTATGTTGGATGCAATTAACTCATTTTTAGCTAAATACCCTACATAAAAATCAACGTGGATTTGGAAGAGTAAGACAACGATGGCCACTCTACATTGTCGAAGAAGTAGATAAGAAACGTTTACCTCTATCGATCTTTTGCGATATAGATGTAGAATTAGAGGGAACACAGCAAACTAAATATAGAAATGTTAAAAGAAACTTGTCTAATACTTAAATTAAATAAAAATATAACCTTATACACTATTGTTTACGTGTGTAAAACGCCTTTTCAAATGCTTTAACGAAACAAAACGCCCCTACGTTTCTTCAAATGTTTATCAAGAGTCTGTTTGTTTTTACCCCACCCTGTATATTATCACGTACAGTGAACGGGACGCCCATCTGAAATACGAATTTCGCGCTCGATCGCCCATTTTACGTCGCTGCAGTTTTAATAGAGAGAATAATATATTTGTGATTCATTTCGCTCTAGTCGCTCACCAATATTCCAATGTTGTGTCCTTGGGTTCGCTATTACAACGAAGTTATTTTTGTTTTTGTTTGCTTTCACATTTTGACTTGATCTTTACAGTTTAAGCGCGTATTATATTAATACATATAATTAATGTGCACACGTCTATGTGTTCGTTTCAATTCACCTGCATGCGCATGCTCCCATATACTCGAAACGTAATAATAAATATGCTTGTTGACAGGTTCGGCGCTTATTTACGATGCGAAAATAATATATAATACAGAGTAATCTCGATTCTAGATAAGGCTAAATCCAGATTACGGTTTTATTATTAACGTTGACCGCAAATTTTTTCTATGTTACTCGCTATGATACTTAGTTCCGGGATAATACTGATAATTCTCACAAAGAGAAGTACTGTACTTTGTATAAATATGTTGTAAGCTTTTATAAGATCTAGTTTACATTGATCAAAACAATTGGATATCGGATATTTCATAAAAATGACGAATAGAAATCATTTTGAATTTACGTGACCTTTTAAAAGCTTCAAGTTAAAGTACTTTTAAGTATATAATTCCCCAGTGGCTACCACAAGAGGTAAATTTGAAAGTTACGTGAATCAGTAGTTATAATTTTTTAACTTTGAAATCGCCAAAGATCATCTAGAAAGAGAAGAACAGGCTCATTAAACGTCAGCAAATACACCAATTTATTGTCACAGCTTATTTCCTGTAGATGCCTCTAAAGCTATGCTTGAAGCTTAAGATGTTATTAGTGAAACGGTATTAGCCCAAATAATAGTCTCTAAGCCATATACTAGAGTTAAACATAAAGAATCTCAATGCCTAACAATAAAACATGAAGAAGGTTCTGGTTCGCAGAAGTTCGTCGTGGTGGTGCTACCGTCAATAATGAATAAGCCTGCAGAAATGAGTTGCGCTTCACCAAATTAGCAGAGACTAGACAGACTAGTGTTTATTCGTCTCACGAGAATGGGTTCGTGTTGCCTACTGGTTTCCCCGAGAGTCGCACGGAGCGCACGGAAAGTGGTCTTGTTTCTGCAGGCTTAGTAACGAATTTCGTAAAGGTCGAACAAGATCGGTTGTTGTTTTCAATAGCAGGAACCCAGAAACGAAACACAGATGACGAGAACAATACCATTCTAGAAGACGAAGTAATGAGAGCAATAGAAAAGAAAGGCAGCTGGACTTCGGAAATGATAATAAACCCAGGGAGAAAAGGATTAAGGTATTAACAACCCACAGGGGAAGAGAAAGATACGGGTAAAGATAAGAATAAAATTTGACGGAAATACTCTGAAGCAAGTGCATTAGTGGCCTGTTTATTTTTTGTCTCCCCGCTTACAACGACTATATATCGATACTTCTTTCCTCGTGGCAAGTACAAGTACTTAGGTACAGCAAATAAAAGGCAAGAACCGCGTTTATTGGGAATACCCATCGTAAACTAATAAAATCTACTTGCGAATCCAAGTGCACGGCTACGAGTGGTAGAAAGTATAGATACATCATCTCAGGGGGAGACAAAAAAATAAAAATGTCACTGTACCTAGAAGTAACAATTCAAAACAACAGAGGAATGAAGGAAGAAGTAAACGAAAACATAAACAGCCCACCATTCTTTCAACAAGACATTTATTAGCAACAAGAAAATAAGTAACGGCACCAAAATAACGATTTTTAAAACAGCGTTTCGAACGGTACTAACATAGCTGGGCGCTGAATAACGGTTTAAAAAGAAGACTTCAGATGATGGATATGAAATATTTAAACATTTAGTTTTAAATGATGTATTTAAGAAGAGTGAAAGTTGTAACAAGGAAAGAATTAAAAACGAAAAAGTGAGCACCTGTAACAATGACGATCGAGAAGCAGCAGCTGAAATGGTTTGGCCATTTAATAAGAATGGAAGAAGAAATACCCGCGAAATGGGAGGCGCGACCGATGACGAAAAGATCAAAATGCAGACCCAAGAATAGTGCAGTATAAAGGATACACTGGAAGAAAGACACATGGAGGCAAGTCACCTGGCAAAGGTCAGAAGATGCTTAAAGACGGAATATTTTATACGTAATGGTAGGAAAGGTATTGATTGATAGCAATTTAAGTAAGTCGAAGTTGAATGACAAGCCCTATGATCGACGGTGTTAATGCGCGACTAAGTAAAAACTTCCACTTCTCTGCGATAACGATTAAGACATTTCTAATCTATTGGCTTTCTTTATATCCCTTAGAAAAGAATAAAAAAGCAGAAAATTAAATATTCCAAAATTGAAACATTGAAAGCATACCATAATTTTAAAAACATTTCATATCAATTAGTTCGCTCCTTATCAGCAAATCTACCTAATAAATTCCTTAATATAATTAACAGGACTATTTTCTCGATCAGCACGTCCATATCTTCGACATAACATCCGATTTCTCAGTAACCGAAATGCTGAGTTAGGATGGTAGACCTCCTCATATACATAACGTGTATGTAGATTACGAATTAAAATCATCTAACACCGAAAAACTACATCGCCATTATCAAATTCGTCACGGCGAACGCAATAATACAGTACTTAGTGTTTTTCGGAAACAATATACCGTTATTTGCGACTTCATTTCAACCTGCTTGCGGTACTATCAACAATATAACAAAAAAAGCGGACAGTTTCGATAACGATCACCGTCAATCGCAGAAATGGGCATTTGGTTAGTATGTAGGTCGCAAACTGTCGCTTGCAGGATGCACTAGATACAATGCGATAAAAAAAAGAATTTTTGCGGAAAAGAATTACATGGCATAGATAGGTGCGATATTAATCATCGTGAGTTCAATATATCGGTCAAGAACAACGTTCTCTGCGAATTTAATGTTTTTCGCTACGCCGAATTCTCATTTTGTTCTAATTTGGTGAATTTATTAACGTCGATTGTTGATTATATTTAATGCTAAGCTTATTCAGCGTTAAAAATAAAGTTTACTAAGCGAAAATTATATATACATATAACTTCTAGGAATTGATATTTTTCTTCCCACTATTAGCGATGAAATTGTTCATCAAAAAGTTTGTAATAGAATGGTTGACGCATGCATTAATTGGAGGATCTGCAAAATTAACCATTTATTTTGTTGACTAGATTGCAAAAACATCTAGAGGTATTTTTCAAAGATTCTCTTTAAAGATTCAAAAATCCACAATATATAGAGACTTTGTTTGATGTTTTTCTGCATGCTTGTTGGGTATTTCACAGCTTCAAAATCAAAGTCATCATTTAGTACTTCAAAAAATTGACTTTTCTAGACACAAACAACAATACTTGATAATTCCAAAATATACGTATTGTCGCTTAAATGGATATCTAATTTACTCAGAAATTGTTCAAACGTATTGCTAACTTCAAACAAAACCTCAAAACCTTTTAAACAAATCTCCGTCAACATCAACCCGACAGGATGGCTAAAGTACTACTCTTTGAAGATGTTGGAAATCATAAAATTTCATCAATTTTAGGAGAAAATTTGTTTTTCTTCGACTTACTCGTACTTCAAAGATTGAGAACTCTGAGGACTCGTATTAAGACTCGCTTCAAGTTGAGAAATACAGCAATTTTCCACCTCACGCAGTTTGTAAGCTACAACATTTGCAAAATTTGTAGATTTCACAATTTAAAAGTTAAAAGAGGTGACTGCTTAAAAATTACGTTGATCATTTGATTCCCTTTTAGAAATATGACGATGATTCTTTTGCACACCTAAGAAAAATCTTTAGAGCATCTCAAAGGGTAACCGTAAAATTTGATTTGTTGGCAATTTAAATAAAATGTTTGCGATACTTTAGGGCGTTTAATTTCTAAATAAAAGCTAGTGAAAGGTGCATTAAATAAATAGAAAGATGTACAGTTCTTCAGATAATATGACTATCTTAAAAATTGTTACATGTATTACGATTTATTGGAAAATCGAGTCAAAATCCATCAAATCTCTCAATAATACTGTGCTTCCTCATTGCTAGCTCAAAATTTTTTAGTATATTTCATATCAGAAACGTAACACATGTTATTGGGATGTACATATGAAAGCGTCAGGTACAGGTTGTCAGGATGCCTTCTTGATCTTCTTAAAAACATATTTGTCCGCGTACGCTGCAGATAAGATAAGAACATATCGCCAGATTCACAAAATAAATATTAATACATTTGTCAATAAAAAAACTAGGTCATGTGTAATTTTTGATCATCACCAACAAATAAACAGCATCGTAGACGCCGATGTTCGACCGGTTTTTTTAGCTGCTTTTTTTGGGATTAAGCGTAAATATACAATGCATGAAAATTATGACTATTACTGCTCCTGTTTGAAAAGTACGAATTTGCTTTTTGTCTGGATGTTTTAAATTATGGAGACTATTACGGTTAATTTTTTGGTAAATTGTGTAAATAAGAAAAATATCAAAGTTATTATTAAATCGCTGATTTAAATTGGTTTTGATATGTTTTCTTGATTGCTTGATAAGGAAACTCAAAATTTAGATCATGAATTTTGGTAATTATAAATAATCAAAAACCCAGAAAGGTATGGAACAATATAAAATTATCAGCAAGCAATTCACGTATAGATTTGAGCCAATGTTTGGTGTCGTTTTCATTATTAGAGGAGTATCGCAGGTCAAACTTTTCTCCTCCAAACCAATTTCCTATTCGCGCATCAATTTCTTTCAACCCAATTCTTCCCTACCGAACGCAACGCCAGCAAAGATATTCATTTCCCAATGTTCATCACCCTCGTTTTGCCAATCCTTTTGCTTCGTTATTCATTATTAAATTTTGCGTAACAACGTAGTTGCGTAAGCTAACACAATTTTCGGGGTCACTCTTGGTCAATGCTATTAACATTAACTGGTTTATGTAATCGTATATGGAATGGTTTTACAACAACACTTTCTCGACGGTTTCATATATACCCATATGTATCTACATATGCCGATTGCTGGCAACGTTATTTACTTGTATAGATAGGATTGTTCTAGAAAATACAAGATGTAGAAATGTGTTGACGTATGATCTTGATTTCTTCCGATCGATGAAGGATCCTTGGAATCAAAGAATTTAGCGTCCACGATTTTCTTAAAATTTTCAAAAGGATTTAATGTTATTGATATCCGAGGAAATGTTCTCCTCATAGGCTTGTGCTTTAATACGTCATATGTTTGGTCTTTCAATTATTTTTGTTTATTTTTAATTAAAACATTTTTTTTATATATTTAATTTTTGGTCGTCATCCCGACACCATCGCAATAACACGTGTTCATTCTACAGCTTGGTACTTAAACCGCTTCATAAATATAATTTCAAAATATTTACAAATTTTCAAAATTTTTCAATGGATTTATTTAAATTTGCCAAAGTCATATGGATATGTATCAAACGTGGAAGCTGTTACGGAATTTAAGGGATTTAAAATATTTTGCATGAAATAAACTAATATGTAAGTAAGTGCTCCATCATTATTGGTGTTACCAAATAAAATTTCTGGTTGAAGTTGAAGTAAATTGGAGAAGTGATGTGTTTGTTGTTTGTCCAAAAATAGTGTAGCCTCAGAGTGATTGGCATAAAATAGCACCACATTGGATTGAAGATCTTAAATTTGATTTGTCAATAATCACCTGTTATTGAACATCTCTGGCCATCAGACTGCAATAATCATCACCCATCTTAAAAGAATGATATTTGAAGGATTGTTCTATAAAAGAAGTTGGTGGTAGATATAAGTGTTTGATGAAAAAAAAAGGTGAAGGAGGTGGAGGATATTTAATGTAAAAAAAAAGAGAAGGTACGCCTCCTCTCCTTCTTTCTACCTCTCTTTCTCTGCCACCCAAATGAAGCTTTCACTCGATCGGCGTTCATCGTTCGCTGTTTTGATTTCAGTAGCGTTTGATTGCATGTCTGTACACCACTATAATCATTGTCATCGTTTGCTTTTACTGAAATCACTTTGCTACCATCGGTTAGCGAAGAAAATGTACAGTCGGTCGGCAATAATATAGACGGTACGTCGTAGACGATAAGTAGCAACAGCAGCGGCGACGGCATAGTAGGTAGGGGACGAGCGTTAAACACGAACAAGAAGACATGGCCGTGCGCCCCACTCGCCTAACATTGCCGCCACACTACTGGCTCCTAACAATTGCAATCTTGTGCGTCTGTAGTCGCTGCCCTACTTTGTACCTGGGTAAAACGGCATCGAATAGCTGTACTTGTAGTACTACAACTACCGTTAGTGCGTGCGGTCGATCATGGAGCGCTCTATCTTACCAACCGCATATTTGCCGGGCGATAGTTAGTATAAAGTAGTATATATTAATTCGTTTGTTTTCGTTTAACCTAACTAACCGGAGGGAATCACCGTTTTATTTTTGGAAACCTTCCGTGTTGATCCAGTGCAACCCTACAAGATTTATTTTTTTATCTCACAATACCATGTGCAATAAAATACATTCGCGTAACACCGCGTAACGTGAAGGAAAAATCAAACGAGATATCGGCAAGAAATAAACAAAATCAAAAACTCTCTGGAAATTAGTGTATGTTGCGGCTTCCTCTTCAAAGTAGTGCGTAAATCTCAGCAGCGATAGAAGCAAAATTTCTGCTTCCATCCACCACCTCAACACTCAAGATTCTGACCCTTGGATTGTACGATTTTTACCTGATGTAAACATGCCCACGTAACATTTCGGCGTCAGTCGTTACGGAGGAAAATTTTTCCCGACGTTTCGGGGAAAATTTTCCGGGAAACACGCTGCACCTATGTCGGATGGATGGCTGGAGATGTCTTCGCTAGGTAAGATACGATTCCCCAATTTAAAAAAAAAGTTATTATGCAAACAATTGGATTTAAACGAAGGCAACTAGGTGGCGTTTGCGGTGCATTTTCTCTTAGAGATTGGCTCTCTTAATAGATAGGAAAGAGACGGTTGTTTCAAATGCTTTTTTTCCCTAATGATAGAGAAAGAAGCAGAGAGAAACCTTCATCAGGAAATTACATCAGACATCTCGCATAGCCATGGTTCTAAATCGTGCTCATGGATTTTTCGATAGAACGTCTTTGTGGTGAAGGTTATTTTCGTATGGAACACTAAATGCAACGCAACTAAATATATTAAGACGTAACTTATTATTTTTAAAACGGAATTCGTTTGCTGAAACGCAATATCAACACATGCGAAGTGTTTGAATTCAAAATTTTTGGTAAATTCTAACACCTATTTATTTTTTTTCCCGTAAGATGAATCTTAATGTTCCAAAAAGAGGATGCCTACCCTTTTCGGTGTATTAAAAAAAAAAGATTCGATTTACCAATTTGTACTTCATTCCACGCCTTATTTGGCCACAGAAAAAGCGTTCGTTGTATCAAAACACCTTGCTTCCCCTCTAGCAAATAGTCCTAATTTCTTTTTTAAATCGTTTGTTTTGTGAGTAAAAAAAATATTTTTTCTCGAATAACATTAAATATCGAAGAAAACAATCGCACAGGCAAACAAAGTTATATTTAAAATATTGACTGAAAAACAACTGTAAATTGAAGTGTAAGAGGAGCATCGCGTGATGTAATTGCCGGATTCCCGGAATGTGGAAGTCATATTTGCCCGGGTGATTTTCCGGGAGAAACACCTGTTGCTCCTCTTTATGTACCTTTTTGCAATCCATTATACATAGAGAACGTAAGCGCTTATGGGTTAATGAGTAATTTGTAATTAATTTTAATTTTCGGGAAGTGGAACTTCATTTGTTTTTAGACATTTTTCGAATTTTCTTTAAAAAAAATCTTCTTGATTACTTGAAATTATGTGGTGGACAGTAGTAAATGTATTTGTTTGGTTGTTTTTACTCTTATTGAATAGGATCACGAAAACAACATAACGAGGAACAAGAAAGAAATTATTAACAAAATACTTTATTTTCATATTTGTGTTCTTGTTCTTTCCTTTAGTTCTACATACGTCAAATCTAATATTTGCAAAAATAGTCTTTTTGCATTAATTTTGGGGAGTCCAGTCATCAGCAGTCGATGCAAAATCTTTTCTAGATTAGCACTTTGTGGGAGTTCAAATTTTCTAATAGTAAAACATGGGAGAACCCGAAGGAATTTCATGTTATTTGTTTTGCTTTGCATTTGATTTCTGACGTTGTAAACCTCGGTAATCGGTTAACTTTTTTGATTCTGGATATGATTTTTGCAAAGATATTTCTGTGAATTCATACTATTAAGTAAAATCAAAGTAGCAACATGTGAATTTACACATAAAAATTATAGTTTTTTCATTACATTAGCGGTTATGGAAAATAAAAATATTCTATAAAAAATCATTTTTTTTTATGTGCTTCTTAAGCAAATTTAAATTCTTTTTCTACGGCGTTGCACCTTTAATACAATTGTCCCTCTAAAACATTTGGTGACTATACACTTTATTTAGTAAATTAAGCGAATACAACAATGAAGATTCTTAATTTACAACATTCCATTAGTGTTTCATGGTGGCTGCCTAATTAAAATGGATACTCATGTAGTTTCCAGGATGATTCAATTTATTGTGATAGAAGCAACGCCGCACTTGAGAAATTCTAGAGAAAATGCAATTGAAATAACTGACATTCCTGTCGAAGCTTAAGTTCAAGGTCAATTTGCTAATAGCTTGCATATTCACGTACATAAATGTACTCTTTATTCAGAACTACACCTTCCATAGCCATACGCCATGCAGTTAGGCTTAATATATAAGACACGTTCGTGCATATACATAAATAATATACTTGTTGGGTACCGTTATTTCCCGTTGCGCTCTGTTTTTTTATTGTGTTTCTTTCTTTCTTTACGCCATAAGGACGCTGCTGTGATTTGCATCCAATAAAATATAGCACAGGTGATCCGGTATATAAGGATCACTTTGAATATATGCTCGAATGTGTAACGTTATTCACCGTACAGCGTGCGGAATCCACTTTATACCGGTACCTATACAAAAGATGACGTGAACATTTGAAAGTGAACTTTCACTAGTACGCCGGAAGACTAACTGTTAATCTCATTGTACTGTAACGACCATTAGCCATATTTGTACTTATGATGGTATGCATTATGGTTTGTGGAAATTGAAAACGCTTTGTGTTTAGTTAAATGTACGTATCACCTTAGTGTTCTTTAGTTTCTGCATATCTTTTAGTTACACCTAAATTTTGGTCTTAAATAAATAAAAAACTGCATAAGGTTAAGGTAGGACAACACGAGGGAGTGAGGTAAGAGCTCTTGTATGCCCTGAATAAAACGCAATACATGCAAACGATGATATTTCCGCGTAAACGTATGAAACCAAAATTGATAGCTAATGCCTCAGAAGAAGCTAGGGGTGTTTGCAGTTTGGAAAACAACAGAACTGTTCTCACTTCTCAATAACCGTGCTACTCGTACTAAAGTTATTGAACTGATAAACATAGCCAAAGAGAATGGAGGAACATCCAAAGAACTCAGCAAGAAAACCCACCTCAAACCGAGAAAATTGTAGCGTTTAAGCGCACATGTGCCTCTGCGAATAGACAGAATAGACGATATTCTGTCTATTCGCAGAGGCACATGATCCACGTGCGGATACATCCATAACAACATGAAATCAAAGAGTAATAGGAGAAAGAAGAAAGACTGCAATTATTACATCTTCTCCTTACAAAGCAGAATTAGTAGAAGGGATGAATAAGAACAGAGAAGCGGAACAAGAGGAAGAAAACAAAAAAAAAAATGAAAGACTAAGGAAGTTCTAAAACGTGCGAAGCTTACATCCAAAGAGTTATCTAATGAAAATGATGAGAACCCATGAACATATAAGATTTTGTGTAACTTCAATAAACGCATAACTTTGTCCCATTCGGTTCACAATATGGAGAGCAGTTTCCAAACTTAATGTGCTGCGACTGATCTTCTGAAGGACTTCTGTAATACACACACACAAAAAAAAATTAAAATGCTTGCGTAATGTAAAAGGAAGGAATTCTTTACCAAATCCCTCCTTTAGGATTCCTTTGTAGATGGCTAAGATGGAGATTAAAAGAGAGCTATGACGACTTCGAAGACTCTCCTGGTAAAACCCTCAAAAGAAAAGTCGGAGGAATTGCTGAACATGAGTAAATCCGATGTTAGATTGTGGAGCGGCACCGTAACTGATCACTGTCCACTAAACAAACATTTTCACAAAATGGGATTCGTAACTGACATCTTATTTAGCTGTTAGTTATCATCGTTTGTATTGGTAGCTTGATCACTTTAAACCATCAATATCAATTTGCGCTTGGAAATAGAGCCATAAGCTTCGTCTGGAATTCAAATCCATATTCCTAATGCTGAAGGAAATTTTAAGTTTTAGTTCAGTTTCAGGTGTTCTTACTTGTTTAAAACGTTCTAAAAACTACTAGACAATCTCGCATTTCTTAAACAACCAACAGAAAGGCGATTTTCAAATTCAGGGGTTCTACATTCACTGTTTGGATGTTCTGCTAGCTTTGGTACTCATTTTGGCACCCATTTTAAAGAATCAAAGGCTTCCATTTCAAAGAGAAAACCTCGCTTTCATTGGTGCCACCTTTAGCCAATTTATCAACCTTCTCATTTTCTCAAGTTTAGTTATCGTACCGATACAGTAATTCCTCCGCCTCAACATTTGCGATGTATTTTGCTCTGAATGTAAATAAAATGTTATGCAGGGTTGCTATATACAACATTCCCAAGATTTTTTTTTATAATTTTTTTAAATAATACCAGTCATAGGATGCTTACATCATAAATTCAAACTCTGGCAAAAATTGTCTATTAAAGCATAAATTTCGAGGATATGCCATACCTATTTCAAACGTAAGAAATTACTTAATAGGTTGGTCAATGAATTTGCTGTGCGAGTGGATTGGCAAACCTTCGAAAACAGTTCCAATAAAAATTCGATTTGGCCGCCGTCTCCGGTCAGAAATACACGCTGCCGAATTTACCGCGTACCGTCATCTGACAAATGACGACATCTCAATGTAAAGGTCCGAAAAAGATTATCCGGTGGAGTTAGGTCAGTAATGCAAGCAACATATTTCGCCAAATGCATTTTATTTAACTAACGCAACTATCGCCAACTGTAAGAACGTATGCGTTGAAACTATAATTTCATAACAGTGCAATGGCTAAACTTTTTCTATCATCTAGAGACCCTGGCTTATTTTGTCCCCCTAAACCTCGGAAAAATTGTATTTGCCTCCACTACGCACTCAAAAGATATGTAGACTGTAGACAATCTTGATATTTTTAAAAAATATTAAGAAAGGAAGAAAGGAACATTATTTAGCTTTGGTTTGTGAGTAATTTTTGCGAGAAAAAATAACAAAAAGCTTACGACTTGCTTTAATAATGTTACTACTTTCGGGGCAAGGTAATTAAATAACGAGACAGGAGTTAGAAATGTGATTTATTGCGAACAAGGTTACAACTTACTTTTATTCCCATCAACGTAGTCCCCTCCCCTATCTGTACACCGCTGTGTTCCTGCCTTGCGTTGTTCGAAGGAATGCTGTAGGTCATCAGTTATCAACCCGTTCAACAACTCCGCCGTTTTTGGTTTTACTGCTTCTACAGATAAAAAATGTGTTGCCCTAAATACACTTCCCACTTTTGAGGATGGTCAAGCACAAGAATGCAACTTCTTCGCTGAAAGCTGCTTCACAGAGAGGACATGTGGATCCTGAGGCGAAATCCATCAATAAATCTTTTCTTCCTTACTTCTTCCATTAACTTGACGAGGACTTGTTTGTAGTATTCTTGATTAACGGTTTGACCCACAGGCACCCATTCAGTCATGCTTAACAACCCTGATATCGAAAAAACAAACGATCAGTTTTAACTTACTCATTCGCCTCCTTTTTTCATTCTGGGTGACGTGGAAGTCTTCCAGTGCATCGATTGACGCTTTGTTTCTGGGTCGTACAGGAACATCCATGTTTCATTACATGTGTTAACAACCTAGTTCTTCTGTAATTGGCTTATGTTCTTGAGAGAAGTCCCAAAACTTCTTACTTCTCACTGTTTATTTGTTAACATTCACTATGTCTGCGATCATCCGCACGCTCAAACTATTTCATCAAAATCTAGTGGAAACTGTTACAATTCTCAACAAATTTGCCATGTTATTAATCGAAAACCTTCTTCAGGTGTAGCTTCATTCCTCGGGTACTTATTGAAGACCAGAATAGTCACCCTTAATAGATATTTGAGATCATAAACTACCAGTTAGATAATTCAATAACCAGTTCAAAAGGGGGAGCCCTTTTCAAATCCTTACCTTAGCAAACTTAAATGGTTAGAAAGATATTGTTAGTCACCACTCCTTCCGTAACACCCGGTAGAATAAGAACAAAAACCTTCTTCCGAAATAAAGTTATTTGAACCTACTAACTAAAATTCCACTGCGTATATTCCAAGCAAAACATTATCTACGCCATCGGTGACTATTTTAGACGCCTCAGCATCTTTTCCACAAACAAAAACAGCATGCATTTCTCCTAAGCTGAAAACGACTAAAAAACAAACACGAAATCGATAATTTGAGTAAATTGAATAATCCTTGAACTTCGTCAGTTATTTACGCGGAAAAAAAACATAATTATTACTTGTTTTGATTACGCGCAAAAAAAATCATTAGAAAACCGTCTTATTTCGTAAGTGGGCCGCGTAAGTGCACTCTGTTTCCTGTAATCTGCTCATGCGTTTCCCACTTTTGTGTGTACTATTTTCTGTTTGCATCTGGACGGTGCTTGTTTGGCATTTCAATTCGATAACGTAAGTATGTACATAGTTTTCTCGCTCACGCTTGCATATATTCCAAAAAAATACTGTTTATGTGTATGTAGATAGGTACTTACTAGATCTAAATACTCGCAATGTTGTGTACAAACTACTCTATTCGATCATTTTACGTATGCTTATATATACAGTGTATTTCAATGGAAACTGTCTGGTTTAAATAATTTTTTGACCCATTAATTCTCGGTGAAAAGGTAATAGGTTGTCAATAGAAAGAGCAAACTAATTCAATTAGTTGACTACGAAGTCACTAACGATAAATTCGATAAGTTGTTGGTCCACGAAAGGTCCACCTAAAACAGGAAATTATGAAAGGCAAACATACCAGAAGAAAATCGAACGAAAGCCTTCAAGCAAGAGATAAGAAAGACGATATATTTCGGCAAAGAAGATGTCGGGATACCAGCAGATTTTTTGGCATATCAAGGAAAGCTGACGATAATTTATTAATTGAACTGACTATACGTATGGAATGTTAATAATTAAATGCGGATCGACCAGCTTCGAACGTGCATAATATGTCGCCTATCTGTTAAAATTCTCTCTTTTTTTATTTATTGCTTTTGGGTATTTATAATCGTTTATTCAAAGAACCATATCCCAAAAACAAAACGAAAATTACGAGGTAAGTATAGAACTTCAAAATGCAAGCAACCTTTTTCCATCAAAACTTCCAAAATGTTACTACGAAGAATTTCACTTTTACCAATTACGGTATTTTGGAAATTAGTCCAGAAGCCTTCATCCTAACTTATCTAACTTTAACATTATTTCCTCAATTTGGATAAACCGTTTGCTCTTGTTCCAAAATGCAACGATGCTTTTTCATGTCTCCAGAGAAAAGAGCAACAATTTTCTATTCCTTCAAACTTCATTTCTGCATTGCTTTCACTTATTTAATCGCAAACACCGTATTCAAATCCAAATGATCGCAGATCTATTAATAGGCGTCCTATTCACTGTTCCATACCATGCAATGCTTAGGAATCAAGATCCGTCTAAAAGTATCCAACTTTTGGGAACGCTACTGTACGCGAGTTTTTAATTTAAACAACGTAATCGATTTATACGCCGCTACGAATTATAACTTGGCTAGTAGTTGTTTGTCTGGGCTGACATAATTTTAAAACACAAACGTGAATGCAACAACTTACGTATGTATGTCGAAGGTCACTTCTTGCTAAGTTCAAGGCGCACAAGATTGTGGTCACTGCGGACATAATTCGTGCCGTGTGTATGTGTAGATGTGGCTAACGTTAGGTGCCTCACATCGCACAATTTTGTGCAGTTTAAACGAAATGCTACGAAAAAAATGGTTTGGAATAAAATTAGTAAGTTCATGGCAATTAGTGTAGCTTTAATTTAAATTAAAAAGAAAATTGGAACAAGTCTTCTTCTAATTATATTGTCGATAAGAGATTTGTGGTAGATTCTAGCCGAATTAACATAAACTGCATCGAAAAACCAGTTAGAGAATTAATGTTCTCGCTCTAAAGATCTACTTAGGAGAATAAATTAACATAAAGGTGTATTTTTTAAAGCTAACTCTAAATTTGCCGACGTCTTTCATTATTCAATTTATCTGTATTGTATATCTGAGGCCAGTTTCTTCAGACATATAACAAAGAAAACAAAACTGGCTGGTGCATTGCCTTGATGAAGCAATTCTTTCTTTTTCGCCAAATGCAGCCGTTCTTTCTTGATTTCATCATTCAAACGCTGCAGTACTCGCCGTTTTTCCTTTTTGAAGATAATCAATGAAAATTACCCCGGCAGCAGATGAAATTGTCTTCGCCTTCTTTGGAACCGATTCTCCCCATTCCATGTCCACTGTTCTTTCGCCTCAAGTGTTAAGTGATCCACCCATGCTTCATCCATGGTTATGAATCTACACGAAACTCAGCATTACTGCTGCGAACTATCGCCAAACAATCCTCACGACGCTGTTTTTATCTCAGCACTTATCCTGCCTGCTACGGTTATCCTATACACCATTTTGTAAATTTTCGTCACCATTTCTGGCGTGGTCGACCACTGCGATATTCGCCTTGGCAGTTTGTACGACCTCATTTAAACCCTGCCACCATATATAAACGAACGGCTTTGATATTGGTTGGACTGACATCTTTCAAGTAAAAGTATAGTAAGTATCACCAATTTTTCCCATTTTTACAAATTCATTGACAGCGTTCGCTATCAATCAAATATTAAACAATGTAGCGCCTTCAAACTTAAGGTAAATTGAAATTGGTGACTCGGTGTGAGTTCAAAAGTGTAACTAGTGCTGCGGTGTTGCACAATATGCGCAGCTTTTATATTTGTTTTGTTGCTACAACTGATTTGAAAAAGATTTTAATTGAAGGAACTGTAATACCGCGTAAGAAGAAAGTACTGCAAACAATTTTAAATTTATTCAATATCTTTTAGAAACATTTTCGAATGTCACAAGTTACAACTGTTAGAACTTACAATGCCAGAAAAATCCACCAAATGCTTCTCTAAGAAGAAACAAAAAACATTGACAAATTAACAAACTTTATAAAACTCTTCCCTATCGTTGGTAAAAAGAAAAATCAGAAAACCAAACATTTGATAATATTCTTAAGAATAAGTAAGGATTTATTTTTGAAGGTGAGTTACTTGAATTACGCATAAAATATTTGCAAAAGAGCAAGAAGAAAGCCAAAAATATTGCTCTTATAGGCGCGATACGATCGAGAAACGATGGTAGTGAGCCATCTATCGCGCAAAATTCTAAATAGCAACGGCCATTCATCTATGCTCCGATGGGCTCTGCTAGGCGCTAACAAATTCAACAGGTTGCTTCGCCATTAATGACGATACCGTTTTAGCGTTGCGAAGTAACATCCATTACTTAGGTTGCTACCATGTACGAAATGGTTAATTATATTCTATTTCTATTCCAATCAAGGGCTATTTAATTTTGTAAGAACAAAAATCGACATCTTCGTATATTTCACATGAAAATTAATGACTCGGTCCTCAGGCGCTAATGACATAGCTTTCAAGTTGTTTCTTTAGTAGAACTTATTTTAAATAGAAGAAGTATTTTTTTACCTTGTTCAGGTTGTTTTAATGATTCATGCCCTCCATAATGTTTCTTTTTCCAATTCCTAGGACCAAGTGACCAACAATTGATGTGTCTCTTCGATTATTCAAAATTATAATTTCTTTCTTGCTAAAAAAATTGCATGAGGTAAAATAGTTTATAGATGTTAGCTATCTACATGGATCCTGGTTCAATAAAAATATGGAGTTCGGTTCAATGCGATATACATAAATCAATTAATTTAAATCAAGAGCTCTTTTAAGCCAGAATCTTAAAAGCTTCATTTTCGTTAAGCTAACCACAACACTTTATCATTACAAATTTGGTCACAATTACAGCATTGGGCACGGTGCTATTAAATAAATATCGTTAAAGAAGCTCTAGTTATTAACAAACTGCTAAGTCTTAAGGAGTGAATACGAAGAAGCTATAAGATTGGGAACAATATTTAGCAAAATTTCCCTGTTTTGTTGTTTATTTCGAAATTAAATGTATGAACGTAGAAGATCGTTGATGCCGAAGAATCCTTATCCTGCAATTTAATTATGCAAATAAATTTCTGCGAATTCAAAACAACTTCTGTTTTTTCTTGGAATTTCCTGGAAAACGTCTTATGTGACTTTATGAAATTGATCAGAAAAAGAACTAAGAACTTACGATTAGAACAACAGAGAACGCTATTTTTTTGCGAAGGATTGTAATTTGTCACAGAATTAATTCCAATTTAAATTAATAATAAACATAGTAATATTCAGGTAGTAATTGCAAATATTTAGGCATAAATATACACGCTTCAAGGAAATCAAGAAGGTTATAGTCGCTAAAATCCATTCTTTGCGGTAACTCGTAACTCACATGCAGCGATTTATGCGAACCATTGCGATTGGCCATTCCACCGGATTAGTTTATTCATTCACCGCGTGGAAAATGCGCAACTTGTACGCTTCAAAGTTACATTACCACGTCCAGATTCTCACAAGAGTGACTCACGATTTTCAAACCGGTATTTTTACCGTAGTAAACATGGTGCCTAATGCGTATGCAGAGTTCGAAAATTAATTCTGTGAATTATATTTGCATGCCGGGCCAAATCCGGATGAACTTCGCAGATAATCGTTCGATTTTTTTTCATTCTAATTCGCGAATAGAGTTTATCTCTAACGCAAAGAACGTTGATTTGCAATTGTTGTCGTTATTTTCTATTCTCGTTACGACATACATTCACGTAGTAAGTGTAATATGGATTATAAATAGATTTTAGGCCAATGCAACGTATACACTAGCGTTTAAAATAATCTTTACAGTCTTAGTAAAGGACGTAATAATAAGGATAATATCTTATTAGTGTTAAGGTAATGATAATAATAATAATAATTAGTTGCAAATATTTTGACAAATTATCTGATTACCTCGTTTGTGTTCATACAACAATTAGTCGATTGATTACCATCTTTTACAAATGTGCACTGATGAGCTGTTACACATCGAAACGTGCTAGCTAAGCTGTTAAGCAATCCTTACGGCCTTCACAGATGGTGATGCCAGGAAAAATGTCTTCATTTCTAATTGTTGCAAGTTTAAAGCAAAAATCGCAAATGTAATCCTTAGCCGACTCCCAACGGCCACTACACTCTTCATGTGCCCACCCCCACAAACTACACACCCGAACCACATCTGTTTGTTACGTCCGAATTCTCCACAAATGAGACATTCATCTCCATTATCCATAACATCTTGAAGCCCCATGTCATCATCGTCAATTCTGGGGTGTCATTTTCAATGGCCTTCTTTCTTGTAATTTGCCCAACTTTCCATCTTTTAGACTTAATAATAATAATTTTATGAAAACAATGTTGTAAATTTTGCAACAAACAACAAATAGCGCTAATTTTGACTATTGATTTTTTTTTGTTTTTTGAAATTTGGAAACAAAAATTAATCACAGGAGGCTAGATCTAGACTATAAGGTGGATGGTCAATTTTTATGAAGCCACATTTAGCCACAGCAGCTTTCGAAAGTTTTGACTTGTGGACTTGTACACATTGTCGTGGAACAACAAAACACCTTACGTCAGTGTTCTGCATCTTTTCAGTTTAGTAGAATTGCATTAAGCTTGCATAAGCTCTGCAATACTCTCCTGTTACCGTATTACCCAGTGATGGGTATGGGGCGATTGCAAAAAAATATCTTAGCCTAGGAGTAAATATAATATGCATATGCAAGGATATTTATTTCTAATGTAAGCTTTCCGTTAATGTGCATGTAAATCCCCAAATCTGATGGGAGCTCCCAGTAAAGCTACTAATTGTCGTAAAAAAACCAACAGCTTAACAAACAACACCATATTGATTGGTAATATTTGTGGAACCAGTTACAATGAAGAAATAAAGAATATATTACGTTAATTTGAAGTAATAAGACAAAAGAGATCTTCGAGATCGAGAAGGAAATGTCTGTAATAATTGAGAATTTAATACGGCAAATTGAGGAAAAGATAGAAGATGAAAACACTAATAAACAGTTTATTTTGTTACGTACTCCTCAACAATTCCGAATTATCTCTAAAAAATTACGAATGGTGTTGATTGAGATACCAGATTGTCATATCATCCATGCATGAAATGTCCCGTAAAAAACGAAAGTAAATTTAGAAGTACACGTGTACGTACATACCAGGTGTGTCGGTAATTCCTTTCCGGTTTTTCCGGCAGATGTCACTGGCCATAAGTATGAAATGTTATGATTTGATACATATGTAATTTTATTCTACTGACATTAACCTTAAAACTACACAAGTTACGTTCCGCCAAAATAACAGCGTTATAGATTTATAATTTTTTGAAAATGTCGAGTTTTGTGCCTGAAAACGTGCATTTGCGGCACGCATTACTTTTCTTGTTTCATCAAAAGAAAAAAGCCGCTGAAAGTCATCGTTTGCTAGTAGAGACTTACGGTGAGCATGCTCCAACCATAAGAACATGTGAAACGTGGTTTCGACAATTCAAATGTGGTGATTTCAACGTTCAAGATAAAGAACGTCCTGGTAGGCCGAAAACGTTTGAAGACGCGGAATTGCAGGAGCTATTGGATGAAGACTCAACACAAACTCAAAAACAATTAGCAGAAAAGTTGAATGTGGGCCGAGTAGCAATTTGTGAACGATTACAAGCTATGGGAAAGATCCAAAAGATGGGGAGATGGGTGCCACATGAATTGAATGACAGACAAATGGAAAATCGAAAAATCGTTAGTGAAATTCTGCTTCAAAGGTATGAAAGGAAGTCATTTCTGCATCGAATAGTAACGGGTGATGAAAAATGGATTTATTTCGAAAATCCCAAGCGAAAAAAATCATGGTTATCACCTGGCGAAGCTGGCCCATCGACTGCAAGGCCAAATCGCTTTGGTCGCAAGACCATGCTCTGTGTCTGGTGGGACCAGATTGGTGTCGTATATTATGAACTGTTGAAACCGGGAGAAACAGTTAATAGTGATCGCTACCGACAACAAATGATCAATTTGAACTGTGCATTGATCGAAAAACGTCCACAATACGCTGAAAGACATGATAAAGTGATTTTGCAACATGACAACGCGCCGTCTCATACAGCAAAACCAGTCAAAGAAATGTTGAAATCACTTGGATGGGAAGTTTTATCGCACCCGCCGTACTCTCCAGACCTGGCTCCATCCGACTACCACCTTTTCGCATCGATGGGGCACGCGCTTGCAGAGCAGCACTTCGCCGATTTCGAAGAAGTTAAAAAATGGCTCGATGAATGGTTTAGCTCAAAGGAGGAACTGTTCTTTTGGAATGGCATTCATAAATTGCCTGAGAGATGGACAAAATGTATAGAATCAAATGGCCAATACTTTGAATAAATAAATTTTAACTATCCATTCTGAGTAACGTGTTTTCTTTAGCGAAAAAACCGGAAAAGAATTACCGACACACCTGGTATATGCGTATATTTTATGTAGCTGTTTTGATATAAAAGATTGAGCAATCAGTCTGTAGATGTACGCCAGATAAAAAAAGATTGCCTTGAATTTTCGAATTGTATGTTGGTCGAGATAAATTTACTATAACAAACATGACACAAGATAATTATAATATACGTATACACAGCATAAATATATCATAATATAAAAACAAGAAAAATAATGTACAACGATCTGGAAAAGTGCTGTACATAGAGTTACACAATATTACATATATCCGTGACAATGCTGTAGAAGTTTTGTTGCAAAATACGTATTTAAATCATCTGAAGGATTGATTTTCCACACACCCTTTGCTAAACCTAAAATATGAGTAGTGGTTGCAGTTTTTGGCCACCCCAACCGTTCATTGTCGACTGTTGATTGTGAAAATGGCACACACATGCATAACGTGATTATCATATTTTAATAAATTATTTGGCGATTTTGTATGTTCACTAACTTTGAAATATATAGTTTTTGCCTTTCTTGTATATTCAATACCAGATAATTATTGTTAAAACTTTTTTTTTTATTATAGGAACCAGTTTAACCTATTAATATCCGAAAACGAAACATTACTATTGTGTAATATGTAATTAAAAAAAATTAAGAATAATAAAGGTCCGAGCATGCTGACTTGCGGTACCCCTATAAAAATATTCTTCTCGCCTGAATGCACATGAAATTTCAGCCGCCTATCTTCCATTTCGTAAATATGCCCTAAACCAATCATTTGCAATTCCCCTAACACCGTAATCATTTAATTTGCTTAGAAGTAATCCACGTTGCATTGAATCAAACCAATCGATCCATGTAATATATAATCCTAACATAACTGAAGGTTATCTTTTTTTGTGTAGTGGCTTGACTGCACTGCATTACTGTACGCCCGAAATTTCACGGAAGGTAAACCTCATTCACCTCGGCTTAGATTTGCGTAAATGTGTTGCAAGAATTTAATGAGGGCTCCTTCTTTTCAGTCAATATTAAAGCGTCCAACATGGCTGAAATTTTCACGAGAATATTTTTCAAAAGTAACGCCATGTTTACATCGACGCTTGAAACTTTTCACACAACCCTCGTAGATGATCCCCAAGATATTTAAACAATTTATGGAAGCGTGCCAGTGGTAAACAGATTACAGTTTTTGGACGCTGTGCCAAGATGAATGGGGGCCAATCAGAAGACTTGGAAGTAAAACAACAAACTATCGAGTATCTTTCAATTTTAACTTGTAATTCTTTTCCTTGATAAACCGCGATGCACTTTTGACGTCGACTCGAAGATCCTAAACATCCCATGGAATTCCTACTCCTCTGTATATAGATATGCATAGTCATGTAAGCGCATGTTGTTTCAATATTCAATGTTAGATCCTTGAACATTATGCATCTAACCTTAGCGGACGGGAGTTTATTTATGGACATTATCAACATTGATGAAACATTCTGATTTTTTTTTATACGATAGTTGTTCTAGTCATGGCGAGATACTAAGGAAAAATGCATATATATAATCACATACATATATTTAAAACGTATCACGTTGTGGTCTCAACGCGGAAGTCTCTGCCGCGGCCTGGAAGAACGCTTTTTGATTAAGTTCGTGGAAGAGGATGCGTGCGATCGTTTCATATACAGACTGTGAAGGCGGTAATTGTTACCAATTTTCTTGAAAATTTAGTTATTTATTTTCTGATTGAAGGATTTAAGAAAGAATATTCGCCGCATTTTGAAACAAACTTAAATTTTTAACAATTTTTAAAGGAAACTGGTGACTTATTTAGCCCCAAGTTCAAATTTTGTACAAAATCTATAATTTTTTGCTTCAAGAAAGTAACTAAAGAGTTCGTCCAAAACCGAAGTTTTTGTTTGTTGATTAATTAAGCTGCTTTTAATACTCCCAAACCATTCTATCGACGTATTTTTCTCATCATATTTAACAATATTTGTTTTTAAAAGAAGGCCATTTTAAAACAGTCAAACTACCATTTGCTCCCAATTAACACATTTTCAGAAGGTTTCTCCCTATATTGCTTGGAAGTACATGAAGTCATAAGTACTATAAACTTGATTTTCCATTTTGAAAATGCATCACGTCACCAACAGAAGGTTAAGTGATTACGTCAGTTCCGCTTAATTTATTTGGGAAGCAATCATTACCTAAAAGACTTGTTGGGAAAGCATTATATACCGAAATACTCAAACATGGAATTTTCATCGACAAACAGGGTGTATATACGATGTGGCTTTTGCTGTCGCGGTAATCCGCATCTACATGCAATCATCTATTACACTTAAATAGACAATACAATTACGGTTTCATAATAATTATAAAATAGTCGGAGAGCTGTTATAATCATATAATCATAGATTAAGCAACAGTCGTCCACTCAATAACAGGAAATCGAAGTCGTAATTTGAACCGTCCGCCATATTCGCGTAGAATTCCTTCGTTTAGCTTTTGCAAAAGCAACGAAGAAAAAAGAGAACAATTCCACGCCATTATCCAACGTTTTTTCTTCCTTCTTCTGTTAGCTAAAACGACCAGTAATAATTATATACCTGCGACCGATGGTGATTGCGCAACAACGCGGCAAGAGTGCATTACACGGCGTGTTAATTCTGCTTTCTCTTCGTTACATAATTCTCTCTTTCTCTATCGAACGCGAAATTGCCATACGTAAGTATACTTTCCAAACGATTCCCGAGGCTTGTTTATCTTTTCCGTATTGTCGTCTAATACGCTCTTCCTGACGGAACGTTCACTTTACAACAAATAGGCATTTTCTGCCTAACGCGTTGGGATATAATTGCAATAATTGGTGTTCTATTACATTCGAAAAAAAATCTATAGACGTACTTAATTAAATAAATGAAAGAAACACCTGGTATATCATTGCAGAACCCACGATCCTATACAATAACGATACTATAAACCCTATCATACAGTAACATTTTGCGGATGCACTTAATTTAACTTTTAACTTTATTGCCTAAAATTTTCCCTAAAGTTTGCCCAGTTCAAGTTGCTCTGAAGCTGAAGCTGAAGCAGCAATGTCGCTTACGATGGTACAGTGATTAAATTATTCCTCCAACACAAATATGCCAAGTTGTCGCTCTTTTAAGCCGTAATTCTTGAGTATGACTTGAGAAATGTGAAACTTTAATATTAATAAAATGAAGCAATTTATTCTGCTAAAATTATAAACCTTAATCGACAATATAAACTAATAAATTAAACTTAAAAATAATAATTAAGAATATCCTACCAACGATCAATGTAATACTCGCAGGAAATGAAGTACTTGAACCCTTCACTTTTTAAAACTCTACCCACACGAAAGTTGGTCTTGAATCTTTAAAGGCCAATGTCGGACACGTACTACATGAGTGACATTGATCAAAAATTTAACGTCGTCCATCCTAGGTGACCCTCACTGCTTGTTTTTAACGCGTGTGGTTGACACGTCATCAAGAATAAGAGTTGTTGCAGATATTATCTTGTTATGAAACTGAATTTAATTTTTTTTTCGATTTTCCCTTTACAAATTGTTGTAAATGGAAGCCACTAGTGAAGTAATCGAAGATATTATGATAAAACTCAATCTTTAAGGTTAGAGTAATCAATAAAAATGAAATAGCAAAACATTTCAAATTCAACGGACTATGTTAGCGAAATATGCATTGCTTAACTGGTCCGATCAAAGAATTATTTTTTTTTATTGCAAATATATAAAAAATATTGATGTTCGTTGCGAGTCTTGTCAAGGATAACGATTTCGACAACCCAGCTAGAGCCCCTTTAAAAAAGTTTTGCATATTTGTGATCAAGGTAATTTCTATTGCAATTAAGCGGGTACGTCATCATTAGAATATTCTTAATGACGTATTTAGAAATCTGCATTTTTCTCCAACCCAACGCTCTAAATTTTAGATTTAATTTTGCCTTTATGGCATGGGTTTCAACAAGCGATAAAGTCGCCACCCTAATAAAAAAGATGTAAAATAAATTTTTTAAATTCTTGTACCGTAAGAAATATAAACGAAACCCTGCTTTTAAATCTTATCTTTCTATTGCTTCGAACTAAACACTAAATGGGAATGTTTAAGGTTTTATTTAGAGTTTTCAATAATTACTTCTTTAGTGCCTTGCTTCCCTTCCCTTCACTCAGTCTTCCCTCGCGATTTTTGGAACTGAACCACAGTCAATATTTACTTTATCAACAATGATAGCAAGGACTGTGGCGTAGTATGTTCCTTTAAAAATGTATTAGTTACCATTAGTTCCACTTAATATAGTTAAAAAGCCGTTCCTAATTTTCTGTATATTTTTTAAAACTTCCGAGGTATTATCGAAAATCACTCCATGCACTCGTAAAATTTAAATTAAATCCGAGCTGTGGAGTTAACTGTGGCACCTCCGTTACCGAGTCCCTCTGGCTCGCGGAAATGCAATATAATTGAATCTGGCTCCGCAATACATGCATCGTACGCAAAACGCCCAAACACTATCTATTACAATATGGAAATTATACTCGTATGATTCACCACCCATCAGGTGACTAAAGCATTTGCTCTTTGTTTTTAGGAATTATGACTTTAACGAGACCCCCGTGTGAGCTCGACAAGATGAGCCTCTTCCAAGACCTGAAACTGAAACGGAGAAAAGTTGATTCCAGATGCAGCAGTGACGGTAAGTACGTGGCGGCAGGTGGTCTTTCTCTATCTCTTTCTCCGATTCACTCTTTCTTCCTTTCTTCTTTTCTTTTCTTAACTTTGGTTATCTTGTTTCCGCACAACGTCTCACTTTCAATTTCCCCCTTTAGCAAGATTCGACATCTGTTAAACACGAAGCATATACATACGACAGGTGTACGGGAATAATACCTGCACCTCGAGTAACTGGATTTCATTTATCTTACATATTGTGTACACAAGGGGAAAAGAAGGAGAATTAATATTGTAATACGTACAGTTTCCTGTTCTTTCATTAGCTTCTTTCAACATTGGTTTAATCGAAGAATGTTTGGCATAAAAATTGTGAACTGTATTCTTTCCACAATATCGATTTTGCAAAATGCATTTCTTTATAGATGGCTGGTAGGAAACACCATTCATCTCGTGTACACTTAGGTTTCTAGATAATTTTTTACACACAACATATTCTACAAGATTTTACAAGTTTTAAAATGTTTACTTGTTAGAGGTACAAGTGACGGAATAATTTATTCTCTCGTATTAACAAAATTTAAATTACAGAATTTTTAAAGATTCATTTTTCTCATGAATGAATTGGACGGTTTGGATCTCTAAAATAGACAGCTAGCCAGATTTTACTCCCTTGAACTTTCTTATTGAGCTTACTTACTTACTAAGCTGTTTGATAATATTAAAGACAGGCCTCGGGATTTAGAGGAACAAGCCTCTAATGAAATCAATTTCAGGCAGCTGCAAAATATAAAAAGACATTTTCAAAATAGTTGAGCAGCTTTCGGCAAACACTTTCAGTATCCTCTTTGGACCTTTTTCCAGATTGTAATTTATTATTTGTTTCTCATTGTTAGTGTTCTGTTGAAAAAAAGATGTTTTCAGTTGTTACTTCAGTTCCTTCTTAAACGTAAGAACTTATTCAGTAGAGGAAGTAAAGATTTCTGACTTTTGACGTTGGTAGTTTTTATTTTAGGGATTTTAGCGTCTCAAAACTTGTAGAACATGCTGTAAAAATTATCCAAAAACCTAAAGTAGAAAAACCATTAACACGAGGTGAAGTTTTTAACATGCCATTTCCTACTTGGTATCCATAATAAAATAGGCTGTATTGTATAAATCAGATGGGGGAAGATTGCAGTTTTAGGAACTCAATTCAATTAATTTTTTTTTTAATACGCTAACTAGATGTCTGGAAATAGCTGCTTTTTTTATTATTTCGTTCGATACCTTTAGCTCCATTATTATTGACTTTTGAAAAAAGGTGTAAAGAAGAATGTTGTAAGCAGAACTTTTTATTTAAGCTATAATTGTCTACTAACCAACAAGTAAATATTCTTCGGTGCTCAATTGAGATTTCTGCATTAAGTCAGCTCCCAAGATGAAAACGACAAATATCCTTTTGTTACCGCAGCAAGTCCGATGTTGAAATGAAAAAAAAAGAATTTATAAAGTAGTGTTATTGGCTTGTTCGCAGAGCAGTTAGAAATTTCAAAGTACTCCGTTTTGTTGGCAGTCCTTCCGAATTGTAGTTTATCAAATTATCAGAAGAATTCCGATTTGATTTCAAATTCCCACCCACACTCTTCTCATCTAATCTTGCAGTTACTTGTCAATTTAAGTTCAAGTTCAAATATGAGTGCTAAATAGATCAAAAATGAAAATAAACTGACTCTGCGAACAAAGCCTATTGTTAATTGAAGCGAGGAAACTGAGATCATTGAAGAGCGAATCATATAAGCCTAAATAACAACCGTAAAGCTGTTGCTCATATTCATGATATTAATAAGGGAGGGGTTTATTTCGATTAATTGAAAAAGTATCAATCAAAGCAATACACCTACGTTAGAGTAGGCAACCATCCGCACAATCTGCTTTTAGGCAATGTCTCTGTCCGCTTCTAGGCGAATCGGTCGCCGATACTAGTACATCTTCGCCAGATCTCATCAGTCCGTCTTCGCCTAAAATGTCCGAAGTTGGTCCGAACCCGCCCAGTCCCGATTCCACGCCCGGAAGGTCGATCAAGCTGGAACCACCGCAGGATCCGATCACGACGCGACTGGAAGAGCCGAGCGTCTTCGATGGCGGAGGCTTCGGAGGAACGACCAGCGTGATAAGGGCGCTCCCGGTAATCAGATCCCACAGTCCACCCGTGAGACCCGCACCGACCACCAGTCCCATTCAACCGCCGCGACCCCATAGCTCACCCGGACGACCCGCCAATACTAGTCCGGTCATCAGACACAGTCCATTGATTATGTCACCGCCACCACAACAGCAATTACTACAACTGCAACTACCGCAACAGCAACTACAGCAACATCTACCGCCTACTAGCCCGCTAGCACAACCCGCCTCTTCTTCTTCATCTTCATCATCCTCATCGTCATCGGCGATACGCAGTACGCAAGGCGTTATCGCCAGTCAACAAGCGACGGTCATCCAAAGCCAATTATGGTTGCATAATTCTCGTATAAACGGTGTCAACCCGGAACTGATTGGTGGAAATTTCAGCGGAAGCCTGCAGGGACATCCTGGAGAAATAAAGACTTCTTCTTCGACGTCGACAACGCATAGATCGACGCCAATAAGACATACTCCAACTGTGATTATGGGCGAGGCAGGCGGCGTTAGGACGATGATCTGGTCGCAACCGCCTCTCACCGTTTCGCAAACCGGCGGCGCCACCATCGACCCGTCTCAACTGCTGCCGACCACGTCCAATTGGGGTACCGGCAACAGTTCCACGTTAGCCGGTCCGAATTCGATGGACGATAAGGTCGCCGCTCAGACCTTACTGAATCTAGGGCAAGATAGACCGCCTCGTTCAGCTACCACCGTTAGGGCGGTGGGCAGCGTTAGATCGCCGACCGCCGCAACCTTGCCATCACCTTTCACGAACGTGCCTCTAAATATGGAAAGGTTATGGGCCGGCGATCTAACGCAACTGCCTACCAATCAGCAATTCCAAGCGGTCAACCTGTCGGCGACGACGACCATAACGCCCTCCTCGATCATTTACGAGAGCCGACCGATCGACATCAAGCTACCTGGGATCAAGGAAGTACCGCCCGCACCGCAGGAGACCGCCGAGGAAGAGGACCAACCGATGATCTGCATGATATGCGAGGACAAAGCTACCGGTCTCCATTACGGTATTATAACGTGCGAAGGGTGTAAGGGTTTCTTTAAGAGAACTGTTCAAAATCGAAGGGTCTATACGTGCGTCGCGGATGGTAATTGCGAAATCACCAAAGCCCAAAGGAACAGGTGTCAGTATTGTCGATTCAAGAAATGTATTGAGCAGGGAATGGTCCTGCAAGGTTCGTAATAGCATGGAACCGAATTTGTTCTAACAATAAATGCACATCAACCATAATATTGGCTATACAATCTATTTGCGCCTATTATTTATACATTTAATCAAATTTGTATAGAACCAAAGTGTGCTCATTAACTTAATATTTCATCATACGAACGATGTCAAGAAACATTTGATTCTAGATTACGTAGATTGTTGATTGGATTGATATTGGAATAAATATAGACTTTTTCACCGGAAAATGTGACCAAACTTTCGCAAATTGGATTCTTCAGCTTCTACTTCTATTCCTGTTTATTATATTCAAATCGCTGTATAATTTGTTGTCATATTGAACCTTTGATATGCATTAATTGTTGGAACGACGGTGCTGAATTAACTAATTAGTCAAATTAATTAAATACAGCGTCACATGTGGGCTGTGAAGTTTTTGTTTTAACTTCCAACGTTGCCATATGCCGTGGTCATTAACAAAAATCTTGAAAAATTTGATGGTAGTGGTGAAAGTTTTAACAACTACTTGTATCGTATTTGTTCTAATATCTTCTAAGATTGTCGGTTTGCTATTTTTGTAGCTGTACGAGAAGATCGAATGCCTGGCGGACGTAACAGCGGCGCCGTCTACAACCTGTACAAAGTGAAATATAAAAAACACAAGAAGGCCGCCAGCAAGCAGACTACGTCGAAACCGACGACGGAAAAGCCGATGCTCTCGCCCCAAGTGAAGGTCGAACCGCAGCCGGCCACCATACCGGCCCACCTAGTCAACGGTACTATATTGAAGACGGCATTGACAAACCCCAGTGAGGTAGTGCATTTAAGACAGAGACTGGACACTGCGGTCAGCAGTAGCAGGGACCGCAACTATTCGATCGACTACACGCTGTCGATGATACAAACGCTAATTGACTGTGATGAATTTCAAGATATTGCAACGCTTCAGAATCTGGACGATCTGCTGGACCATAAGTCGGACTTGAGCGAAAAACTGTGTCAAATCGGTGATTCAATCGTGTACAAGTTGGTGCAGTGGACAAAACGGTTACCGTTCTATCTGGAATTGCCGGTGGAGGTTCACACCAGGTTGCTAACACACAAATGGCACGAGCTGCTGGTGCTGACGACGTCCGCCTATCAAGCGATCCACGGTGGTAGCGGCAACGGCAGCAAGGCGTCTGCGGAACCCTTACCAGCGCCAACCGAAGCAGACTTTAACCAAGAAGTAAGTAGCTAAATTATCATTTCATTGTCTATTTACACAAACACATATTACTTATTTTACTGGATGGAAATCCAAACCTCAAGTGTGGTAGGGAACAGCTATGGGGTTATATACACTAAAGGATATCCGGCGCAGTACATTTTCCTTTAAAAATTCGGACGCTACAATATTTTAACATTAATTTACAACGTGCATGCATTCATCTTTATTTCTGGATTATTGTAATTATTTTATTTGAGAGTAACTCTTCAGAATACATTTAAAATTGTGTTGCTTTCACTCGGTCTCCTCTTAAGATTCTATATTCAGTGCAGATATTGGGCAATTTTATGTTTTAACATTTCATCATTCGGTTTATTTGTCTTTCCACACAGTTTACACTGCGACCGTTCGTTATATACGTTAAAAATTCAACTTCTACGCTATCATCAACCCGTTTACATTTTTTAAAGACAAATTTGTAACCTTAAGTGAAAAGATTTAGTTACCAAACGTACATTAATGCCGGGTTTCCACCAAACAGACTAGTTGAGTTTCTGTTTTGTTTCAGACAGACTCAACAAATCTGAAACTCTATTTCCACCAAACCGATTAGTTTTGTTTTTGTTTTCAGTACGTTTCAACTATTGAGTTGTGAAGTTGAAAACACTGTCGGTTAAAAAAATATTTTACTAGCATGTTTGGAGGAAAAGATTATTATTATTATTAGGCTTATTTTTATGTTGCTTTAAAATTCGGGCCCGCTTCAAATTTCTTAACTTCTTCTTTCCCTTTCGTATTGACAAATCATATTTCTTAATTTTTAAGCATCAATTTTTTTTTAATTCGATTTTTATAATTGGAATCTTTCCACAAATTCTTGCGCTCTCTGAAGGCATCTATTAAAATACCATCGCCGACCGGAACACCAAACACAAAACTGAAGCAATTGCAAAACACTCAAATCTAAAAAAGTTGCTTTTTTGGTGAGTTTTTTGTTGTGTTGTGGCATAAGACCACGTTCACTTCTAAGTGACGCACAAGAATTTCATACCTGAAACCAGTACACACGTTACATGGTATCTTTATGAGCGATTTCTGCAGATCGCGACGGACAAATTCAAAAACAAACGCAGTATCCAGAATCTTCAATTCAACCAGAAAAGTATGCGACAGTGAGACCAACGCGAAATATGAGCAACCCAAATAATGTTATTACTAGTTGCTGAAGTTGTAGGGTAGTGCGAAATTAGGGCAAAATTAAGATGTAGTGCGAAACTACAATACGATCATGGATACGATAGATTGACGATCACAACTACAAATTTAACAAATCTTGCTTAAATGCTTAATTCATATCATGAAACTTCAAATTCAAATGATTGGCGTCACGTGTCAAATTAATGCGAAATATTGCACTAGTTTCACATTAATTATTGTTCTCCTCTCTATGTGAACGCAGCGTTATAGTTTAGTCTGTATACTTGGGCTCCCAGTTAATTTTATGAATTAAAAAATATAGTATTAAATTCTTTATAACTTCGTAGAATATATAGTGGAAGCTGAAATATATACAGGACGTTCAAAGTTACTTCCTGCTAAAATTTTGACGCATTGCGTATGGAATAACATACGATGATTAAAACCGATACGTAACGTATTTTTCTTCTAATACCGGAAGTTGAATTGGCCAAAATAACATTAAGCTCCATCAATATTATCGACATCAAACAAAAAAACATACAAAAATAAACCTCTACAGCAATCTCTGCGCGAAATTATTTTATCTTCCAACGAAATAATTCGCCGATAAAACCGGCAAAAAAACCTAGCTATGTGTGTCACAACGTATTTCAGGTTGGGTTATCGTATCGTTTCATACGTACCAAGTAAAATAGAGAGATTATTGTTATTATTTGTTAGTTTTTAGTCGCCGAACGTCGCAAAAAAACATAGCAGGCACTCATGCAGTCACCAGTTATATTTATATTATGGAGTTGACCTAGTTTTTGTGTTTTTTTGTCGCGGATTGTCGCTTCGAATTTAGACGAGCCTGAACGTCGAGGCAATGACATTAAAAAACACGCGGAACATTGTGTAAATATCCATTTCACGGCCTAATATTCGAAACGAGCACATGTTTTGCTAAATTCATCTTAAGTACGTCTGATTTGACGTTGTTATTTTGCCCGTTTCTTTAATGAAATGTAGAATTCTCATGAACAGGTAGTTTAAAACAAAAATAAGACTTTAAGACCGTTTATAATGTCATCGAAGTATACTTTGGTTGTTTGAAGATGTTCGTTAAATTACATCAAATTGTCTTCGCTGACAAAAGATGTTGGGTTGAGCTTAGGCAAGAGTATGAATTTGTAAAATTTTCCATAGTTTTGGCTTTTTTTGGCAAGAAATATATTCAACTAAACCTTCATGATTTTTTGTTTTTAGACAGTTCTATCTCATTTTGAAGGAGAAAGTAATCATAACAGCTAAGTAGTTCTATTTTTAAATTAAAAAACAGGAACAAAATCTTCAACTATTCTTTTGTTCTGGATTCTTTTTTTTTATTACACTTACGTCCTTATTATCTCTGTAATGTTTCTTTTTTTTTTATTACACTTACGTCCAATATTTTGTTCCACTTTACATTTACTTCCATGACTAGAAGATTTAAAAATTGTCAATTAAATTGAATCTTTTTGAGAATTTCTTGCCATTTTTGTAATCTTGAAAGCGTTGAAAAACTCCTCAGATTGAAACGTTTGTGTTTCTGCTTTTAAATTTAGCACTAGGCCCCGTACTTAATGTTCTTTTCTTCACCCTAACTCATTTAATTTGGAAATTAGAATGAAAGTAGATTGGACTATTGCAAAAACATTTCATTTTGGTAACATGTGTATTCTAAAACTCACCACTTGAAACATATTTTCGAATGATTAAAAATCAGAATGAATGTTAGAGAACGACCCCAATTGGTTCCAAATGATTACCACGAACATGTTTTTCTCATTTAGATGTTATTTTTAGGTCAACAATAACCTCCAAACGCTACAAACCTGTTTGACGTCCATGATGGGGAGACCTATAACGATGGACCAGCTCAGGCAGGACGTAGGCTTAATGGTAGAGAAGATAACCCATGTAACACTCATGTTTCGACGGATTAAGCTCACGATGGAAGAGTATGTGTGCCTTAAAGTTATTACCATGCTTAATCAAGGTTAGTCTGCTATTTAATCTATGTAATCCTTATCCAAACTTCGTATCTAAATTGTTTTTAAAGATTTCAAAAGTGCAATAGCGAAGAGCCTAAGAACCGCATTTGTATGTTTTAGCAAGACCTGGAACCTCAGGTAGTAGTGAGCTGGAGAACATTCAAGAACGATACATGACTTGCTTACGAGCGTATGTGCAACATATCTACCCTCGACAGCCTACAAGGTTTCAAGAGTTATTGGTTAGATTACCAGAGGTACTTTTCCGCTATTTTTTTTTTGTTCCATATAGAAAAGATTCTATTGGCGGATGGTTATTTCCGCGGCCAAGTTGATTACGCAAATCTAAATGATTTAAAACGTACTTGATTAATTTTTCTCTAATTTTTCAGGTTCAATCGGCAGCTGCTCTTCTTTTAGAGAGTAAAATGTTTTACGTTCCTTTTCTACTAAACTCTGCTATTCAAAGATAGTACTAACGTTCGCCCTTCTTTTTTTTTACTAAAGAAAAAAAATCATTTTTTCATTTGTACAGACTATGGAAAACTAAGCGGGGGAAGCTCTATAAAGTGTTTTGTAAATTAGTGTACATAATTTAGGTTATTCTTCGACTTTATAGAACTTACGAGAATTTTACGTACAAAAGAAAAAGAAACCATACGGAGTTCTTTCGGAAAAACATCTTCGTTCTTTTGTGCATGAATAAATGAAGTCGAAAATTTAATGCTATATCCTAGCTTGTTTTTTTTTTTGATTTCGTATAAACCACTGTCCATTCCATTTCTTTAAATTTTACGGCCATTTTTATTAGTATTTAAATTTTTTATCGTTTATAAAACTGTAAATAATAAAATAAAGAGCTCAAATTAAATTTTAAAACATTATAATTATTTATTATTATTATATTTATAATAATAGAAAAATATTTGTCAACATCTCATTATAAATGTTAAATATCAGTTGAAAGAAACCATTTAATAAACTTTCGCCAGCTTATGATGGACACCTAAATTCGTGCAACGCTTGATACCATGCTGTATAATCCAAAGCAATACAAAAATATTTCAGCAATATTCAACGATCATCAAACAGTGAAAACCTTCATTAATCCCTGTTCTTTTATCAATATATATGTGGAATTAAATGAATGGCGACACTCGGGCACTTAAAATTACAGAATTTTAACAGTTTAATAGTTCTTTAATGGCGCTTTATTTAAACGGAATTCTAGAAAATTTAAATTAATTTATGCAGCGAGTCTAATGAAGATGATCCCGTTGGAATAGTCTTTATGAATATGCTCAAATACGAATGTATTGTCCCCATTTTCCTAACAGTTCAAAGACGATTTATTTCAATGTTTAATACCCTTCCACCAGTGTCACCAAGCTAAGAATTTCATATTTACAACACTCTTTGACATTCCTATTTAAATGCTACCGATTTTGGTATCAAAAGAAATCCGATTGGCTCTATTTATTCGTGCACAATAGCCTTTACAAGAACGAATTTATTTTTCTCGTTTATTAAGTTACCATATTTATGTGAAAATTAGAGAAGATGATGAAGTAAGGAAGCAAAAAAAAGAATAAAACATAAATAAACGAAGTCTGTAAGCATATTCATCGTTGTTGTGTTCGGAGATATTTCCGAAACTAAAGTCTGAATACGTTGCCTTCAAATCCGTGTTTGAAATGCGACATTGTGCCGGCGCCGCTCCACGAGCGACTTAAAAAAAAGAAGAAAATTTAATACGCATACTACCACTGCCAAAACGAAATGACAACAAATGCGATTATCAAAAGACTGTTTCGATGATACCAATATGAATTAGATGCTACCGCAGAACGCGATGTCCGTGCATATGATATACTGCCAATTAATCCAATACATTTTACCTAATTCAAAATAGTTTTCCCGAGCGATCACACGATATAAAATCCAATTTTGTAAACGAGAACAATCGAAGATAATGGTCTTCAAATAATCGTCAATTCGTAAAAAGATTACTCTTAAACGTGTTAGAATTAGAAATATCTGTATAGAGTAAAGCCACATTGGCTGACAAATTCGATCTATTACTAAGAGCAATTAGCTATTAAATACTTAAAAAAAACACTAACTAAGATGGTTTGTACTTAGTCAATTTTTACCGACAGAAGCGAAATTAATTAGACTAGATTATACTAAGTTGGCAGCATGAAATTCCCCAAACGCATTATTTGTAAAATTATTTCATGGTATACATACTAGCATAGACATGTGAATCCTTCCTAAATTTGCAAGACATACCAACATCGCCGAAACGTACAGCGTAATCATTTATAAGTGTTCAAGGTTAGCAGTGATTATAGATAAGTTGCTAATTTCAAGTATTACTGATTTAGGAATTTTTTTGTTGCCAACCTTAGACACTTCCAAATAATCGCTGTATAATACCGTAACCTTACTACTTGATTTTGTCACAATTACTTGCCAGAGAAACGAGATTTAAGTTTAATATCACTGCCAGTTCGTGTGTGGTTCACGTTGAACCTACCTTTAACTAAATAAAACACGTCAATAGTTACCATTTCAAGTATTACACTTTCGAAAAGGAACGATTTCGATCTTCAAGTAACAGAAAACAAGTAAATGCTGTTTTACTGTATTTTTTACTTATAAAAAAAAATAAATTCATAGTTACCATTATGCCATTTATTGTTAAGAAGTATTTTTTAGGATTTTCGAAGTACCATTTTTTTTTTATATAGTAGTTTATTAATTAGTTTTTTGCGCATTTACTTTTCTTCGAATAACTTTTTTTTTTTTGTGTTTCTTTGGGAATCTAGCACGTCTCACAATGTCGCATCCGTCATCAAACACGACACATTCTTAACATTAGTTAGCGTATAGATAATATATAATGAAATATTGTGTTATTTTTGTGGTTAATGAAGAAAAAAAAAAAAGAAAACAAGCCGCATTATGAGGACATAAAGTGGTAAAAATTTACACACATAGACTGAATAAATTAAAGTAAAATGCTCTATACTCTGCACCTTATTACGTGCAAAATATATGTAAGATTTAGGTAATTTCATTTTTTTTTTAATAACGCGATTAAATTATGTCCTTTTAATGTCAGTACAGTATGTCCATATATTTATTTCGAATTAGTAAAGAGTAAAAAGTTATTACAGAAATTAAGTTAAGTAACATTTCGTAACTCCGCAACAATTTTACAATAAAATTTTTTTGAAGTTAGTGTATATTTCAATTAGGAATAGCGTTGCATCCTCTTCTTAGCTTTAAAAACTTCACAAGAAGCTAAATTTAACTAACCCCGCGCTAGTAAATTCATCACTAATCCCTTTACTCTCCCTTCTTTAAAAATTAATTTCATTTGCACAATTGGATCCCTTTTATTGGTTTCATAGTATTATTCCGCCCATTCTTGCAATCTCAAATGGAAAGATTTTCGCTGGTAATATGACTGAATTTTTGTACATTCCCCAATAAAAAAAAAAAGACTAAAGATTGAATTGCTGAGTTACAATCATACATCAAAATCTACATTTTATTCAGATCTACATTGTTGTTCTGAATCGTTAGGTTTTGATAAAAAAAAAAAATGTGTAAGCAGGATTGCAAAAATTATTTAAACTCACTTTATTATTGTTACTACGATACGAAATTTGATTGTTTTTGCGCGTTTTGCGAAATTCTACCATGGAATATATGGACAAACTGTTCTTAGTGTCATTTAGAAATAATGACCTAAACGATAAACGTAAGTTACCAGTATAACCAAGAATTTGTACAAAAAAGAATTACGTTCCTTAAATTTTTATCAATTTTATCCTATATATACTGCTAATACTTTCTATTAAAAAAAAATCTATATTGCATGAACCATCAAAATGGTTTTTTGAACGATTTCTGTTAATTGTATAAAATTGAGCCTAGCTACCTGATCAGTATATAAAAATATATTACTGAAAGTTACTTTCTATGAAGAGACAAAGTACTTATATTTGATACATTGGTTTCAAAATTTGAGAACAATATATAAATAAATAAATAAAAAGAATTATTAAAAAAAAAAGGTCAGACTGCATTGCAACTAACCGGAATCTTATTGATACATTTCAAACAAAATAAAGATCGTTATTTTCGTATGTGATGAAACGAAACGGACAAGGAAGTGTGTTAATTTACCATCAATCTTTTTTCTTTCTAAATTTCACTAAATCTTCTACGGCCGTTAATTTCATGAAATACGAAAGCACAATCAGAATACACCGATGATATTTTGACCTCACCAAGCGAATGCATTTACCGAGAGACTATGTAATAACATTTATGAAATGTTAAGATTAATTAAAAAGAAAAAGAAAAACTGGACGGTATGCACGCATGCTAGCGCGACACCTACTCATTTTTAAAACAAGATAAACAAATACGAGAACTGCAAGGCAGTCCAGAGAGGTCCAAGAAATTCTCTTTTTTTGAAAACTTTATATATGTTATTGTGTTTATAAAATTTTTGTATTATTGTGTAGTATAGACTATATTGAGTTACCGTTATTATTATAAAAGTTTATTAAAATCTAAGATTATAATTAAATGAGCTTGCGTATTACAAAATAAATGAAGTATAATGTAGTGTTTTAATTCTCTTCAACGAACCGGTATATATCCACAGTGTTGCCAATCCTAAAAATCCGAAGCCCACTAAACAACCAATGTGTATCCGCTAAAATTCCACTAATCCTTTTTATAATTAAAGGAACTACTCCATTAAACGCTAAATGTTTTATTTTTCGCTACATTACATGCATAAAAATCGAAATATGTATAAATTAAGTAGATATGTATTCTTATTATACTTTCCTCATATCTATCAATGCGTTGCTATTTCGTATAAAATTGATGAGTTTTTGTATTTATTGCAGGATGGCTTATTTAATATCGCATTAAAAAGAAAAAAACCATTACGGATCTGTATTTTTACTTAGCGTTAATCTAATTAAAATCAGTACTACCAACCCGACTCCGTTGAGTCAGCAAGCAGTCTTAGCAAGCAACACACAAAAATAAGCGTAATTTGGAGTAATGCAGATATTTTGTACAGGATGCGACAATTGCATAATAATACTGTAAAGTAGTGATATTGCCCAATGTTCAAATTGATTCTTTTGCACAACACTTTATCCATTTTGATGAACTAGTTCTATTTTGTTGATAGTATGTGTTGGATACAATGTCCACATACAATCTCAAGCTTGTAAGGGGTCAAATAAAATAACATGTTGATCGCTAAATGTAAAATTTGTTTAGCAAATAAAATGTTATTCAGGTTATAGCTTTAACCAACTCTAGCCGTGGAAGCCTACCTTATTATTTTCCAATAAATTTTATCCCAATTTCGAGCAGGTTGGCAACACTGCATGCCCTTATTTTTCTTCAATACGATTTTTGTTTAAATTAGGAATCACTTTTTAAAATAGAAGAAATATGAACAGTTAATATTAGGTATCACGATGCACTTTGTGGGCTAAAAGAAAAATAAATTAATATAATCACCTATAATAACTATTCTTAGACGGGTTGTGTGACTGAAGTTCTTGTTTATTTTTACAAGAATTGATTTTTCTCTAGTCTAAATATAGACCAATTAGAACTTGGGAAATTGAAACTGATGAATTAAAAATGAAACGAAGATTTTCGTTTTCCAAATATGTTTAAAATTTTAAAAATAAGATTACAAAAAGTACGGCGTCACGTTTCTGCTGGGAATAACTCTCTCTGAATCTGGTACAGCATTAAATAACTTGGCTGTCATTTTATCCGTGGTTTCGAATTCTAGAATACTGGCAATGTTTCCGCATCTATAGCAATAATTAGGTGCCGACCATACAGTTACTAGTTTGTCATCGAACATATACTTATACCCTGAAATTAAATTGTATTTAATGGTTTGACTTAAAATGACAATACAAAAAAGTCGCACCTTCATGAACCAATTGGTGCGCTCTACAAATTAAAGATAAGTTATTTATTCGCATAAAGTCATGGGTCACTTTCGCTCCAAACAGATACCCTGCACCTCTGGGACTCGTAGCCCTATTTCGTAAAAGTAAAAACCATCTGTATAGATTTTAACATTTATAACGAAAGATGTTTACCATGCTTCTATATCCTCGGGATCAGACCATACCAAATCACAGAATGCGCCTTTATGAGGAATTTCTTGATTTCTTTCTAGACACCTTATTTGGTCGACGGTTATAACTTCCGGACTTAAACCACCATGAACACAAAGAATTTTCTCGTCTATCAGCTAAAAAATTCTATTCTATTATGTGAATTATCCCATGTGTCATTCTCCACATTACCGCTGCAACCGTTAGTAAATCGAAAACACCACAGCAATATTTCCAAGCATTAGCATTCCCGTATTTCGTTAAGCATTCATCATAAAAGCCATATACTTGTGTGATTTGTCTGCTCTCATGGTTGCCCCTGAGAAGCGTTATTTTCTCTGGGTACTTGGCTTTCAACGTTAGGAGTCGCGTAAAAGTTTCTAAACTATAATATCCTCGATCTACGAAATCTCCTAAGAATATGTAATTCGTATCAGGTACTTGGCCTCCTTTTCGAAATAATTCCTCTAAGTCATAAAACTAAAATATTAAGATCACTTAAATATGAAGTAACCATACGGTTAGATTTCTAACCTGTCCATGTATATCACCGCATACTGTAACTGGTGTAGACACAGGCTGTACGTTAGATTCTTCTAATAATATTTCGTTTACCCTATCGCACAATTTTTTTAAATCGTTCTCCGGTAGATATTTGCATTGCTTAGAGATTTCTATCCAGTTATCAAGCTCTGCCATTTCAGGAAGATTCAAATCTCAACTCAATTCACAGTATATATTTACAAAAAGATGCGACTATGAACACGTTAAGGTGAATGATAACTTTATTTATCATCGACAATGTTTACGATTTTATCATAATATGGAATGGATTAATTAATTTAGAAGATGACAGTTACAAAATACACTTCTCTTCCACTTAAAGAGATTAGTGGTTAGCTGTCAATTGCTGATAACTTCCAGTTGATCAGTGTGAATTAAGGTATACTCTATGAACAATGATACCAACAATTAGTCCAAACATTATTTTTACCTATATAGATGCTTGGAAATAAAATTAGTAAATTGGTCATATTTCCACCGTTCTGGAGATAAGTCGTTTAAAGAACGAAGTAACAATACCTCCCTTTATTAGTGTGAATTGCTAGTTGGGTCAACTAACTAGTGACCACTTACAGAATGTTCGCGAAGAAGTGTATAATGCAACCTATATGAAATGATTTATCCCTTATTGCCTGGTTGATCTCTCTATACACCAGTTAGTTAGTTGAAAATGTAGTCACTTTCCTACCCGTCACTGTGCTTTTGCTTTAACAGCTACCGTTCCTATCTCGTTCTATACCGCACCATTCCAACGTAGCTAAGGAAATGTTTATTATTTCAATTAAGTTAATGTTCCACAGAGTACACGGAAAGTGTACTCGTTGCTGTAGACTTAAATAAAAACTGTTTGAATGAATAATTAAAATTCGCCACTTTCCGTGGGCTTCACGAAACTAGCAGAGACTAGACAGACTCGTGTTTTGCCGACTCTCGGGAAAACCAGTAGGCAACACCAACCCTTTCTCCTGAGACGAATAAACACGAGTCTGTCTAGTCTCTGCTATTAACAATTCTGGGCATTACCAATTGGTAATGCGCAGAATGGCCAACTTAAATAATAATTATTAGCAATTTATGTTACCCGCGTCATCTAGCGCAGATTATGGATATTATAGTAATAAATAACAGCAAGCCAGCTCATAATGTACAGGAATCTATATCTCTCGTCTTCATTTTGAAATTAAATAGAAAACTTTTTTCGTAGTATTTAAGTGCAATCATGGTGCACATCTAATAAATCGAAAATTTCTGATGTCTTTTATTTAGTTATTTGCAAAATTTCGATTGGTATTGTGCAATGCTTATATTCAAGATTTGAATTCTTTTACTTACAACAAATAGATTGATAATTCCAAATAATTGCTACCGATTTTATATATTTGTTATTTTTTTGATTTTTTGACTTTCCAAATACTGTTGGTACCGAGTCTTGGTAGTATTGTCATGTAGTAAAAAATATAATATGGCCGCCACTTAGTTAATGCACGTCATCGTACGCAGATCACAGATCAAGGTTAGTTAATAGGGTGTGTTGGGCATCAATCGTGCGCTCCAGCATTTGCAATTATCACATCGAGCAGTTCTGATCGACTGTTACGTATCGCAGTTTTACTATGGCCAAGGAATATTCGTTCGCGGATGTCAAGAAACACAACAACAATCAGGGCGCCTGGGTTGTAATTCACAACGAAATATTTGATGTCACCACTTTTCTAAACGAGGTAAGTGTTTTATATTCAATTACGTCCCCATTTAATGGTGTATTATGGTTTATTTGGTCATTGATGCGTACGCGTAGGTACCGAATTCGCTTCCCAGCTTGTTTCTTTACAAAGGTATCAATACATCGATATTCGATAAATATCGTTTTTTTTCCATGTATTATGTCAGCGTTTGAGACGATCGTCTTGGATGGTAAATATCACCGAGGCTATCGGAAAACCACGTGGCGGGATGTAATTTAAATGATAAATTGTATACGCCACACTGTTTATTTTCCGACCTCGAGGCTTCTTTAAATACCATAATTTATCCGTTATGCAATGAACCTTTTTTTTTTAGTGTGTATGCATGAAGGTATTTGCAAGTATGTACATAAAAAATTGTTACTTGTATATCAATAGGCTAGAAAATATTTTATTCAAATATCATACCACATTTGGTTATTTGTTTGATTGCTTATTCTCTTTTAACCATCGAGTAACTTATCACAAATAAATAATTTACAATTGCCAACGTTCTTAAAGCACAGATCATTCTCAAGGCTTTTTAGTAAGTGGATCGTCGAGAATTATTTATTTACGTTTAATATTTCCTGTAAGCGCATTAAATACATTTTTAATTATGCATTTTACTAACGTTATTTGATTAATTCTTAATACCATATTTCCATACAATTGCAGCTAAAAATGCGGCTCCGCAACTCTTCTCGAATTCATAGGTACTCTGGAATGTAAAGTGCGGCAACTGCCAACTTAGAAGATAATCAATCGCCTTCATATTAAGAAGTATAGACTGTATTGCTTTATTGGTAAACAAATAACTCATCAAACAACCTTTTTGGCTCAATAAACAACGTCAGGGCAACTTATGCATATTATCTTCCTTTATTGGTTCTAATATGAAATTTCTAACCAGTGGCGTACAGTTCTTTTTAGTACCTAATATTTATAATCATTGCGTTACATGCAGTATTACGTATTACTTGATTAAGTGTTTAAACAAATACCGGTGAAATGCAAGTCATCCACTTGGATAATAATTAACTGTCTTTTGTCGGGTCACGCAATTCGTTTTTAAATCAGCAAATCTATTTTAGAACGTGAGATGCATATTTATGCATGATTTTTGTCAAATAAACCTTTCAATTTGATTGGTCGGTTGGCTATTAAATTAGCACCGTTCGCCACCATCCGGAATCCGCGAAGATTGCGTAAACAAGACTTAATTGTCGCGCGATTCCAAGTACATATTCCAAAGAATTCTGCAAGTCTTCAGCAACGTGAGAGCATGAAATTGTTTCCACCTTCCTTCATATTGTTACAAATCCGATTGACAATATCTTCCATGGTGGTAACAAACCATCACTATGTAACCACCCTTCAATATTTTGCGTATCAATGTCTTCGCGTCCATTCTGGGCATATGTTATAAATATTGCGCAATTCATGGAATGTTATGTTAAACGTCTTCATTTCGGCCTAACATCGTCACAGAATACTTTCTTCCAATTTTTTTTTTGTGGACTGCACTTTGCCTCAGGCCTTTTCCAGATCATAGATTGCATCAAATTAAATTGGATTTTTCCAGAATGTTCATCACTTACTATTCGAAGTAAACCAGTATAACAATGACGTTTCATTCAGTTACGTTCAGATCCATCGGCTAATCAAAGCTATTACATTTGATGGTAAATATTTGACGAATATCATCTATCCATCGTTTGATTTCAACCAATAAACAAACGAAAACCCTAGCAACGGTTATACCGATTGTTGAATGCGAGAGCGCTTTATAAATCTCGTCAAATATTCTGAAATCGCATTGAAATCATCTTCCGTTCCCAGTGCATGGATGAAAAAGTTTGCTTTTGTGCCGATAGCTTCTGAAATGACAATTCCTGTAACCCCTTGTTAATTAAACGAAGAATTGAATATATAATCATGGATTAGTACGTTAATCTCTAATTAAATTAATTTTTGTGACGTCATTAATCACCATTAGACAACTTTAATAATAAATTAAAAATTAGTAAATGCTCATCTAGATTTTGTCGTTAACACACCCTAAAGTAACGTAATTTGGTGCTCCCGATCGCCCCAAATGTTATATTAATAGCATAGTTAATTGGGAATTAAATTTTAATTAGGGCCGACTTCATATCATCATTGTGACATTTAAATTTAATTCAAGATTTAACTCTACATTAATATAAAGCTATTTCATAATAATTTTCTTTGTAAGTAATACCGCATTAAGTAAAAATTAGACCAAGTAATGCGTTTGACCTCTCAACAATAGTTTAATGTCGGGATTAAAAATATAATCCGCCAGAAACTAGCCATTAGTTTAATTTTCCATTGAAACGAACACTTAATTTAAAAAAATAATTTAACGGAGGATTAAATTTTATAAATCCACAAACAAAAAATCATTTTCTATTTATTTTATATGGAAGATTACATTAACTAGAAGTGAAATCATTACGAGGCATAAAGAAGTGAATATCATCTACACGTTCATTTATCGTCTGTTTGATTAATCATTTAGAGGTCATTCGAACTTATTTGTAACCCAGATGATATTGCAACGTAACCATGACATAAGTAAGAATCTATCCTCAGAAAACATGATAAAAAAAGAATCACCTGCTATTTATCACTTATCAGTGAATAATCCTTACAGGGTTTGATAAGAAAATACTTTTTGAAGATAACAAATTTGTTCTATGTTTGTTAATGAAATGCCGCCACACATGTAAATTCCAATCGATAACATTATTCGGGGGCGGAGGGGTTCTCGAAGATTTCATACTGCATACTGTTAGCAGGCCTCTATTGCGTTATATTTATTAAAGGAAAATCATTGTCACAAAATCTGCTGTAACTCTTAATTTTAACGTAAAAATAGCTTGCACGTCACGTTTCTCAATCTCAAATGCTAATCCTAAAACGCAGGATAGGCATTAATAAATCGAACTTTCGAACGTTCTTATTTGCTCTTGTGTTATCATGTTATCAGAAATGACCTATCTCAAAGTAATCTTTTCCGATATGCCACCAATGCTAACCAGTACTATCTCTTCCGTCGTACTAATGTTAAATGTTCGATAATGATAGCAAGGACTGTGGCGTAGTATGGTAAACAACACATAAGTATCGGCACTCTCCGCACCACACAAGATTAATTTATTACATAGTAATATAATGATTAGTCCGGGACGGCCATTTCGAGGACACGAATGGTCCTCATCACCGAGAAGAGATACTTATGTGTTGTTTACCATAATGTTAAATGTCGTCATTATTTACAACCACTTATCACCTAAGAAATATGAACATATATATTAGTACCATCAAGTTGTCATAGCGTACGTGCATAAAAGTGTCGTGTCATGGTGATATCTAATAATATCCAAAACTAGAGCAAGCTGTGAAATGGAATTTAAATTTATTTAAATGATCTCGATGAGTTACATTTTTTGGGCGAAAGTAAATGTACCCAGATAAAAAAAGCATATGTATAGTAAGTATCAGCGATAAGTTCGGTGTCGATTACGTGATCTTTGACCCTTACCTACGTAACAATATGTTTGCATAACGGAGTATATGAAGTGCATGATGATTATCGAAATGTTTACCGAAATACTAACGGAATATTATCGAAATTGCTTCGTAAAAAAATGTTTTGGATCTTTTAGGCCTTTGGCTCACCGCGTCCTCAGATGAGGACAACCTCGTCTGAATTTTTTCCCATGCAGCTCGACTTGTTTTTCTATTACATTCTCCTACTTTGTATAAATTCAATTTTGATGAAACAAAGATCTTAAATATTGAGATTAGATAATTATAATTTGTATTGATTACTGTGTCTCATTTACATTAAAGTCCCTATAATCTTTTTCCAGCATCCGGGAGGTGAGGAAGTGTTGCTGGAACAAGCTGGAAAAGATGCCAGCGAAGCATTCGAAGACGTAGGCCACTCCACAGACGCTAGGGAGTTAATGCAAAAATACAAAATCGGCGACATTATTGCGTCTGAAAAGAAACCGGTGCGAGAGAAGGTGACTACATGGACATCCGACCATGATCCGAACGCGGCGAATCAAACGTAGGTTCACTTATTGGTTGAGATTATAAGATGAGTTGGATGTTCTTGTTTTAATATCGAATTGTTTCTGTTTCAGGAACATCAAGTCTTGGATACTACCGATAGCGTTGGGCATACTCGCTTCTCTTATTTATCGCTTCTACATCCAATCACAATAATAGCGTTTTTTTTTTAAGCTCGTGTAGAATTTAACAAAAATATATTAATTTTTTAAGGAAATTAAATAAAATGGGGATTTACTACAGTGATTGCCGCTAAAAAAGAATAACGCAAAAAAAAGGGACCATTAATAATAGTCAGATCGTGTTTTATGAAACAACTTTCTACAGCATGCTGATATATCGGCGAAATGTACGACTACCCTAGAAGTGTAGGTTTCAAATGAAATGTCCGCATTTATTTGATGTGTCACATCCGCTCTTTCCGTATTTTCTAATATTTAGTTTACTGTGATAGGGATATGTAGACTGGTGCGCTGTTTTCTTTTTTAACCGACATCACAGTGTATTTTGAACGTGTACATATGTGCTGCTATTTGTTGTAATTAGAAAAAAAAAAACATTTTTTTTGACCCCGAGTCATTTTAAAATTTGATATTTGAAACAAATTATCAGTGGATAATTGGTGGTAATAATTTATAACAGCAAGTCTTTTTCTTTTGGGAAATTATACATTATTTTATACAGGTCTTGTATTATTATTTTACTATTTACATGATTTAAATGGAAATAAAGAATTGTACGAAGAACCTCGTCGAGAGTTTTTCTTAAAAATGCTTTTAATTATACTTATCCGATTATTATTACATGTAAATAAATAATGCACAATATTTGCTAGTATCTAGAAACAGTAGTTATTTACAGAGGCATCTTAATATGTAATGAAGTTGCTCCAAAAATAAAAAATATTGGGTCTTACTTTGTAAAATGTAAAAACAATCCTGGAGAATTGATTCAAGTATTAATACTTCAATAGATGAACAATAAGGTTAATATAAATGGCTGTGCCTTGTTCACCTTTTAATAAAAACAATATAACTTTTACAAAAAATTCTTCTATTGTTAGTACTTTTGATCTTGTCCATAAGGTCCTATATTGCTTTCTAAAACACGAACGAATTATAAAAAGCAAGTTTAACATAGATGAAAATTATGAATCCAAAAAATGTAGATAGAACGAGCGGGAAGTATGCTACATTTAAGTTTGTAATGCGCAACTTCATCATTAGCAATTATCGCTGAGAATATATTTGAAAGATAGCATGAAAATCCATTATTGTTCTGACATCTTATGTTTCTAAGCAAAATAATTGTTTTGGTTTTCATTTGTTGATAGCGAAATGAACATCCTAACAGATATAATACTCACCCTAATAATTTCCCCATTTCTTTTTTTTTTTGGGCAACCTACTTTATGTAATAATAATATCCTTGTGTAATATATTCACACACTATATATATATTTATACTGAGTGAACAAACAGTAAGGATCGATGAGACTAAGGCCTTTATGAGTAATCTAACAACTTTTTAAAAAATTACATGTTTTAATTTATGACGTAATTGAAATTTAATCTAAAAGTTCCTTACTTTCTGTCCATTTGCATTAAAACAAAATATACCTTCCTTACATATATATAAAAATAATGATTAAAAAAATACGACAGGTACAGGCTTAGGTAATTGAAGGGTATTATTGATTATTAAAAATAATTATTAAATACTTACAACTTATATAAAAGAGAAGAGAACTATCTTACAGCTCACGATTACTAAAAAAAGAACGAGATTGGAGAATTTACAAGGAAACGTTAAATAAAAGAAAAACCAGATTTTTAGTCTCCTACGCTGGGTAAGCGTCCGTCCCTTAAGAGGTTGAACAATCATGAATACGAGCCAGCATATTCACAGCACCACGGGCAGATATTCGCTGTTTTCTGCGAATTGGGGTAATGTCAGTAGGAATAATCCATCGTTTTCGTGTACTCGACGGCTGAGCAGAACTGTGTCCACCAGTACTCATCCTCCCCGGTTATTTGGCTTGCGTAGAAACTATTTACATACTGCACTGTTGAGAGTAAATCTTCAGGATTAACCTAGAATACAAAAATTTCAAATGAAAAAATCCCTTTTTTACTTAAAAGATAATCGCCTTAAAAAAAAATTCTTTTACTACCACACGACAGTCTACAAAACAGTACTTTAGAAGCTGTATTATTGGAGAGTAAATACGTCAACCTTCCGCTGCTTCTACAAATCCATTAATGAAATTAGGACTCGGTATTATTGCTACAATTGATGTAAGAAGATTGATAGGAGCCAATTTGTTTAATAGGACTCGCCAAGAAAAATGCTGTCTTTAAAGAGCGTTAGCGCCTCTGCCACTCTATAAATAGCTTTGTCTGTAGAGTACTAAGCCACTATCAGAAACCATTTGGCGCATGCGCATTATGAATCACAATGCAGCGCAAATGAGGCTAGAATACCCCAATATATTTCTGAGGCAGAGTCGATTGCGAAGGGTGAATCGACACCGAAAATGGCGAAGACTTCCATCGCCCAGAGAAAGTGACACAGCCATACATCAATTAGCTCACTATATCGAGACTTACTGTACCAGTCTTCATATTTCAAACGACACTCCCGGATTCACACAAAATTCAAAATTAATTTCTTACCTTAATAATAACATATACAAGTACTGGAATAAAATCATCAGCAGTTGTAGATCCTCTATCTTGAGCAAACGATAACAAGTCCATAATAGAAGTAGTACATCGTATAACACAGCTAACTTTATCTCTCGGAGTCCTATAAGCTGCCATAGCTTGCAGAGCTTCTTGAGCGGTTAACCAAGGGCATTCGTTTAAATATATCTTGTTAATCATCAAATCTTTATGGTGGGGCGTTATCACCATAGATAATTTCTTTAGATGATCATGTAGTACCCTGTATTAATTTGAAAAATAAACAAATGAAATATGAAGAAAATATACTTTGGTGTACCTATCGCGATCTCTATCTCCATCACCGTTAGGATACAAGGCGTGAATGTATACTTTTGTCATTACTGACTGCTCGATAGCCATATGAGCTAGTTGTAGTTGAGTTTTATTCGTATCTAGAAAAAGAAATATATGTACTTTGTTGTTTTGATTTTAAACACTTGTTTATACCTTGCCACATGATATCTTTCTTAACTAGAATATGCAGTTCATTCAAGAATGTTGTTAGCAAATCGTTTTTCTCATCAACTAACTTCAACGATTGGAACTCATCGCAAAACCTTTGAATTTCTTTCTCCTGCTTTTCTAGAAAGAAGCGTACGCACAAATCAATTAAGTTGTTATCACACAATTCCTTGTCTCTTTTGAGCTGCTCTTCCAGCCTAAACAAATACAACGTGATTATAAAATTACAAATTGGACATTATGTATTAAAACATTTAAAAAAAGAAATCTAAGAGTGCTACGAAAACTTTCCAGTTTAACAGATGTCAATTCCGACATGTGATTCAAAGCCAACTTAGTGAATTCTTTGTTTTATCAAGGTGAACACTTACAAATTTAAATAAGCTTCGGTATTTAACAAAGCCTGTTTCGATTTCAATAAGTAACGGATGTAAAAAGATCTTTGGCAATATTCCTCCTTTAATATTGCATATAATTTATGGCAAGCAACGTTATCCAATGTTCGTATGCATCGTAAAGCTTCAGCAGTACGTGCAACAACAGATAATTGTTTTAAACTTTTCGCTTTGGCCAATTCCAACTGTAGAACAACTTCGAGATACTTCTTAGTATCCTTTCCGTCATCCTAAAAATGGACTTATATTTTATAAAGTGTTTGTTTTAGGTAACATTTTAATAACTTACATCTGAAATGGTGTGAAGTTGTTCTGCATTGCTCAAAACCATCCTCAATTTCCTTTTGTAATCGCTGTAGATATAATCACTGTTCATGTTGTAATCAATTTTTACCTCGTTGTGTATGATATCAGCCAATTTGGCTGGTTTCGATTGCGTATTAGTGATCGTTACTTGATTTGAAGAATCACTTAAAGTTTTGTTGCGATATTTTGCCAAGATATCTTCAGAATTTTCTAAAAATTGAATAAAAGGCAATTACATCTTACTACAACACGAAGATAGTTAACCTACCATTAGTTCCAAAGTTAAGGGTCTTGCTTGTGTATTCGTATCGTTTACTATTGCTACTCTCGTCGTCACCTAAATTCCCACTAAATCTTACATTGTAATCATCAACACGGATGCCTTTTCCCCTACGACTGCGAAATCCCATCTTGAATTTGCCAAAGAAACCTGTAGCCCGTTTACTTTTTTGATCGTCTTCCATATCTCTATAGTTCTTATCTGCTGTCGTATCAAAACTGATACTTTTTGGAATTGCACCAGTAGACACGTTTGGTTTTAATATCTTGGGATTCCCGGAGTTCAATTTTCTTTCTAAGTAAGATATGTTATTCACTGGGGATACTAAAGTGTTAACGCTTAATACTGAAAGTTCGCTGGTGCTCTCCGAAGGGGTTGAAGTGATATTTAGACTACTTCCGGAGCCATTAACCCAAGCTTTACCCTTCCAATGTTCATTTTTGTGTGAGAAGTTTTTGTTTCGATTCTCAGAACCGTTACTACTACCACTCGAGCTGGAATTTAAGCTGGAATTACTTAGTTGCATATCTTCGTATTTATTTGTTCTTGATGATTTTGGTACTAAATTTGACTGTCGATTAATAGTGGTTTCCTCCAAGTTATTTTTATTTATCCCACTAGGACCGGCTAGATCGGATCTTTTGTTTAGAATTCCTTGAAGCTCGTTTATCTTCGAGATATTCATTTCTACCTCTTTTGATATCCGTAGATGGGAGGAATTCTCAATACTATGCTCGAAATTATTGATTTGCGAGTCATGCATGTTGTTATTACCATATTCTTGTTTATTTAAGAATGACGTATCTTGTCTGGTCTCAACAATTCTCCTATATTCTTGGTAATTGGAGGGAGGATGGAAATTGTTGTTATCAATGTTATTTGTGAAAGGATTTGAATTTCCTGGCGCAGATGAACGCCTATCGTTCATTAAAACATTGGTACCCTCATCAATTTCTGAACGACTCCCATCATCAATTTGAGCAGCATCATCTGACCTAGCGACGCTTGCTGTGTCATCTGAAGGAGCTACGCTAACTAAATCATCATTATCAACTTCAGTTAATCTCTCCATATCTGAAGCCAAAGCGTCCATAGACCAGGCACTTTCGCTTTGCGTTTCGGAGATGTCCAGAAGCGGGTTGGAAATGTGATGATCGATTGGTTGCTCGATGATCGGTGAGAAATTTTGGTGTTCCTGTCTTCCATCTGCTGCGTCAACTGTTTCACTATCGGATGCTAAAACGTCTGTACTCCAAGTATCCGAGATAATTGAAACCGTTTCGTCCCCCTCGATTAACTTTTTAATCTCGAATTTGCAAAACTTATCATCGATCTCTGAACGAATTTGTTTATTGATGTGATGAGATTGTTGCATGTACGGTTGCCTAGCCTCGGCATGAGCTCGCACATCCTCATTTTCTGTTACTTGAGAACTAGGCGTGTCTCTCCCGGAGATGTTAGGAGATCCCCTACCTGAAACGTTAGCTGACACCATGTCTGACAAGTTATCATTATCATTTTGATCGTTCTCCATTTCAATGCTGCTATCGACGGAATGATTGCTTGCAGCCTCGGATATTGCCTCTAGATTATCTGATGTATTCCCTATTGAACCATCATCATGAGAATTTGAAAACCTTGTCCTTTTTTCTTGTCCTGTATTTATGTCTCCGTTCGGGAGAACGGCTTGCTTTACGGAATTGCACATTTGTTCTTTTTCCAGCTGCATATTCATCACTTTTTGCTCGGACAAAAGCCCTACGGGGATTTCCTCTTCCTGGTTTAGTGGAATTATCAGTACAATAGGATTCAAGGCTTCATTGTTGCAAATTGTGTATGAAGTAGATCTTGGTAATTGTGATTTGGTTACTGCAAAAAAAAAATTCATAATAAAACTCGATATCGTTTTGAAGAAGAAAATGTGAAGTGGTTGGCGGACCATATGCCGATGAAAAAAAAAAGGACTGTTATTGTACACTAAATGGGAGCTATTCATTCCAGAGAACTTTATATAGAGCTTGTTCTGGGTCAATGGAGCAGAAAAGTTACGGATCAAGTGGTAAGTGGTGGCTAAGAGGTTAAATCAATTTGGATTTCCACGTGTACATCTTCGTGATTTAAATTGTTGGAATGTTTGAAGATCTCGGTAGGTCCTAGGATTTTTCTACTGTAGTAATGATGGTTATGGAATAAGGTGCGGATAAAGTCAAATTGGATTTGGTGGCCAATCTATGCTCAGCCAGCACGGACCTGACCACACCCAACGACTGCGTACAGCATTCGTGCTCAGTGACACAAGTACTGACCGATTGCTTTTATTCACCGTATACACAGTATGGACTCTGGTAGACACCAAGGCCTCCCAGATGGTTGCGGTCTTTGATGGAAAGTCGAGTTTCGGCGATGTGCTTCAGTTCTTCAGGAAGCAAATTGATGCAATAACAAAGCGTTTTTGGGGTGGATGATGGCGTGAAAGGCCATTAAGTTGTCTACCCGTACGCGTGCCTTTTCGGTAAAGCGTAAGGAATCGTGTTGGTGATTCAGAAACGATGGGAAATTATTGTAAGATCCATGTCCACAAGGCCAGATGACAAACGTGTGTGTATCAACTGGTTGTTGCGTGTAACCGGTCTAATATATACTCTTCTAAAAGACATCTTACCTACCTTTATTCAGCAAATTCTTTTTTGATACACCATTGGGACTATTAGGAACTGATTTAACCCTACTATGAGAGGAATGTTCTTGACCATCAGAGAGACTTATCAGCAAAGCTATTAGGTGATCAATCGATGATAAATTATTGACGTTCACTCGATCACCGTAACCCAAGATACAATTGGAGTTCAGATGTAAATTAATATCTGAATGAACTCGTTGAAGGAAATTGATCTAATAAAAAAAAATCGCTAGTTAGTTCCATTAAAAAGTTTTCATAATTCTTAAGCCAAACTTACCAGGTTATAGAGATCCTGTTCTGTAAATAGAACAGACGCTTTATAAATACTAGGTGCCTTTATCGAAAAAGGTTGATCGTTCAAATTATTCTTCTGAAGAAGAAAATTAACCATATCGGTAACAGCATTTAAATTAAATAGAGAGAAATCTATACACTTCTTATCCGGAATTTCGTATCTATACAACGCTAATATCTGAAGAATTTGTGCTATCTGCATTAAATTGTGACGCGCCATATCTGACACAGGAGCATCACAGATGCCGTAAGTCTCTGGGTTTACTATTGCAGGGCATATGAAGAGAGTAAATATCAAATCAGTTGCAATTGCATTTACCTAAAATACAAGAAAATATTTTCAAGTTCTTTTTGGGGGAAGTTTACGTAATACCTCTTTCGAATTTTCTCCAAACGACTTTGACATCATCTCACCTATCTGCCAAATAAGCCAAGCTACCGTGCTGGGAAAACAAAGTAAACTTTCTTGTATCGAGGTTATGAAGAGGTTGGTTATTTCCACCAAAGTGTTCGTGACATAAGTGCGATATTCTGCAACTTTTGAGTTGTATTCTGCTGTTCCCAGTTGTCCAAATTTCTCCAAAATTTCAGCAGGAGAAAATCTAGTAGGAAGATAAGAAATTAACTTCAAAACTTACATATAGGTATGTAATATTATCTTTGCAAAATAAGGTATCTTGCTGCAAATGATCTCTTTTATGCACAGGCTTGATTTGTTCCACATGTTATGACTCAGCTTATATATTTTCTATTTCAAAAACAAGCAAGATTAGATACATTCAGTATTACTTACCTGACAAGGATTTTATCTGGATCAGAGTCTAAATAGACATCCACGCTTGCTATTACTCTAATTATTGGATTTTCTAACGTTGACAATAGGAATAACCTTGCAGAATACAAATTCTCATGAAACAGGTAATACATTTTTGAAAATGCACAAGTTCCATGTCTTAATAATCTAAAAACAGATATGTATGTAAATCAAACAAGAGATACCAGGTAGCTCTAGATTAGCAACTTTGTAGGAAATCAAAAAAAATATTTGTTAAGTTCAGATTATCTATAGCATAGGAAGCAGAACGCTACAATTTCTTCATGTGTTTCCATTGCATATCGTATACATTGCACTTAACAAAACAATGCACAAGGAATTTGTTTAAATTATTGTAATTATTCCTTAGAAATAGTTTTATGTTACCATCCATTACTAACCTTCTTGGATTATCACTAGAGACTAGCTGTAAATACGCAAGCTGCTTTAACAAAGCTAACATCAAACTTGTATCTTCCGGTAATAAAATCGAACCATACAATCCAGTTACTATGCTATATAATATATCGACAAATGCTTGCGAATCATACGAAAGACGTTCACCAGTTGCCAACCAATAAGCTAATTGCTCAGGTTGATTTCTTAATAGTCGTAAAAAGTCACCATAATGAATAACTGCCTAAAAACAGTCATGCGTAATGAGTAATATGTTCAAACAATCATATCTACAACAAACGTGATTACCTGATAGTCTAAGACTTCCTTTGCAACTAGGAAAACAGCTCCACTTAGAAATTTCGTCTTACGACAGCACTGCTCGGATGTAAAATCTGCCCTGGTTAATACTAAATCGTTCAAATTAATTTTTTGATATGAATTGATCCATGCAGTTTGCATCAATCTCTTTACAAAGTCGTTTATCTGAAACAGAAATCAATTTAAAAAATAATGATAATATACGCGAAAACAAATCTACTTTTTCATTTAAATTTTGAATGATCTTCCTTTCTTCATAAACCAACAATCTCTCCTCCTTCAATTTTGCTATCAATTCTGATGCGTCCGCGATTTTTGGCGTTAGTTCGTCCATTGTTGGAAATGTTTATTTTACCTAAAAATTCATTTCTAAATAATGTGAAAAAAAAACACATACATGAATAATTGGTAACAATCACATCTTCGTACGGATGAAATTTAACCCAAGATCAACATAAATAAACCACATAACCTGTTTTCAAAGTGAAAGCTAGGCGAACGGTACCTTGTTATCGACGAATATGTTGTTGGGAATTTACTTTTAAAACTAATTTAAAACCATTTACACATATAATTAAAATAATATTAAAATTACACTCCATAAACTTATATTTACACCATGAAAGTCTTTCTATCTTGACGATCTTGACAGAATATTAATACAGTGAAATTAGGAAATTTACGGCTTACAAAAGAATTCCTATGTACAGTAAGAAATATAAATCCCTAGTCCCTATTTATCGATAAAATTTTAAATTCATTTTTATTTAGTGAAAGTAAACATAATTAAGAAAAGAATAATTAAATTAAAAAGTTTTATGTCGTTTCCGTATTCTTCGTTGATATTGTGCTTATTCTTTTTAAAATTATCAGTAGCGTAACCGCCCCCATCCTACATTTTATTTTAACATTTGGAATGTGTACAATAGTATGTAAAAAAATTTTACTTATTCCATCAGGGTTGTTCTGTTTTGCTTTAACGTAAACTTTAAATGGCTATTTGAGGAACCCCCAAACAATACAGTAAATTGAACAAATATAAATTATTGCAAACAAAATTGGCAGTACCAAGGATTAAACATCAGTAACACACTTCATTCCTAAGAATCCTAAAAAATTAAAAGAGGTTAACTAAGTTAAAAGATACCTTCAGCCTGTTAAAGGTACTAGTGTAAATATCCAAAGCGATAGAGACAATGCCTCCAAAGTTAAAGTTTGCTGAAGGTATCCAGTAAAATTCCAAGGTGTTCTTAAGCTCTAATATATTAAATTTCAGGTGAGAAGGTACTATGTTTCCACGGCCCATTAATATACGAAGCAAAATGTTTAAAAGCGATAACTACAAAAGATAAGCAAGTGAAGTACTTCATTCATTATGCTGGATGGAATAAAAAGTAAGTAGAAGCAAAGTCATAAAACCTAATAGCTTTAGTGTATAATGCTTATTATCTGTAGTTGGGATGAATGGGTACCAGAAAGTAGAGTTTTAAAATATAATGAAGCAAATGTTGCTAGACAAAAAGAAGTACAAAAGGCACATTCTGCTCAGCCTACGAGGACTAAAAAGGCTACTAAGAAGCAGAAGCCTGAGAATACAAAAGAATCAGATTCTAGAGCTAGTACTCCAAATAATGAAGTAGCTCGTAGCACCAAACATAAACTTTCAACTACACCCTCAAGTAGTCAAGATTCAAGCTCGGATGTGCCAAAGAAGAAACGTGGTCGTCTCGATCCTTCTGTCGAATCAGAAGAACAATTCTTAAGCAAAGTAGAGGTTAAGGTAAAGATTCCCGATGAATTAAAACCATGGTTAGTAGATGATTGGGATGTAATCACACGACAAAGAAAATTAGTCAGTTTACCAGCTAAAACTACTGTAGATGATATCTTAGAGAACTATATTACCTATAAAAAATCAGTAAAATCAAATAATTCAAGTAAAGAATCCGCAACAATAGAAATCGTTAATGGATTTAAAGAATATTTCAATGTCATGTTAGGTACACAATTGTTATATAAGTTCGAAAGACCTCAATATGCGGAAATTCTGCAGAATCATTCAAGAGAACCTATGTCGAAGATATATGGTGCGATTCACTTACTACGATTATTCGTAAAATTAGGATCGATGTTAGCATACACTCCTCTAGACGAGCGAAGCATCCAGTTACTCTTACAGAACATACAGGACTTCTTAAAGTATATGATCAGAAATAGTACAATGTTATTCAACTTACAGGATTACATCAACGCTCCACCAGAGTATCACCGAAAAGCTCTGTGATACGAAGAGGCATCCGATAAGTAAAACAAAAAAACAGGAAAATAGATTGGAGAATGTACAATTTGCTATTACTAATGCAGTTTACCACCTATTTATTTTCATTTGCCATTCATAATTTGTCTCCCATCTCTGTCGTAAGTGTCCATATTCTCATTATTAGAAGAGTTAGACGTATGTTGTGTAAGGAGTAGCATTTTGTTCTATGATTTGTTTTTTAATTTTCTTTTTCAAGTTTTGATTATCTAATGTGACTCTGAAGATTGTTTTAGGTGATTTATCCTCGTAACATTGTATGCCAGTCTAATTGGAAATGTACAATATATTTAAAATTGCTTTAATATAATTGTAATACTATAGTAGTAACGATTTATCTGTTAGTTGTTAGTCTATGTACGTTAAATAAATTAAGTTTTGACTACAAGTTATTTTATGGAATTTTTATTCTAATCTTTTACGTTACACAATACTTATAAACGTAACTCAATTCTTGAAAGAAGCAATTCTTCCTAAAGAAAAATTATAACACGTAAAGTCCATGATTAAACTTATGTTGACCTTCAAAACAACTCTTACTTACGTACTTTCATTAATATTCGGATCACCTTAAAAACAAAACATTTCATATGAAATTAAATATACATACGGTCTATAAGTATGCTATTTTACTGCTATACTAAAAACAATAATGATGGGCTCACAACAACAAAAAAAATCTTTATTACAATATAAAACACAATTCGTTACTACTATTACTAGTTATCAAGAAAATAAGGTTGTAGATATTGCAACACATCCTTCTTAACTGACATATCATTCATATAAGGTCCGAAGTGGTTGCACACATTATATAAACTACGTTTCACGGCAGAATTTATTCCAGTCTTCATTTTAATATTAAAATCATCGGCAGCATGCATTTTTCTTGTAAATGTTGGTATTCTATTGAGCTTATCCATGCTATGTTTTAACTCAACTAACGTAGAGAGTATGATGGGGAGATCCTTATGAGCGATACCAAAACTGTCTTCTCTTAACGAAGCAACAATTAAGTTAGATAATCCCTGCGTGATCCATATAATAATTTGACCATCTTCTAAGCAGCATTGGATATTCTTCACTGGTAAACGACCGAAGAGATAATTTATTCCAAATTTTGCTTTCATTATCTCCATCAACGCACTAATTTTTTGAACGATCCCATCTACAAACGAAGTCACTGGTGATTTTAGAGGAATAGCTTTAGCTTGTGTCACATCAATAATATTTAATGGCACTTCCGGTTTCAAGAGGGCCAAATTTCTCATGTTAGCATAAATAGGTTTTATAACAGGTGCTTGGTCAATTGTCGCTGCCTCGACTTTTTTCCTGATGCCCGGATTCAATATCGCATTTACAGAACAGTCTATTGTCTGCGTAAACGTAGATATGATCTTTATAACGTTTGTGATCAAATTATTCCAATTGTGTGGATGGTTCCCCGGCTGTGACAACGTAAATAAAATTTTTCTTTTTTCAGGAAAATTCCTTGCCATATTAAATAAATCGAAACAAGCTAAATGTTGTATGATTGGAACATTATTAATAGATAAACCATTACATAGGGTTAAGTCATCACTCGTGATACTTAAAATTGGAAAATCTATCGGTTGTGTTAAAAACAATTCGAAGAAGAAGCGCATCAAATTCATAGCTAAAATATATATCGTCCCAAAGAACCATGATAGTAAAATCGTAACAGATGTGATAGAATCATGTGATTTATGTAATCTGAATATATCACTAACAAAAGTTTCCATTTCCTTACCCCAAAAAAAATATATAACAGCAAAATAAATTGTAGGCCATAATGCAGCTTTACAACTCTCTTTTATTAAAGGCACTAATTCACTTTTAAATTGTTGCAATTTTGGCTGATGGATAACAGGAAACAAAATCCGTTTCTCAACCATGTAAATCCGTAAAAAGAAATATAGTCCAATCCAAAATCCGCATGTAATTAAATAAAACACATCTACATTCAAACAATAATGATCTTGCTTGTACATTGCAAATAAGCTGCTGTATTGTCCTCCAGTAACTGATAAATATAACCATGTAACGATTCCTCCAATAAATATGTGTAGACTAAGTAATACGAAATTTCGTAGTGAAATAACTGACAACATCTTCTGGATCCTGCTTATATTATAGCTTGATCTCAGTACGTAATCCTTGGCGCAAATCATACTTTGAGCGAATATTATACTTAGGAACGGTAGCAGATATAACCATGTGCTTACTGATGTTAATGTCTTGGATGTTAAGATTAGCCATTCCAATGGATGTAATACACTAAAGTTCACTACCAGTAAATACACTGATAAGATTATTACTTGCGATATGATACTTGTTATTACCGCGTATGATAATTTCTTTAACAAAAGTTCTTTGCAGCCAGGGTTAGGTTTTGTTTGTAAAGTCAGATCCATTGTTACTCTATTTACGTGAATATATTAACTTAAAACATAACAATTATCATAATAGATCCATTTATGTACTGGTTTAAAGTTAATAAATGATAAATATAGACATTAATAACGCTTTATGTAACTATTAATCCAGGGGTTAATTTTCATACTGGCTGGATTCGAATATGATTTATCAGTTGGCGCAGACGCACCGGATCACTTAGTTATAACACGATGACCAACCTATTAAACAGAAACATTTAAAATGGGCTAATTCGCATCTAGTTGTTCAGTTTTCCTTAGATTTGATTGGAAATCAATTGAGGAAACGACTGTATACTTAAAGTTTTAAATCAATAATATAATACACTATGATATCTATTGATGTGGCGATAGTTACTAGATTTTAAAAAGTCTCACAGAAAAGTCCCAAGAAATTTTCGTTATATTTATGTGACGTCCTGGTATATTTCCGTAGTACGAGGGCCGCTCAATAAGTCCTTAGAAACAAATAAGACAAAGTATTTTCTGTAATTTTTATTTATTTTTCAATATAATCTGCATTTAACTCTAGACACTCTTGCAAGCGTTTTTCCAGCTTTGTTAAGTCCTCTAAAAAGTAGGATTTCGGAAGGTCCTCAAAATAAGCATCTGTATGGGCGATGAATTCTTCGTTCGACGTGAACCGTTATTTGCCGAGCCATTTTTCCAACTTTAGTTTAATTTTGGCTATCGAAACTGCGCAGGTGTGCACCCGTGCCTTGTTTTGATGGAAGAGGATTTTTCTTTTTTCAAATGAGAACATTAAAATTCTAAATGTCTAGACAGACAAAATATCCACGAAACATTAAGTTCCACAAGAAAATTGCGCATTGATCAAAATGAACGTGTCACATCATATTGCTATTTTCACTTATAACCCAAGATTTATCAACGCCGTTTAGTTATGCAAATAAATAACAATCCAAATATTAACAATCATACTGTATTTCGTTAAAAAATAAAAGTCGTATAAAAATTACATACTCTTTAGATTCTGCACGATACATGTACAATAAAATAACTTTTCTTGTATTCTCTGCCAGCCAATAGTCAAACAGCTTTGAATATTCGGCAAATAATTCCTCAATATTTCTTCGGCGCATATCGTAGGTCCGTGAGATTTCAGGAAGACGTTTAAGTACGCTTGAGCTAATTCAAAATCCCTATTTGATTTAATCATGTATTCGATGCATTTAAAAAATTGTAACATGAGTGTTACAGAGCCACCTCCTTCGGGAGCAAGTGCTTTAATCTCGTAATCAATTTTTGAGGGCCCATACTCTTTCAGTTTCGCAACAACGCTTGCGTAATCCTCGGCATCTATAGTTTTTTGCACTAATTCACCTAATTCAGACAGATTCAATAGATTTTTTGGTAAGGATAGCTTGCTTTCTCCACTTTTCTGTACATTGGAAAGGTCAAATTGTAAGTTTAAGGATGGGAGGGTTGGTAGGAAAAATGGAGCTGATTTAGGGACTTTTGGAGGGGCTTTTGGTTTATTTCTCCGCTTTATAACGTCAAGATTTAACAGATTTTGCCATCTAGAAGTTGGTAATCCAGACAAAGTAATTAGCTGGTTGTTTATTTGTTCCGCAGATACAAATTCTTCGTTTTCATAATTTTCCTGTTCTTCTTCAATTACATCCTCATTTCTTTGAACTTCTGGTAATTGGATGAGCGGGGGTTCTTCGTCTGCGGATAAAGCTTTAAAACTCACTCGAGAATAAAGTGTTTTATTGCTCCAAAGGAAAATTCCTAAATAATCTACGTGAGCTGTAGCTAGCGCTTCATCGTTTGGTGACATACTCAATGATATGCAAGGCGTTTCTGTACGGAACTGGTCGATCAATTGGGCTGACAATATATCCCAAATTTTGATGGAGCAGTCCATGGATGACGTGATTAACCAACGTGAATTTGCACTAAACGTAGCATCTGTAATTTGTGCCCTGTGTCCTGTAAACTTTCTTATAGGTGTCTTCGTGTCGATATCAATTATTAATATGCTGAAATCTTCTAAGGCAACCATTAATATGGAACTCTCAGAATGTGTTCTGAACAAGTTCACACTTTCATCGATTTTTATTGATTTAACTGGTACTTTACCTAAAATTATCATGAAGTTTGAGAATGAAATGAAGAAATATTGTAAAGGCTAGCTCTTACATTGAGTTTTAAACAACCAAAATTGAATTACATTTTCGCTACCTCCTGTAACTATGACTTGATTTAAGGTATCAGTAGCTATGCCGCGGACAGGTCCACCATGTGCTTTTGGGTCACCATATTCACATTTCCATAATCCAGATTGCATATTGAACCTAAAATACGTGATTTCCATTATCCTACATACGTTATTTGCTTTAATATATGTATTTACCGGTCAACATTTCCACTGCTATATCCGATAATTACAAAATTTCCGCAATGTGTTAAACAAAGACATGTAGCTGTTACATCTGCATTGCTAATATTATTCTTTTTATATAATCTTTCAGGAAGAAGCTTCAAATCGCCCATTTTTAATTTATCATAGGACCAAGTAGTAACCATAGGCAATCCTATAAAGAAGAACATATTTAATGCATCGTGCTAATTTAAAACTTTCATGTTGTTTTTATATTTAAATTACCTATATGAATAGCTGCTATATTGTCCCATTCTTTCTCTCTAGTGGTCTCCGAGGTAAATTCGACTATTGGAGGCATTAACAGCGGATCTTCTACAGCCCGCCCCCTTCGCTTACTTGCTTTCCGATTGTACGAGGCCCTTCCTAGACTCTTATTGAACATTTCTGTTTGAGTATTGAATATTCTAAGTGTGGAGTCTCCTGCACAGCTTAATATGTTGTGTCCGTTAGCACCGTGGTACCTTATAAAGGAAGGTGGAGATGAATGACCTAAAATTCATATTCACATACAATAGAGTTCTGCTAATTCGAACCCCCTGTACTCCTGAGAAATCCTTGTAATCAGGACAAGATTTTGAAAATGCTACTTGATGAAACTAACCTTCTCGTTTTCGAAGTAATCTAGCACTACCATCGCTCATATCAAATACCCAAAGCTTCAAAGTGTTATCAGGTGAGGAAGTAATAAGAAGTGGTTCATTTGGTAAACATATCATTCCACTTACTGCACAATCATGTGCTGCCAATAACTGCGTTTCGACTCTCCTTTCTTCCAAATTCCAAAATACTATGTGGCCGTTAGCACTCCCAGTTGCCATTATGGGAAATCCATCAGTTCGGAATGATATTGATGTGACTAAGCCCCAATCCTGGTAGAATTCCACAACGGTTTCATCAAATTTTAGATTATGTAATATTATTTTGCCAGAATCTAAACCGATGGCAACAACATCAAGTGCTGGTGCTTGTTCTAATACAGAAATGCCAGAATCCCATCCTTTAAAGGTATAGATCAGTTTTGAAGTATTTATGTTCCATATTTGCACGGTGCCTTGTTCGCTTCCAAGTAAAATTTTATTGATATACGTGGCTGGGTGAAGTATTGCTGTGATTTTGAATACTTTATTACTAAAAGTGAGTTCTAAAAATAAATTTTCTTCTTTTATATCCCACACTTTTAAGGTACCAGCTTCGTCTATCGAAATTAAATGGGGACCAAACGGTAACATATGTCGTATAGGCTTCTTATGGCGTTTATAAGTGTGTTTCAATTCAGTTCCTCTTCTCCAAGCATATATAACATTATCACAGGCTGTATACACGTGGAATGTATCCGAAGTCATACATGTTATATCACTTGGATGTAGACCACTTACACTAAGCAAACCAAAATGTGATATACCATATGTATGGAAGGACTTTCCAACACAAGTTGTAACTAGGTTTTCTTTCCTGCTTTTTATATAACGAACTTGCAATGGTATATGGTTACTCACATAACCTAACCCACGACAAGGTAGGAATATCTTGCTACCTTCTGACATTTTTACACGATATTCCGTGCATATAATAAGTTATAATATTTCTTAAAATATTAAATTTATCATTTGAATCAAATGTTAACAAAAAAAATTCACTTTTTACCCTTGGTTATTTTGCAATTAACCTGTAAATTTAAAAATACCAATGACATGTGCTACAGATCAATGCTTTGCATTATTGCCACCCTCAACAACAGTTAGAATCAAAATAATCCTGTCCTATCCTATCTAACTATTAGATTTCGTTCTATTTAATAAACTCTTGTAGTATATTATCTTGGTCTATTAAATACAGAGGAAAAGTTAAATTTGCCTCCAAAATAAATTATACTGACGTCAATTTTAAACTGATTTGGAGATGTGTTAGGGGACTATTGGGGGCAAGTTTACTTGATTAAAAAGTACACAAAAAAAATGGAAGTCATTTTCATAAAAGACAACACTATAAATCCACTCAATTCGCATTTTTTTTTAATTTTGGTGGTTTGAATAGTTTCGGGGACAATAAACACCATAGTAGCAATCTCTAAATTTCTCGGAAAATTTAAGGTGGTAGTTACGGTAATAGGGAGCATATTGACTAATATCTCGACAGACTACGTGTGATTATGATCATTATTGCCGGAACTCCCGAAATTAAGCGCGAATTTTTAAAATGTTGCAGACATACATTTCTTACTATTTTTCATGCGAATATGAAGTGAGGATCGACTTCGATTTGTTCGCTGTGCTACGTCTGAGGTGCTTTGGAACAGTTCCGGACCGTTTTATCGTGCAATACGCTCCAATTTTTACTTCCCCTCACTCTTGCTGCCTTAACCATTCAGCATGAGCGATATGATCCTGCATGCGAGTCAGTTTGTTTACAGAAAAGTGTTAAATAGAAAGGAATTGCAGCAAATCTTCCTAGCTTGTATCACTGGCCGTCTTTCTTTTTATCTGCACCTCATCTGTGCTGTTATTTTATTGTGACATGTATGCGAGTTGCTCCGGAGCTGGTCCGGAGTAGCTCCTTTAAACAATTAATAAGTTAAAACTAGAAAAGTCTACAGTTAATTTTATCAACAAAAATTATTTTAAAATTCAATTTTAAAATATTTCCTCAAAGGTCACCTTGCAAGAATGTACCTAGCATTAGTGTTTCGAATGTTCCCGCGTAGATGGTTAACTGTCAAATGTCGCTGATACACGCGTTTAGCACACCTTTCCGGTTAGAATAAATTTATCAATTTGAAAATGGGACGTTTAATTAAGAACCCCTTTTATTTTTAATAAACTTAATTTTTACATTTAACAAAAGCAGATGTTAAGTTCAAACCAGCAATGTCCGCCTATTTCCGCAATTTAAAATGGTTTATATTAACTACTTTTGAAGTATATTAAACCCTGGTCATTAATGAAGCATTACAAATAAAGACTTTATTATTTACTTTAATACCAGAAGGAAGGCACAATTATAACGCGTGATGCTCATCATCATATTTGAACACAACATTAATCTTCATATTATATAACCCTTAAATTCTTTCTTGTATATAGATAGCGAATTTTTATAAAACCTTGAGTTGAGTGGGATATTACAGACTATTAAATACGCGCAATGAATTGTCAAAGTCACTCAGGTTCACAGGCTGGCCTATGTGGTAGCGGTCAGTAGTGCTGTAGGACATTATAGTTTATAGGTTAAGTACAAGTACAAGAAATAAAAATGTCCGCGAGACTAGGAAGAAAATTAGTGGACCACCTCAAAAGTAAAGAATTTCGGAATTATTTAATGAGGTAAATATAAAATTTCGGTCCTAACCAATTAAATTACAAACGTATGTTTGTAGCACGCATTTCTGGGGCCCTTTGGCGAATTGGGGAATACCACTAGCAGCCATCGCCGATTTTAGAAATGACCCGAAATTTATCAGCGGTAAAATGACAGTCGGTAAGATTATTTATAATATTCGAGGTACATTGGACAAACATATATCTTACTCTAGCCTTGTGCCTTTATTCTGCGATGTTTATGAGATTCGCCTGGTTTGTACAACCCCAAAATATGCTGTTATTTACTTGCCATTTCACGAACGAGTGCGCTCAATTAACGCAGCTAACGAGATTCTGCATGTACTATTATATTCCACAGAAAGGAGATGAAAAGAAAGAATTATGAATGTTATATATTTTTTTATAAAAAGTGTATTAAGAGTAAATTGTATATATTTTTATATGTATATACATGTTTTAAGAGAATGTTAAATAAAACGTTGATATTTGTTAAACCAGTTTTTGTTTGCATGCATAATTAATTAATAATCAGGAAGTTAGATAATATTCGGGTCTATTTCGTCGGGACTCGTTTTCGTATTTATTATTTCGGCGTCTACTTATGAAAAAACGATTATTTTTGGAACGTATTGGGCAAAAATAGCGATTTCAATAAAGAAATTGGCTTCAAGCCTTTTTTTTTTATATAAGAATGAAAAGGGCAAACATTTACAACACATAAATTAATTAATCCGGAACGGTCGTTTCCAGGATGGGGGAGATCCTCATTCTCAACCGGTAACCCAATGATGTGAGAAACCTCTAAATCTAACAAGCCTGTTTCATCCCTACTTCAGGAAAAAAAAATATTTACGAATATCCTCTTACCGCCCACATACCCCAAAAATTAATTAATCCGGGACGGCCGTTCCGAGGATGCGTGAGATCCTCATTCTCAACGGGAAACCGAATGAGAATGGGAATCCCGTACGGCCGTCTCAGATTAATCAATTTATTAAACTTGTGCGATGCGGAGTGTACCGATACTTGTGTGTTGTTTGCCATACTACACCATAGTCCTTGCTAGCATTATATAAATAGAACTACCAAAAAGTAACTTTTTTCGATTAATTTGCAAAAAATTGCATTCATTTTACTAAAAATCTGAGCTAATTGAACAGCTAAATCAAGTAGTTTAATGATATAGAAGCATCAAATGAGGTTGATATTTTGGCTATTAACCCTTTATTTATTCGTATACTCGTCGCTAGTTCTGGTAATAATAGGTGTACTAATTCATTTTCGCAATTTGCTGGAGCTGCTGGTCCTCGACGACGATTGAAACGGTAAATAGCTACGTTTAACGTTTCCCCATTTTTCCATAATTCGAATCGATAATCTGTCAAGAGATATCGCAATTCACAACTTTGTCGTCTTAGTTACAAAACAAATTACTAACAGTTGTTTGAATTTTTTGCAGTTTTGAAGGTGAGGATTATAAATTCAAAAACTGAAAATTTAAGTTTCGTGCGAGAATATTTGTTTGTGATATGGTCAGTTGTTGTAAGTACCTTTTTTTATATTTGAAGTTCAGTAGCGGCATCTAATTAGTTGAATTAATTTAATACCGCGGCGTAATCGACATCCTTTACGCTAATATTCAATTCAAATACGTGTTGAAACGTTACGTCAAAGAAAACGTCAGGGACCATAGAGACTTGCAGGGTTTGATTGTAAAATTGTGACAGAATACGTCCCTTACTTGATATATTTTTTCTTTGTGATATTCCTGCAATTATCTCTCGATAGAATATACTCTTTCAAATTACTTATTTAGTTCTGGTACGTTAAGGGCATGCGCGATTAAAAAAGGCACTACGTGGAAAGCGTACTTATTGCTTTTCTTCAGCGGATTCTAAATATAAATGTATTGAATTAAAGTAACGGCATATTTTAAAAATATATTAAAAAAAAATATATATAAGAAATTATAGTTATATAATTAAACTTAAAATATCATATACTTTCAAATGGACGGAGAAATTAACAAATGATTTCTTTTTAGAGACAAGAACTGAGAATTACATTGCGTAAATAAATTTAATATAATATTAAAAAAAAAACTAATAACAACTATGTAATACACATATATAAAACAAAAGTCTTATAAAAATATATTTCGAAAAAAGCATCGCATCCACGAGATGATTTGTACGTTCCGTTACGATTAGTTTATAGATAGACATTTAGAATGAGATTCTAGCTTTCGTTTAAGAAGATCTAAGGGAATTAATTATGAATGGGTGAAAATTTATACAAATTTTTGTTTATGCTTTTCAGCATCTACAAGTCGTATCACAAATTCTTGCAAATAGAATGAACTTTTTCAAGATAATTTGGGCTTTTACAGTTAATTTTAGCTAATTAATAGATTTATAAAGGTGTTTAATATGAAATTCTGCAACGAGAAATCCTACCACCTTGCAGTTAATAGTAATATACGATCGAAGTGAAAATATTTACATTATGAACAATATTGGTAATTTTTAATAAGTAGAAAGTTTAAGTTATATATTATTATTATTATCTAAGACTATATTGCTTTGAAAACGTTTTATATATTGATTGGATTGTATATTAAAATACACATTTCACACAGTTAAATTTCAAAAATACTTTAAAACTCTTGTTTACTCTTTCTAAAAACGAATACTTTTTAAAATAAAATAAATCCTGCGTAGAAACAAGGCTGTTCTTTCACCTTTGATTTGCAGAGAGCGTCTTATGTAGCTAGTAAATAAAAACAATAAAATATCTTTATTAAGAACGAAAAGATTAAATTAGGTAGTCAATCTCATTAAAATGCATTGTTCGAGCTGCCATCTTAGCCTTTCTGTTAAACTAGGTGAAATATACCTTATCATTGTTAGAATGTTCAAAGTAAAAAAAATATATATATAAAATTGAATTTTTATAGCTCCTTTTCTATTTAAATTTAATGCCCTTCAAGCTTAGAGAGTTAAAAATATTTAATATCATTTTGATTTAATATACGCAGAAGGATGAGAAATTAATAAAATTCAATTCAATTCCGTGGTGATATGGTCTGCTTTCCTTGAAAACCTTACAATTTTCACGTTCATCTAATCCTGTAAAACATCAGCGATATCAAAAGTACAATAGCTACCGTAATGTAACTTGTTCGAATACACGAGGCTCCAGCTAAGCGACATTTAAACATGTCGAAACGCGTCTCCTTATTCGCTACTAGATTTTCAAATTCCGCCTCCATCAATTGGCCGTCGTAGTAGGTAATTTCCTGTTCGAAAGGGTACTCGTACCCTTGCTTGCATTCGCATTTGTAACCCCCCGAATAGAATCCCCTTCCCAAAATTGGGACGCACTGAAATTGTACGGGTTATCGAAGATTTTCCCTACAATCAAAGAATTCACAAACACTTACGTATGAACTGCGTTGATCACACTTATGAGTTCGTTTGAAGGCATTTGGTGTGTAATCCTTATCTGGGCATTGATTAATATCCAATTTAAGCAAGTCCATTGTAACAGCAACAGCACCTCTAAAATAACAATGACCGTATTAACAAATTTGCTTAAAATCTCATGCCGCGGTAAACATACTTGAATTCTAATTTAACTTTCGAGCTATCCCAACCAAAGAATGGAACCGCGTACTTCACCTTCCACATCGGAGGTTTTCCATGACAATCGTAATAAGGAGAAGTCCAGTATCCATGATCCATGTTAGCAGCCCTATAATAATTGGGATAGTGCTCAAATTTCCTTTGATGTAGACCAGTTAGGTTGAATCTCAGCTTAATTTTCATGTTGTATTTTTCAAGCGCATCGAAATTACTCTGCCAGCGTTGTTGGAGGAACTTGAACCATTCCTGATTGGTATACAAGTCCTCAGTTTTGTTTAATCTAGCTAAATCTTCGACTCCGAATTTCCTAGTATTCAATTCAGTTTTATATGCGTAAGGCGCAAAATATGTTCTATTTGTGAACTTATTCCTCTCCCAATAAGTACCAGCAGACCATATTCGACTATTTCCCATGATCAAAGCCAAGGTTTCACCAATCATTTGATCTTCGGTAAGTTCGTGATCTGGAACACGCTTATCTGAGAATACCTCCTTAGGATCATTTACTTGTAGGAACAAGCTAATGAAATTTGCTAAACGTATTGCCATCCTTGCTTCATTTACGAAGAATTCTTTCGAACCGTAAGGAATATCTCCGTTTAACACCAGCTCTTGCGGATTATAAGCCTTGCAGCTTTCTTCATTCATTGTTGTAATGAAATGCAATGCTTCGTGGATGTTTAATTTTTTCATGTGGAGAGACGCCGCACCTCTTGTGAAGTTTTTGTATTCGTAGTATCTGCTTAAGTAGAGCTCGCGTATGTAGGGATGGGCTTTTTCCCATTGTACAGGTGGTTTTTGTAACCCTATATAATTGTAGAAAAACAGAACAGTTACTAGTTTCATCTTTATTGGTAGTGTATAAAAAAATAGCAAAAACAATGAATTGGTGTACATGATTTTAACGTACGGGGAGTGCCAACAAAACATAGCCGCATACTACAATACTTTGGTCTTAATACCTAACGTGCTTTCTGCAAAATTAAGTTATAATTATGCTCCCGACACGAGAATGTTATTCCAGCGTACAGCTTAAGTCACCATATTCCATGCCACTCAATGATCAAAACAAGTGTAGAACGAAGCCTTTTAATGATTATGCGTCTTTACAACATACAGCTGTATTATCAGCATAAAATGAAAGTTTAACCGCGGGGCATGCCCGAGGTCTAGAGAGCATGCAGTGAGGACACTCGGTCTACTTATGAAGGAAAACTGTAACACCTCTTTATCAAATTGATGACCGTTTTCTCGCGCCACGCGCACGTTTTGAAAAATGGGCTGGCTGAGAACGGTTGAGTATCACTATTGTATTGTTCCTATGCTGTGATATAGATTGAAAACAGCTCCCGACAGAGCAGCAGTGTATAGAAAATGTTCGTGAACAACGAGATTTCATACATTCGAATGAATTAAACAACAGATCAGAACCATATTTGTTGTTTTAATTTGTCGTAATTATTATGTATATCTGTTATTTTGTACCGTTTATATAGGCGAGTACCGCAACTTGTTAAAATAAATGCCCGAACTTTGAGAACTCCCTATAAGTATATACAGAGTGTTAGGTATGGGTAAAAAAAATTAATGAAATCATACATCTCTAGTTGAGGGAGTACTTACATCCTATTTTGAGGCAATTGAAGCTACTATAATAGATTTCTGAGCTAGCTCTTTCAATAATTTCACCTAAATATGAACGTCTAGCATGGTACGGTAATCTATAACCTGGTTTACAACGACATTGATATCCACCTCTTCTAAATCCCCATCCATCTAAAGGCTCACACTAAAATTGAAGGAAAAATATCGTAATATTTCGAGAAATTGACCAAAACTTAAATGTTACTTCTGTAGTTTCCTTTTTACACCTTGCTGTATTAGCGAATTTATTAGGTCCATCATTACCAGCACTTCTAGGGCATTGATTTATGTCAATTCGTTCAAACTCCATTTCAACTACCGAAACTGCAGTATATCTAAAAAAAAAAAGAATATAAAATGTGATAGTTCTTTTATGTGCAATCCTCAATTTCTAATAACTTACGTGGGATATTCAACATGTCTGTATCCGGTATGCCTAGGATATATATCAGCAATAGGAACAGCAGCTGCAACTAACCATCGATTTGAACGTCCACAATCAAAATATGGTTCAGTCCATTTAACAGGTCCAGGAATTTCATCTGCACCAGGTGGTCCATGGAATGTAAATGTTTCATTTGTATTATTAGCATATCTAATCTTAACTTGATAAGTAGTCTTTGTATCGTGTCTACCCGCAACCTTATCAGGTAACCATAATTTATACCAATTATTTGTTCTATAAAACTTTGATGTATAATCATTACTTGTATCTGGTACAACTGCCCCGAGATCTTGAACTATAAACGTATTTAACGTTGAGATTTTTTCTAAATGTAACGGATCGTTAAAATCATCAGCTCTGTATGTCCTTGGTGCAAATCTGCTGAATGTTTTATTAAAGAATCCTAGATATGATGGTGAATACGACGAATTGGGTGAGAAGTAAATAGCACTAGCATTTACATGGGGATTCGAAGAGACATCAGCAACCGTGGATAGTAAATAATACATCATACCAGGATCGTACGTGTCATTGATTGCTGGTCTAATGAAACGACTCTGTAGAATGTAGCTCCAAAAGAAAGATCTACTCAAAGCCGTGTTGTGTATATGCAATAACGCCGTCCTATTTGGAAATATCGGGTTAATATTTACATCTTTGATGTCTGGCTTGTGGGATACGGAATTTTCCGGTAAAAACAGTTCCTTGTCGTGAACGATCTCGCAGTTATCTTTGGTGACTTTATTGTATTTAAATCTGATTTCATCGTAAGCGTCTTTAATTTGCCACTCGTACTGGCCTATCACACCCAAAACAAATAAACACGAGAACAGGTACAGAGCGGGAAATGCCATTGTTGTGTATGTGATACTTTGCATACGATGCTTTTTTAACACATTTCACTATTATTTTCTAGATTTCCACGGTTCATTTTTAACACTAAGCTGTTTTAATTATTATTAAAAGCACGTTATATGTAATCAACCCAGCCCATCAACCAAACAGTTCAACGATGTTGTACAGTCATACATTTGCCCCCTTCTTCTCACCACGCCTCTCTTTGTCCACCTGTAAGAAGTTAAAATTTTTAGTTTCAACAAGTGGGACTAGGATGACATCATTGCATAATTTGATTTAGGATACAGTCATGGATTTAATGTTAATCGTTGCGAAAATAAGTAATAAAATAGTGATAATTAAAAGAAAGCTTGTATTCCTTATATTAGTTCGAAAAATAAAGGTTTAATAAAAGATTAAATAAAATCACGTTTCAATATTAATAGATTTTCTTCCTTCATTTCAAATATTTCTAATTTAATACGTATTAAACGGCAACGATATATTTTTAACTTAATTTAAAATCATAAAAAAAAAAGTAAAATATGATGGATTCAATTTAAATCAGATCTATCAACGATTTCCGGTGTAAACGGAAACGATAGAAATGCCGTATATTTAAATTACATTTTCTAAATTATTGAAGATACAGTAGCTTTTCCTTGGATTAAATGGTAAATTTTATATAAATGATAACGTTAATTAAGTTATATAAAATTTGGCATATTAGCGTTATTGAAATGTTTAAAACACTTACCATATCTTTGAATTTTCCCGCCATTATAATACCGAACGTTAAAGGGGTTGCCTAAATAAAGGCGCTAATTTCTAAGGTAATAATGGATACCGAGTGAAATTTATGGAGATTTACTTTCTATTGGGCGTTGTAAGCTGCATAATTAATTTAAAATAAATTATGAACAAATATTTCGAAAATATTTGTTTGACAATAAAGTCAAGAACGTATATAAAGTTCAAGGTTATGAGACGTCCGGGATTTCCCCAGACATGTCCGGTGACTTTTCGCCTAGAATGAAATCAGAAAAAAAAAATTACCTAACTTGCGAATGAAATACTCATTTATTCAAATAATCTATTTAAATTTGAAAGGACGAAATTTTTTGTTTGCTTACTAAACTTAGCTTTTTAACAGCATCATAATTAAATGCAGTGAGGAGGTGTAAGTATAAAATAAATCCTTAAAGATATACATTTTTAGTATTTAATTTCACGATATAACTCATAATTTAACTTTAGAAGAAGAAACTATATTAATATGAAAATATCGTATTGTCCGGATTAAAAAAAATGTCCAGCATCTTGTATCGTAAACAACACATAAGTATCGGCAACCTCTGCACCACACACGTTTAATTAATTATATAATAATTAATCCGGGACGGCTGTTTTCGGACGGCTGACCATTCGTGTCCTCGAAACGGCCGTCCCAGTTCATAATTCCTACTTCACAGAGACAAACAAGACAACACACAATCCTGATGTTTATTGATTGGTTACCAAATAAACATTCTCTAAGTTTCGCGGGTGATTTAAAATAGCATTTCCGTGAATAAAAATCATGTTGCGCTAAGAAACCAAAATTTTATTGGTTGCGAGACAAAATGTTGATGTATTTTTGTTTACAAAACCGAAAGGTGTTCCCAGATACGACAATTTTTACAGATTCGGCAGAATTTTCGCGCGAGTCGTGTACTTGCGAAAAACGGAATGTGGATAATCTCTAACTATTCCACCGTTTTGAATTCGTAGTTAGTAATTTCTTACCTTATTGGAAAATGTTTTTTTTTGTGTAATATCTTTCTCATGGAATAAAGTCGAAAGTTCTACGATTAAATTAGTATTAAACAATCTCTTATTTGCCTCACCGCTAATATTGTAATCTAAACTAAAAGGCCAACTAACCCTTGTTTCTCACGGCAAAAAGGGTCATTAAGGGCACAAATAAGTAAGTGAACTTTTTGGAGCCAATTAATTCCGTAAAACGAGGATATCTACCGCTGCATGTTAATATTATTGGAACTATCAACTTTAATTTAAAAAAATGTTTAGTGTGTTTTGAATAAAAAAAGGATGCCAACAATATAGTTAATTAAAGTCCAGTTTATATGTAACTGAAATTTTATACATCTCTCTGAATTTTTGTTACATACAGCTATGCCAAGTTTCCTGACTTTTCTTTATATAATTTTTTATTTCTGAAAAAAGATCACGGGTAAATACAGAATTAATGCGACTTTGGAACTTGTTCAAAAAAGTATCCAATACTGTTTTAATCACGTAAAATATCGCTTTCACTTTTCAGTACTACGAACGTTTTGGATAATTTTTGTAATTTTCCAAGTAATTCAAATGATCGTTGTTGTTATCAAAATTTTTCGAATATGTTTCCGACAATTGCGAAAATACGTTAGTGCACGGTCAAAATAAGTACAAATAAATTAAAAGGGTGCATTAAGTAGAATAATAATTCAGAAAGGCAAGTGTTGAAGCTATAGTTCTCCCCTAGCCTTGTATTCAACGTATTTTACCCTTTTTTACATGAGACACATTGCACGGTTTACTGACCATGTATAGAAATACATCAACGTGTTAATATATTTTCGTTGGTGACGTCTCTAGAAGTGCCCTTACGAATGCTATGTAAAATACAAGAACGTATATGTAATTATTTACATTTTCGAGATGAAGAAAAGCCGCGTATAATTTTTTAGTGGCATTTCTCTTTGTAAAAATGTTAAATTACGTTATTTACTACTCGCATTCGATACATTCTCGATTATTATACCTGTCTGTACGATAACTGTAGTCCGTTCTCTTAACCTTGAGTTATTTTCGCCAAAGATCTTATATTTTCTGCTTTTCTTGTTTGCGTTTCGACAACAATTGCATCAAGTCAGGTAAAGCAGCGGTTATTGCTTTTTAATAATTAATTTACTTTGCCCGTTTCCAGACAGTGAGTTTGTAATTTTTTTTGTTTTATTCTTATTTAAATTTTGGTGTGTAAAAATTCACGTAAAAACATGTAAATGCCGAAAAATTTGTAGCTAGCGGTAGAGTTATTTATTTTTCTTTCTTTTCGTGATGTTTTATCGTTTTAGATAAATATTGATAAGATATTTCTCAGAAATTGTAATCCGTCATAATTTCAACATAACGTCTTTTATTAGAGTGAATATGTAGAATGGCATGTTTCCTGTGTTATAATCAATGCAAGCAAGTTATTTTTTTAGATATCTTATTTAAAAAAAATACGTAGATTTTAAACATTGAGATCGTCAATTCACTTGACCAATCACACCATCTGGCAGCGAAATTTATGTTACTGCAACGCCGCCGGTTTTCTCAACCTACAGTTTATCGTTGTTCACGTGCTTACGATCAACAGGTGTATCCGATATACTAATTTTCTATTTAAAAAAAAAATTCAATTTGGCCCTAATTAAACGTAATAAATATAGCTAAACGCTTTGCGGATTTTGAAGAAGCGACATAATCTAATTTACGGTTTATCGATTGCGAAATGATCTTTGTTGTTGTAACAGTGACAACAACGCCAATGTTGTTGCCAATTCTAAGTGGAAACATTTTTAATTATTTTTCCAAATAACTTTCTTTTCGCTATTTATACTGATCAAGTCTCCGTGTTAGCGACGCCACTAATTCAGTTGTTCAATTGTTTTCAGATTTCGCTTTTAGTTTCACAGCTTTCGTAAGAGACTTTTACTGTATATTACTTTTTGGCTTTAGAAAACAAGCTCTAAAAGATTATAATTTAGGAATCCAAGTTTGCGAAACTTAAAATTTTTTTTCCTAACTAAAGTGATATCTCTGATACTATCTGCTCTGCTTATCCTTGTTAGTTGTTTAAAAATATTTTATGTTGCCTAATTCTCGTAGTTTTGAAACAGTTCAAATCCAATTATGATTTAATAATAATAAACTGGTTATCTAAAAAGGTGCATGCATCATTCCAAAGTCCCACAAGTACATCTTCTAACATATTATCTATTAAAATAACATTTTGTAAAACGTGTAAATAATGTATTTGCTTGGAATGCTTGCCAATAACCTGTTTGTAATTCAAAATACTATTTACTGGACATGCTGCCTCGGCGCAGATGCTCTTCATTTTTTCCTCGTTTGGTGGATAATATCGCCAACGGTTTATTATTGTACAAGCGTATTTTCAAGTACTTATGAGCGTATGTGCAAACAACATTGTATGGACGTAGCTAACAGTAATGGCAACATGTGTGTGAAGGGTAGGAGAGGTGCACAAATACACGGTGTGCTGCTCACTGACCATGTGGCATTAGTGAAAGTTTTGACCTAATTTCTTCTAAATTTTCACGCTCAACTTGGGTAAATCACTATCGATGTTTACGTATCCGGTTCATCTGTTTCCATATCCGTACCGGAGTTGAGAATAAGCATCAGCTGCTGCTCGATGTAATTTATTCATAATTAGGTACCGGTCAATCAGCTTAAACGGCGTTAGCGACGAACTTGTTTTGTGTTCAATAAGCCATTTTTTTTTCATTCTCTTTGTGAATGCAAAAAATTGGTGTCCTGTTGTTTGGGGATTTGCGGAATTTTCATTTTCGAGGTCACTGCTCTAAATTAGGGCTTTTGAAGTAATTTATGGGTTTTCGCTTCTATTTTACATAATTACGTTACCCAAATTGGCAGATGTAAATCAACTAATTATCAAACTTTAAAGATATATCAGATGAAGTCAACATGATTTAGCAATATGTGGACTTCTCTTCAGTTAACGACTAATGAAAGCAGCATCACACATTAGTAGTTATGTGACGCGTTATATGAGGTTTTTGCTCCAACTCAGCGGTATGTTATCTTTGATATAAAATTACATATTTCATCAACCGTGTAACGTCCTTAATATGGTTAGAGAAAACACACACAAGGCAGTAATTGAATACAAATGAGTAACAAGAGAAAACTACAATGATTTATTATGTTATAAGGGCGATTAGTTGTTTCTAGTTCTAGTTCTTTGGCCTAAAACAATTGGATCGCATATATATGCCGTACGAAGGACGCAGAATAGCATCTTAAAAAAAAATGACAAAGAATGTTGATGTTAAAATCGGAGGTTGTTATTCAAGAGAGAAAGCATAACCTTCTCCGGAAAATAAAATCGTTTACTTCAATAAACCGTGTGTAAAGATTATGGACTTACTACCTCATTACTTTGCTGTCCGTTATAGTAATTCTTGTATAGCCTTTTAACGTGGCAAAACGTTACCAGTATCGCAGTTCTATACAACATACTTCACAGATCCCATGTTGCCGAGAAGAAAGGCAATATACGCTTAATACGCGTCTCAGATTTACTAACGCAATTGTTCAAGTACCTACTAAATTGATAAGATCTTGTTATCCAGATGCTGCTATTGTACGCAAATACAAACTTCTTAGTATTTATCAGACTTTTATATTTTCACAATTTTCATCTCATTTATTACACGTTTATCTCAAGGTTTTACTTTTGCTCTTTATTTATGCTCATCATGTAATTTAAAATAAGTTTGCAACTTATATCGGCGGAATGTGTAGTAATTTATTATAGTTGTTCGGACCGATCTTTTTTAATCTCTAATTGAGAATTAGATTCAGGAGCTTTGTGTGAATGCAATAATAGGTAATAACGTGTTGAAAGTCATTTAAATCTACGGTTACGTCTCGAAAAAGATAGCGTTTCTTTTATTCAAAATTTTAGCGAATGGACACGATATTCGCGACAGTAGCATCGTCATTGTCTATCCCATAGATTCCAGACTGTCCGTTACAAACCTCCTTTAAGAAAAATACACCGGTCGTAACGCCTGTGCATTGTTCTGACACCTCATGATCACATTCGGCAAGTGTCGACGACGTAACGACGATATCGGCCGAGGGGAGATAGAATTTTTGCAAAAGCAAAAGAACAGAGATCCTGTGCACAGCTGGACTACATCTCGCTTCTCCTCGACTTTACCGTGCGTTTACCAGTTATACATACGCACACACGTTCGTCCACATAACAGAAAGAGGAGATATATGGATGATGGTACTAGTTTGGATGGATATAACCGGTTGCTTCGTGAAACGCTTTTTCCCTTCCCCGGGGTGGTGAATTCTCATCTTTTTCGTCTCTCTTAACCGCCTCCGCCCCTTTTAGCGCTTCTATTCCGAGCGTACAACGTTCATGCAAAGATTGCGAATCTAGAATAACCTGTTTTTTGGCTCTGTTGGGCGCGTCTTGGCGGGAAACGCACAGAACCGTTCTCCTCTATGTACAACATAAACTTTATCAAACGGAATCCGACGAGCCGACAGGATGAAAGCGGAGAAGAGGACTCTATAGTTGCGGATTTTTATGCATTAGAAGTACATGTGTGTACGGTTTTATCTCTTTCGTTTGTCCCCGAGTCCTCCGACTTGTCCGTGTTAGTAGCAAGTTTGTGATGTGAATGGCGACCGCATCCTATGCTATTTTATGCGTAGCTCCTTGTGCATCGGTCGTCTCTTTCTCTGTCAACGATTCTCTTGGCGGGAAAGCAATACTGTTGTTATTTTTATGTTTTGGGATCGGTAGTTATAAATAGCAATCGATGGGGGGTGTTAATTTACTTCTTGCAGCTCTTCTTGCTACGGAGACTGGAGATTAAAGCGAATCTAAAACTTAAGAATGCTAATAAGCATTTCTATTCAATAGCGATATTGGTTTCTTTAAGAATAAAATAGAAAATTCGATTTGAAGAATTCATTATTTTTCAATTGTATCTACATCAATGAAGGTCAATATGATCTCAGGTAGTTATTATCATTTGTGTAGTCTTATTTAGTATTGAAAATTGTATTGGAAATCTAACACCAAAATTTCCAATTTCATCCTATCATTTGGAGCATTATTCAGGCAATACTGTACTTTACTCTTCCAATTTTCTGTAGAAACGACAGTTCATTCATTGGACCCTAATTTCATTCAAAAAAGATATGCTTGATTGATTCATTTCTAGAGGTTGCTTCTTTTTTTCAATCGAGTTTCAAATCAAAAATTGAAGCTAGTACCTTCGAGGTGGATATGGATGTGCTAATTGGAACTGTATTGTCAGACATTAAAAGAAAATCCATGAAAAATCATTTCCTTATCTTCTCTTCATTTTTTCCATTTGGTCGTGACTCCATCCGCGAAGAAACTGTTAACAAACGAATAATTCATTAATTAATATAAACAATCCTAATATTTTGTCTAAAGTATTTATCTATTTATGTACTACCTTTGAAAACAAAGGTGTGAATTTTAATCTTTTTCCGAACCTAGAGGTCAGAGACGTAATATTAAATTATGTAATGTTTTTACGCGCATATTAACAATTTCATGCTTCTGTTTTGTTTAACAATATAAATTAGTGAAATAACTGGAATATCTAAGCTCGGTTTATTTAGCAAGGCAAAGCGGTAGATTATATACACTATCTCCAAAAGTTTTGAAATCTATTGTTGTCGTGATATGTGACAATTTACATTATCACGCCAAAACTTGATTATAATGTAATTGTTTGTTTTCTGAAGATCCTCAGCTCAACTGCAAATACACTAAACGAAACCGGACATAATATTAAATTAGAAAACCTCAAATTAAGCGCTTACCAAACCATTTATATGAAAAGGAATGCAAATTTGCTAATCAGCGAAGGAGGTTAACTTTACCACTTAGTTTTGATGAATATATTGGGGTAAAACGAACACATGTTTACGTTTTATGCTAAAGGCCAAAGGTCTTTTGGTTTCATACGTTTTAGGGTATATAGATACATTCAGTTACAGGGATAGAAGCCATCTTAAAATTAAAATTATTTTCTCACGTCGTTCGGACAATGGGAATCCACGAATTCCCAAAACAATTGTTCAGAATTAATTAAATAGCTTGTATGGTGCTGAATGTGTTATGTGTATGTATTAAATTTAAGTATTTATCTAACAGTAGTGCAGTAATGGTAAAAATCGATCGAAATATGAGCCTAACAACTACAAAAACTTTAGTGATTAACAATTAACTAAACGGAATTTTAAAGAGAAATATCGTAGTTGTAGATATATTCGAACTGGGACAAAAAGTTCCTAACAAGACTGTAGAAAATAGCGAATGAGAGGTGAAAACGGATAGGAAAAGAGCTTGCTATTTGTAGAGAAAATTCAATTGGAACGTAGAACGTTCGACGAGATTGAGAAGTGAAATGCTAAAATTGGTGGAAAAGGGGTCAAAATAGATGTAAGAGCATAGAAAGAGGGGAGAAGAAGCATTAGTCGTGCAATGCATGTTATGTAGTCATATGCAAATGGAGATAACTGCGTTAGGCCCGGCGAATATATGCGAGTACTCACTTGGGTTTAGCACCGGGAAAGGAAACGACACAGACAAACGGACCAATGTAAGGTATATATGAAATAGCTTACCGCCCTACTCGCTAACAACAAAATATGTGTATATGTATGTAGTTGAAAAGAATGTATAACATACCAGACTGGTTTGCAAGGCGCGATCGGAGCAGAGCGCATGTCCGTTGGCAGTTAACAACCTGAATGCAAGTGACGCGCCGACCTGACGAGACGGGCTTGCAAAACAACGGATTCTGCACAGTGCACATTGCATTACGCCGCGGGAGTCGGTACTACACCAAATCGTTACTATTTTACAATAGTTATTTGTAAATTTTTTAAGTTTTAAGTGTTCGTTTGTTTCAGTTTTTAAACGTATTTAAATCGATTATTTAATGAATTAACCTCGGTTCTGTTAAGATTATAATTTTATTATTTAAAAATATGTTTGTTGTGTTTGTTAATGTGTTGAGTGCATGAAACTATAAATAATTAAGTGGTAGGTACCCTGTCATACGTTTTCCTCTGGTCCTTCTGGATATTATGTGCGAGTTACCTTCGGTTCCGATGGGAAAAGCATCGAGTTCCGAGTGATGATTAACACACCATTATTACACGCCGTTAATTCGAATAAAGGCAAGCTTATACTACGATAAATTTACGCTGAAAATAAACATTAATGTGATACGAAGTGTAATTTTAGGTATTCAGAAAGAGTCCGCGTTCATCCAAACAAATTGGCAAGGAATTGGCATCGCGTTCTTTTTGAATTCTTTTTTCTCGCTCTGCCGGCAAATTGTGCATTGGGTTCGAGGCTAAAAGCCGTGCGCGTCTGTGTGTGAACCCCGTAGTTAGCGGTCACGTTGACGTTGTCTATTGGTGCTGCGGCCGCCATTTTTAATGCAAAATTATATTTTTTAAAACACTAAAAATTAGGTACGTACACTGAATTTCTAAAGTAAATTCTTGCACGAACAGAAGCGTTTCTATACTCACATGGCCGTTTTCGATGCGTACGCAGCGGCAGATCGAATGTGGACGGCATAAATTCTTCCGATTACCATCGCCTTTTTTTCTGTTAATACTCTTCACATTTCACTTTTGCTAACATTTAGCGTAGAAATGTACATATTCATTGTCGAAAAACAACTGTACTCTTTAAATAAATCATTCTTTGTGGTTGTATAAATGAAATATCGGCACCTTTCGTTATCGCATCTACTGCGCAAGTTTTTCGCCGATAGAAAAATTGGCGGGAACATTCAATTGTCACTACATTTAACCGTCACTTTATGTTGTAATTCGATAGTTTCGTAAATGAAGACGATAATCGAAATAGTTTATCGACGTTTCCATGATAAATATAAGAAATTTTTGTCTAAGTTACAGGACGTAATTGCAGTGTTATTTAAGTTGAACGGTATTTAGAAGTTTCTAACCTTTGTTTAAAACACGGGAGCTGTTTTTAAATCCTTTTTTGTTCCGAGTACAGAACAAATACACAACAGACGAATATTCAAATTATTTTTCGTAGTAAACATTGCGCTTATGTCGTGTGTTTAGACATACTGTATCATATAGGTATTTATATTTTTTATATATTTACTTTTGTAGACGACAATATTGCTTCTGTAAGTAGATATTTTTACGTAGTTTAGAAAAGAAAAGCTTTTCCAATTGGTTTCAGGTAGGAATCAATTTGGTGTTCTATTGTCAAGGTTCATCGAAAGATATTAATTTGATCTCTAATCATGTACATATGTCAAAACATAAATTTCTTACGTTTAACATGTTTCTAAGTTATTTTTGATTTTGTAGCTATGGCAGAAGGTAATGGTGAAGTATTATTAGAAGAATCGATGAAGATTGAAGAGGGTGACACAGAGAGAACTGAAGACTATCATAAATTAATAGAATATGGATTAGATGAGAAAGTCGCTGCCAAGTTAGATGAAATTTACAAGACTGGTAAATTAGCACATGTCGATCTGGATGAGAGAGCTCTGGATGCCTTAAAAGAATTTCCTGTTGATGGAGCCCTTAACGTACTCGGTCAATTCCTTGATTCTAACCTGGAACATGTATCCAATAAATCAGCATATCTTTGCGGTGTTATGAAAACATATCGGCAGAAGAGCAGAGCCGGCTCGAGTCAAGGTGCGGCCGCTCCAGCTCCTGCACCTGTTAAGGGACCCGATGAAGAAAAGATAAAACAGATCCTAGAAAGAACGGGATATACGTTAGATGTAACGACAGGTGAGTTTTGTCTATTCGATTAACTTTTTATTGTACCTATTTTGAATTGTCGTGCCTGTAGTTAAAATTGGCAATATCATTGATATGATGAGTATTATCAACTATCAATATCCATTTTTGTTTGTTCTAAACATTTTACCACGTGATGCACTTGCGGAAAATAAAATTATGTATCTTTTTTACGCATAAACAAAATTGTTTAAGTTACTATTAATATAAAAATAACAAAGAAATCTTACGTGATTTTCAGGTTGTTCGCTATTGTGATACTTTAAACGAACGCATGGAAATAATTTTTGTTTTATTGCAATATAAATCGTCAATTGTTGGCCAGAGTTTATCTTTTATCTATCCACGGTAGAGGAGCAGTAAAGTTTTCAGCACCTTGGGTACGTTTTCGTCTTCAATTTCAGCTAAGGTGTATTCTGATTGTTCAGGTGTACCAAGATTATCTTCAAGGTTGAGTCTAAATCTAAATTCCAAGAGTGGCAGTTTTTGACTGAATCATATGATTTCAATGTTCCATCCAGCTATTGCTATATCAAATAGATGTAAGATTACATTGAATGTCCATTTTCGTATTTTAGTAGTAGTAGTAGTAAAATCTATCCGTCGGCAAGGTGTGAAAATTCCATGTTTTTTCTGGGTTTTCCCCGGCGTATTTCGATTTTTAATTAAGGAAAAGATTTTCGATAACGAGCGTGTCCTAGTACTACCACAGTAGTCCATGATCTGATTAGAGACATCCACACCTTCGATATTTTTCTTGTATACGTTGATAACTTTAAGGCAAGAGATTTCTACATATGTTATCCTATCTGTTAACCTTAGTTTCAGGCTAAACTCCAAATACAGTACACCTTTGTTGTGTTTACCATTTCTTTAGACTCGTGTTTCTGTCAGTTGTGAAAACACATTCCTTTATCCTGTTGAACATCATGGTACCAGCAGCATAAATATTTAAAGATAATAATCAATGAGCGAGTGGCATGATTGAAAAATATGTGTGAGTTTACCAGATAATGGTTAGGTTTTGTCTCTTGCTATATCTCAAAATTTAAAACAGTTTCTGAAAAATGGGTTTCTACCATCATATTCATCATCTGTTTCAAGCATATACTGCAGTTTTAAAACTTGTGTTGATTGCCTTTTCATATAACATTCTAATTACAATCATAGGTCAACGAAAATATGGAGGTCCACCGCCCGGTTGCGATAGTACACCCCCAGGACCGGGTTGCGAAGTATTCTGCGGAAAAATACCGAAAGATATGTACGAAGATGAATTAATACCACTCTTCGAAGAATGCGGTACGATTTGGGACCTTAGGCTAATGATGGATCCGATGACGGGCACCAATAGGGGGTATGCGTTTGTCACGTTTACTTCGAGAGATGCAGCTCAACTGGCCGTCCAAAAGGTATGTGGTAAGGTGATGGTGGCAAAGAACGTCCCTTTTAGCGATGTTGCCTATGGTAGAAACGAAGTGTTTGATTTAGCGGTGATTTGGGTTTTTTTTTACGAAGTAATTGTAATTATTATTTTTTTAATAAGTACATTCAATTTGTGATAAGTACTATCTTTGATTTTGTTTAAATGTAATTATTCAACCATCGATCAGACAAAAAGAGAAGTTTAAGTGGGGCAGCGAGAGTTATTAGAAATCAGTGGACTGGTTGTCTAGTTCTAAATTTATTGAATAGGTAAATTTGTTAATACCATGAACAAAGAGAAATTTGTATCCTTATTACCTAATTTAAAATTTTGACCTTATAAAAATTTCATATTTAAATGAACGTTCATTGTGTATCTATTTTATTTTTAAATTTAAATATCTAGATGACTATCTCTTAGAGAATTTACTGTATTGTTTTTATTGAAAGTGGATACACATTGAAGCCGTTCCATACATAGTGAGTAGTGAGTTAGATATCAATTTGGCCTTCCAGTATTATGTACCAATGTAGAATTTACAATTTCGTCAACCTTCTTTTTGTTTTACTTGTTTATCTTCTCACTATTCATTCTGCAATCGCTGATTAATTGGCATTCTTCTTATTATAGTGATGTGTGCCTACTGTTGTCATAGCCGGCAATTGAGAGTTACTTTTGTTGCAGCGGCTCTGACTACGGAGCATACGTTCTCTCCCTTGTAGTTTTGTCCTCCAATCAGAGCCCTCGATGTGACCAAATTCAGATGTTCTGACACTGTGGTGTCACAATTGGCTCTTATTTTTGATACATATGTACTGGTGTGTTTGGCTGGAAAACGATTCAAAATTGTTTTACAGGTCTCCTCTTTGCACAAGGGGGCAAAATTGAGACCGCCATCGTGTGTGACGTAATCGAGAGCGTTTGTTGCACCCGAGAAATTTGTTTGGTAGCAGGTGTTGGTTGGGCGTAGCTGTACCGAGCGATCCAGGACACTGGGAACCGTTAAACGGGTCTTTTTTCTAAATCTAGCGAGCATGCCCGTTCAGTAGTTTTTATTATTTTTTTTTGTTGGTGCAAAATTTAACCATTTTGATTATCTATGACGAAATTGAAACTTTTGTATAAATAATTAGTTTTTTTTCCTCTGATGTGGCTGACCAAATTCTGGCATGTTTTTTGTTTCTTGACCCACAGCTTGATAATTACGAAATCAAACCCGGCAAGACACTGAAAATTAACATTAGTGTTCCGAACCTTCGGCTTTTTGTGGGCAACATACCAAAGTCTAAAGGCAAAGAGGAGATACTGGAAGAATTCGGTAAATTAACAGGTAAAGTGCATCAGTAGCTAGTGGCGGCCGGCTGCCGGGCTCAGTCCTTTCCCGCCCTGACCCTTCCCTCACCCTTTGCCCGAGGCATAATTGGCTACCCTTCCACTGTTCTTGCAGCTGAATGATTATGAGATACGGAAAGGCAAAAAGATTGGCGTTACCATATCTTATAACAATCACCGGTTATTTGTGGGCTATATTCCAAAGAACCGGGATCGAGACGATCTCTTCGAAGAGTTTTCCAAACACGCACGTAAGTTGAGAACCCTTAATCCCTGGAATGCGTTAGTCTGCGCCTGAGCAATGGGTAGGGCAGGGCCGCTACGAGCATGGGAAGGGTAGCAAGGTCCAGTGCGTGCAACTAAATAAATAATAAAAAAATAATAGGACAGTGTTACAATCACACACGCAATATATTTAAAAGAACGAGAATATTACTTACTTGATCATCTTCACGTACGATATACTTCGAGCCAGTGCTTACTTAGTAGTGCAGTGGACTTTGGTGCTCATCCGATTCGTCGAAGCTATCTCTAGCATTCCCATTTCTTAACATGTCTTTTGTCGTTTTGTGTAGCGGGCCTGATGGAGGTGATCATATACAGCTCACCCGATGACAAAAAGAAGAATCGCGGTTTTTGCTTTTTGGAATACGAATCGCACAAAGCAGCCTCTCTCGCGAAACGCAGGCTCGGTACAGGTCGCATAAAGGTTTGGGGTTGCGATATCATCGTCGACTGGGCCGATCCGCAGGAAGAACCCGACGAGCAGACGATGTCGAAGGTCAAAGTTCTGTACGTTCGCAACTTAACGCAAGAAATCTCGGAAGAAAAGCTGAAAGAGTCGTTTGAGCAGTACGGCAAAGTGGAAAGGGTGAAAAAGATCAAAGACTACGCATTTATTCATTTCGAGGATCGTGAAAATGCGGTGAAAGTAAGTTGTGCAAAAAGTAATCGATCAATGAAAAAAAATTACGATTTATTGTGTTAGGCAATGGAAGAACTAGATGGGAAAGAAATGGGTGGATCAAATATAGAAGTGTCTTTAGCGAAACCTCCGTCCGATAAAAAGAAAAAAGAAGAAATTTTGCGTGCAAGAGAAAGGAGAATGATGCAGATGATGCAAGTTAGAGGAGGGTGAGTAAAATTGCGTATATTAATGTAAATCTTTACCTTATATAATAAATTTGATACGAAGATCCGATATTAAATCTTCATAAAAATATGTGAAGAAACTGTTTTCAAGACCTTAATTTAACAACGCAACGAATAAGATCGAAAAATCAAGTATACTGATGGAAATAAACTCTTTCCTCTTTTAGAATGATGCCTGGTGCTATGCCTATAAGAGGACCACCGGGGCAGGGTCCAAGAACCGGAGCGGGTGTACGTGGACCAATGGGCCGGGGGGACTACGGTAAGTATACGAGTTACATCGAAGGGTTGGATCTGATGACTCCGTGTTATCTGATTGCGACATGGTTTTTAGTCTGCTTGTTAGTCAAGTAACTATTCTACTGTGCTAAAAAACGATAGTCCTAATTCTGAAAGTACAACACTACACTTCAAGATTATCGACTTTTTGTAAAGCACAAATAATATAGACACACGAGTAATGGAAGTATGTGCTATAGTTTTTATTTATTTATTTAGATGGTTGCGGTGTATCGGTGAAGGTTCTTTAAATTAAATTTTTTTTTACACTAATTTATTTATTTTTAAATAAATATAGACTGCTAAAAATTTTTTTATGTTACACTTATTGAAGTGGTTGTACTTTTGCGAAATTAGTCAACTTATAACTGCTATGATTTTTGTGTATGTTACCATTAACAATATTATGAACTGTGATGATTTTGAACTAACTGACTGACATGTTTATTATAATCAATCCATAGGCATTCACATCATATATTCTTTTTTTTTATTTTCAATTCTCAATAGATTAAAGAAAACTTGAATAACAGCTGCTGTTTTAATGGGTTCTTTAAATATGTTTGGTAATTAAACAAAATACCTAAATTTACTGATTTTTTATTTTTCGGCCGGCATAGTCATATTATTCACGGATAATTTTGGATTGCATAAAATAATATTCACTCAAATTTTTTAAGATTATGAAGCATTTGAAAGAGTGTTAAAAAATACAGCATTCGGGATATATCTTGGCGAGCGCTGGGGATGCCTGTGTCCAAGTAGAATCAATTAATATTTACTGCTTATTTCTTTAAAGTAATTTATAAACATACGCCTCTTCATCCGATAGATTTATCGAACTCATCTTGTCACTAAAATTGTATTTATTTTCAGTTTTTATAACATGTTGACATCTTTTTTTGTCAAATTTCAACACAAATTTGATCAAATTTCTCCAACAGAATTATTATTTACAGTAGCTTACTCCATTCTAACACATTTTTCATTTTTGTACGTAAAGCACGATGTTCTTCCATGCGGTGAAAGTTATATTATATCCCGAACTTTTCTAATTTCATGTTCTAGTAAATTAGTCACTGAGCTGTCGTTTTTCCAGGGCTGCAAAATTTCTTTTCTCCAGGATTTGTTTCTGCTTTCATTTCTCGGACGATTTCCCGTTTCTCGTTCCCCCCCCACACAGCTCGCCAATATATACAGTGGTTGCTGTATTTCTACATTTAATTACTAAAATGCTGGTATTTTTTTTATCTATGTTAAAAGAACGTAACTTATGTTAAAGTTTCGCTTTTTTTGGTTGTTTTAATTTTGATGTCTTTTTTATTACCAAAATATTTGAAGTGAACAGAATTAATAATAAGCAGAGTAAGGCAAAAACTTTGAATTTAAATTTCTCCTTTTTTTTCCTTCTACTTTATGATATAAGTGAGTCACTTTATACAGGGTGTTAGTTTGTTGGAGATATACATTTCTAATTTTTTTCTGTTCAATCTAATTTAAACCATTTTATGAACTTAATTGCTTTGCAAAAATATTTTTTTAAGGAACTAATTTGAATATAAATTATTTGCTTTAATTACTTATCTGTTAATCGTTATTAACAATTCAATGTTCGCAATGTAACGTCACAATACCCCATTTGATGTTCATTTTATACATTTGACTCATTTCCTTTTACATTAATTCAACTTTGATTTCAAGCGGTATATATTTAACAACTTTCGGGATTTTAAATTAAAAAATTACGATTACTATTCTATAGAACGTAAATGATTTCCTTTTAAAATATTATACATAGAAATTTCTTACAGATCTCTATGAATTTATGAAGCCATACACTCACCTGCCTTGTACGATAATACATAGTTTTAATTCTAGGAATATCCTTTTCCATTTACCTGTGATATTACTAATTACTATTAACTTATCTTTTCTATTACATTTGTGTACTCTGGACCATTTTGGTTGGTCGTCTTGAGTTGTTGGGGCGGTCTTTCATTGCTTTAATGAAGAAAAAATGTTTATTCAACTTCTTTTTACTGTTTAGGTACCCTAAAATATTGCGAAAGTCTTATATACACCTTTGTACAAAAATAAATACTTCTTTAAGCTCCTCAAACCTCACAATTTTATATATTTGTAGTCTACATCAAAACACGACCTCATGTTTTGATTGACAGCAGTGTTTATCACATTTTTGAAAATAAATTGATGATAAGTGGGGTGACGAAATATTTTTTATCTGAAGGGGTTTTATTATTTATGGGTCCAGAAAATATTTTTCAAATATTCTTTAATATGAATATGTAATACCAGTATATAATTGTAGTTATGATGTACAGTGTGACCCACTTGAAATGGAAGTACGTCTGTAGAATTTGTGCTGTATTAAGTTTCATTATTATTTTTTCAAATATATAATCTACTTCCACACAAAATGTCAGAAGTTTATCTAAATTTTCAAGTCATGCTTTGACTATTTTTCGAATTTTATTAGCGATTTTCTTTTAGTGACATTCTGACTACGATGCTGAACTCAAAAGGTCCTGAATGGTTTTGACCATATTATCAATCCAATATGTTTATTAATAAGAGTTATGAGAGAATAATTTTTCAAATTCTACCCTGCATTATTTCTTAAATCCGCTTCTTACAATATCTACTGACTAAGGCAGATCAATATTTATAAAAAAAACAACTAAAAACAATCTAAAAACTCATCTCAGGTCTGAGGAGGTTATATTTCGGACAAAGTAGTTTTTAGCGAAGTGCATCTTTTAATTTAATGAAAAATCATGAGCTGAAAATTTCTTCTGAACTTCTGAACTTTTTGAATTTACAATTTTTATCGTCCAATACCACAATCGGGTATCTGAATATTGTGCACATTCGAAGTCATATGACACTAAAACTATTTGTTAAAATATAAGAGAACACCCCATGACAATTACAAATGTCAGAGCTTCGGAGTTACTGTTTAAAAAATGATACATTTGGTCGATTGACTATTATATCAGAAACATTTCTAATCAACACTTTTTTTATTATATTTTCTAGGTACTCCACAAAGAATGAAAACAGGAGTGTTTTTTTTTCTGTTATATATATTTTTGTAGTAGAACTGGTAGTTGTAGCTTCTTAGAGAATAATGAAGTTTACTTTGTAGAATAAGTTAATATTACTAATATGGTCCCTTCCTAAAGCAATGATCGATAATTTCATCAATCAAGATGATCACCTTGGAAATTCAACTTGGAAAATGGTCAGGAGTTCTTTAAGACCTTTTGAGCGGTGTGGTTACTGCTGACTACTTTCTAAGGCTCGAATTCAAGTCTAGTATCACAAATGCAATAAGTGAAAAGCTGTTGTTCATTATTGAGTATTTTGAATAAAGAAAAAGGTTGTTGCCGAGTCGAACATAACCATACTACAAAGGTAGTGTGTGTGTTTTGGCATGCGTCTGCCAGGGGCACCGCGAGGCAAAAGGGCATCGTACGCAATTGCACGCGCTCCGAACTTAACAAAATTGCATGCTCTGTCTCTTGTCACCTTTTATTATTTTTTTGTGTAATGTTTGCTTGCAGCCAGGAGCGGGTAAGTACAACGCTGTGGTGTGGGGAGTATTTTATCTACTTATTTAATTATTATTTTGATGTAATTTAATTATTTACAATATTTGAGAATTAATTATTAAGATATTTGATTAGTTAATTGAGCTAGATTCTGGCGAGAATCGTTACTTGACTCTTTTCCCGGCATGCTATACAAACTATTATAATTTAATTATTAGTAGTATACGACTTTCCATGGCTCTCCAAATTGGATCAAGTTGGCTAAATTGGGATTATTATTGTGTTTTTTATAGATTATGATTACGACTATTACGGGTACGGGGATTATCGAGGCGGCTACAGTGACCCTTATTACGATGACTATTACCGGTACGAAGATTACTATTATGATTACCCGCCGGCGCCACCGCAAGCTCGAGGGAGAGGCCGTCAGCCACAACCGGTGGGTGGCATTTAATTAAATTGGCCCGTGTTTTTTTTCTTGGTGATTATGCGGTAGTTTGATTGTGGCACAGTGTCTCCGGCAGCAGCTGCCACTAACAGCCGCACCCCCCCTCTCTTCTTCTCATTTTTTTTTATTAATAAGAATAACAAACTTACGAAACCTCTAACTTTGAAATGATATGATATGAGATGAGATGAACACGTATCCCCCCTCCGGTCCGCTTGCATGGTCTCGACTAACACCAATCTCAGAGTAAAATAAACAAAAAAAATTAATCGAAAGACGAACACTTGCCACATTCAAATACCATCATATCTGAGCCATCAGGCTTTTCGACAAAAGTCTGTTTTGCCAAATGTGTGTGTCTGTAGTTTCTAAATTGGCCAGCGCCGGGAAAGAGATGAGTCAGGACGCCAGGAGTGGCCAAGCCAGCTCGTCGCAGCGGCTGGCTCAGATATGATGTTGCTCTTAGTTGCAGGGTTATCCAAAAGTGGTGGGGCGCAAAAAAGGGACGAAGCCGCCACTCCGAAACACACTAACCATAACAAATTTTCCCTCCAGTTGCTTTACCTCGCAATGTCTAGAAGAAGCAGCTTGTCGATGTCCGTGTGTTGTTGTCTGCAGTGTCCGTTGACGACGATTCCAGTCTGGCCAAAAGTCTGGGTCGCCGCCGCAGCTTTGGTCTTTGCTTTTAAACGCTTGATAGTGCTTTTAGAAGCTTCGCTTTTTGCTTTGCTTGGCAGTAGACAGCTTTAGCTGTGTAGCCGAGCCCTTATATTTTTATTATTATTTTATTTATATATATATATATATTTTTTGGATAACCCTTTCTAGAGCTTCCGCAACGGATAGAGATATAGTATCTACTTATATTTAGCGTCGGTGCAGCACATGGCATTGTTGGACTTACATAAACACATATATTTTTAGCAACATCTCTTTGTTATAGAATTTTCGTAGCATTTTTTTTAAAGCTTCTTGTGCACTGAGAAAGTAGTAGTTTTGAAAGTATCCTTTGATATTATAGACAGTTGCTAGATTTATCACGATAAAATTATGCCCTACCAAAATTATTTAACTCATTTCTAAATGCACTTTCTTGCATTAAAATAATCCTAAAGTGCAAGAACATGAATTTCAACTCATTGCCTTTGTCAAAAAATATTTGTGTTAGGTTCCGTACTTAAAGAGTATGCGTGTAAAACTATAAATACATTTTGCGGACAAAATGAAGTAATGATAGCTTAAGAGTGAGAAGGATAAACTTTAATTTTGGCAAAGTTTATCATCAGAGGTTATATGAAACTATAAATAGTTAATGATAAATTATTCATAATTAACAATATTTTTGGCTGCCTTTGTTAATTTTGTACGCATATTTCTCATTTATATAGAATTCAAGATAATGATTGTCTTTTCGTTGTATCAATAAATTTGTTAATGAGTACAAAATGTATATTATCCGGAAAATACTTTTAGGGTTTAACAACGGTCGTAAGGATTTATAAACTGTTACATATTATACGCAAAATAAATTTAAATTTAAAAACGCGTTCAGACAGTGCATAAGAAGCGCTGTTTATTGAATATATGCGTTTTTTTTTTCTTTTTGAATGTTGATTGCTGCACCTATGCGTATATGTACATATTATTTTTTTAAGTTCTCTTATTTTGTTACCCAGTGCTTAAGTGTTGCCATGACATAAAGAAAAGATAGAACTAATATTATGTTGACACTTAGGAACTGGAGGAAGCGAGCACATTGAATTCTACCAGTGTATACTTCGATAGCGGAACACAGGTTTGTTAAACACCTTTCTACCATCATTCCAAGATTTCCCAGGTTTCCATCACCCAAAATACATCTTCCAAAAAAAGAAATTGCAGTTTTTCTGGATCCGAGCAGGTAGTAGCAATGTTATAGTTTCAATTGCGTATTAGAAATTAGTTTTATTCTCGGTCAATGTGCTTTCTTTGGAACTATTTCCATACTTATAATCTCCTTCATTCCTTTCTTATAAAGCAACAACTTACTATCTTAATAACGGTGATATATTTTTCTACATTTCACGTTCACCATTTGAATAGAGTAACCTTAAATCCCAATTTCCATTCGAAAAACGGTAGAAAGGGATGATAGAGTTTTCGATGTTTTAGATAACTGTGTTCCTTTTCATGAAAACGATTCGGTAATAATTGTGCTTCAATATTATACTCTTCTTTTGCGTTTTGCTTCGAAGTTAAGGTCACCTTTACACAAGGTCACGCAATTATTACCTGTCTACACTTTCGTTTTTTTTGTTTCGATTTTTTGTTTTGTTCCGTTTCTACTCAGAACTTTGATGCGCTCTAACATTGAATTGTTTTAAAATCAGGCTGGCCGTGGACGTGGGGTGGTGGCACGTGGCCGGGCAGGTGGGCCCCCAGCCCGTGGGGCGGCGGCCAACAGAGCGGGGCGGGGAGGAGCAGCAGGGGGGCGTGGGGCAGCGCGACAGCCCGCTCGTGGGGGGGCCCGCGCCAAGGGAAGTTTACCAGGTAATACTTAAAGTTCTATCGAACAATAGATATTGACAAATAATATTGTTGACAAAGCTTGGCTGATTCGCTGCTGGAGGAAATTGAATTACGTTTGCATATATTTTTTTAAATAAGGTCCGTTTGTGTATAAAGTTGAAAATTAACGAATTTTCATCGTCATCGCTCCTAAAGTGTCTAGGTGCCAATTTTATATTTTTTATTCTATTTCAACTATAGTTAAAATAAATGTAACGGATTACATTGTACAGTGTATTTGGAGTGGTTTAAAAAACTAAAGAAATATTGCATTGAAGTCACAAAAACTAAAAATAAACATTAATTTTTAAAAATAATTAAAAAATCTCATGACACATATTCAACAACACTATGTACTGTTGGCTGCTGAATTACATCAACATGCTGCTCAACTTTGCGTGTCGACTTTGTATTGTCAATAAATTCGAAATGGACGATATTTAAATAATATGGCAAAATTTTCCCATAAACCTAAATTGCTTTGATCCCACAATAATCAATATTTTGTTTACTTTCAGCCGTTTTGTTAGCTACTGCTTAATTATGTTGATGTACGAGTGGCGTTAGGATAATTCCTTCGACAGTTGTAGGTACCTTTCCTTCCCATATCTATCCTTAAATCTCCCCGTAATTAAACGTGTATCGTTTTTTTTCCGTGTTAGTTAGTATAGGATAAATTTCAAATTGTATTGATGTGTTGTTTTTCTAGCAGGTAAGCGAAAGTTTGACGGGGGTCACCAGAACCAGGGGGAGTCAAAGCGCAGATACCAGAGCACCTGGGGTAACCAACCCCTGGCGCAGCAGCCTCTGGGGGCAGCGGGAGTCAACGGTGAGCAGCAGTGGTACCAGGATTCTTACGCGTCCTGGAGCTAAGTAGTGACATCAGTGCAGCCCGCGGTGGGACTGAGTGCGAGTGGCCCTGCGTCTGGGCAGTGGGCAGGTGTGCAACTACAAAAAATAATAAATAAAAAGAAATTCTGGTGTTTGGGTGCGCCCTGCCCCCATATAATAGTGGAACCCATTATTTATAACAGCTGATGGTGTCCCCAAACCTTTCTGCATTCGTCGTTTTTATATTGTTGATTTGGTTCTTTAGTATATATTTATAGAAATATATAACGTATATATGTGTTGGATTTTTCAAAATTATGTTTTTAAATTGTAATTCTATTCCTTGAATGTGAAGCAAATTAAATTGTGTAAGTTTTTTTTAAGTAATGTTTTTATATTGTTAATTTTTTTGGGGTCTGCGTCCCTAGTTCTGGAGACTACATCGCGGGGGCGCCGCCTGCAAGTTATAGTCTTTTTTTTGATAATGCTCTATGTTATTTTAACTGATTTTTTTTTATTAACTTTGCCCGACATCCCGGGTGTCACAATAACTGCAGCTGATTGGTATTGTGGGTTTGACACTGAAGGGACGCTGGGTCGGACGGCAGAATTTTTCACCAGGTGGGGAATTTGTCGTCTACTTGCCGATGCGTCCGGGCATGGAGGGACGACGCTCGATTCATGAATTGTCCTTGTACAGACCATTGCTCATGAAGCGAGTTGAATTTTTTTATTATATGTATATTTTATTCCTGCAAAATGCATTTTGCATTGTGATGTATTTTAGCGGTAATTTAAGGAGTTGCATACTTCTGTTTTCCCGTAAGTTTATATATATATTAAAGAAAAAAATGAAAACAACAAAAAAAATGACTCTGACTAGCTCCGACATATGTTACAGCTAAAAGACTCATTTGCAATTTATACACACGACAAACAACTCTATACGATTATATACATTTTAATTTTTTCTTAATATTATTACTATTGTCACCGATATATGATGGTCATCGTTAGTACGATTTATAATTATTCTATAATTGCTTTTGCTTCCCCGAATTATGTCCCTCAACACTTGTAACACTTTCCTTATTTTAGTGTGATGTAGGTAATATTAAATTTTGACATGTAATAATAATAACGTTTACTACTTATACATACTGCTAAAGAGAAAAAGAAATCACCCATTATTTAGTGGTCTTTGCGGAGCTATTTAGGAGCTTCGATTGGAATTGTTAAGTATCAATCTTGAGAGGACTGATTTATATATGTCTCAATAAACAGTTGTATGTGTATTACATTTTAAACCTGTGTTTCTATTAGCCTTCCCTTGCACAACACCTATTCCTTTTTTTTTACTCTCGACATTTGAAAACGTCCGATAAGGTCTGGTTATAATTGGTGATTGGTGAGAGTCTTGGGCAAAGCGACCATGAACGGTTTTTTAATCGGTTGATCCGCTAATCGAGTGGTGTGATTTTGCAATCTGTCTTTGAACGCAGATTTTCGATCGACTGATTGTGAGTATAATTCATGCTCGCTTAGCCTTAAATTTAAATGAAGACTTCTCAATCGTGTACTTTAAAGGTAAGTACAAATTTTTATTCAATTTGAAATGGAGTTAATTAAAGATTAGAGTACTCGTCCATTTTAATGGACAACTAATTTTGTTGGTGAAAACGCTATGGTCAAAACCAAATGTCTAGCTTAGTAGAACTTACGGCAGGGTTATCTAATAGTTTTTGTTAAAATTTTTATCTTGCAATCAGTTGATGTCTTGTGGTGCAAGGACAAATAAGAGAATAAGTAAGAATTGATACAGATAGAGAGAAGAGGATTTTTTACTTTCGCCTCTATTAATGTCAGTGCAATGTCTTTTACCTCGAAAACCGGAACTTATTCTGTAAGAAGCTCAGCAACTGTAAAAGAAATTAAGTTTTTGTCTGAGAAATGTAATAGGTTTCTTTGAATATAATTGTTTCTAGGATATATATTTAACAGACAGAGACCTGATGTCCGGTTAAATGGACCCTTTTTGCGTACCTCCATCCACAAAAACAATCTTTAAATTTATCGTTTTTCCAAGTTCAAGTCTCGAGAGATTAGGAGCATTTCTCTGGAATAAGTGTTTTCTTTGCATTTATTCAGTAATTACTTATTGTTTGTCCCAAAATTTAAAATAAGGGAAGGATTGTAAGTGGTTTTGCTATTGTTAGACTGCTACAGGATTACAACTTGAAAATTATAATTTGCTAAAAAGTAAAGATTCAATAAGTTCAAGACTATTTCATTCTAACCGTGGACTATATAGGCTGTTTCAGAGTTCTTCAATATCGCCACCCTGAGGATTTTTTAGAATATGACAAGAATGTTGGTGTTGCACAGCTCAAACAATTAAGGGAAAAATATCCGCCTAGTAGAACAACGCAACGTTTCACAATGCAGTAATCACAAATATCAAGATGTTAGTACAAACTTCTTAGGCCCATGTTTTACAATTTACAAAAAATTGTTAACTGAATCTTCGCATAAACTTTTAGAAATCAATTTTATCTTTCGTTTCCGTTGCTTTCTTGGCAAGCTTTTAAGGATTATGAAAACTATTTCGTTCTTTCTTCATGGATACGTACGGAAAAAATGGAATTTGTAGTAAAAGGAATTTAAAAAATTTCAAAAATTAGTGCAAATTCTTAGACACTTTTTGATACCTTCACAAAGTCGAGAAAACTAAGAGGATATACAATTATATACTTTTGGAAATCCATTTCATCTTTCCCATTGTCTTCTACGTAAATCTTTTAGAAAGATGGAAAAAATTGCTACCACAATTAAGAATAATGTGCTTGTAGTAAAAGGATTTTCATAAAACATCGAAAATTAGCGAGATATTTCGTTAGTTTTTCGCTAATTCTCTGAAAATGTTGGTATCTTCGGAGAACTAAGACTAGAAAACCAAAGAAAATGATAATTTGGAATAGTACCTTGAAATGATAAGGTTTGATGATTTTTTTTTATAGTTTTTGAGAATTGAGGTAGTTAGTAAGCTTTTTAGAAAGATGGGGAAAATTGCAATCATCTCTTTCTTTATGTGTAGATTGGAAAAATTTGTTCATTTAGGATAATGCAGCCTGTAGTAAAAAGAAAATTTGAGGAAAATCGATAAGATCTATCAGCCTTCCGCCAAACCTTTGAAAACATTTGATGAATCTTGAGATGACCAGAGGCCAAAATGATGTAAGAAGAGCAAATTGGAATTCGGGCAAAATCTTAAAAAATCCACTTTGTCTTCCTTTCCATTGGTTTTGTATTTAAATAATGCTCTCGAGGGGATTAAAAAAGTGTTCCGTTTTTTCATTCTTTTTTGGCTAAACATGTGGTGACAATTTTTTCGTATATATATACGGTTTTCGCCACCGCCCCCTTCTTCGTCGTCGGCATCAAAGTGGAAGAGCAGAAAAGGAAGAAGAAGAAGAACCAAGAAGGCACAGGCGCGTCCGCCGCCCTGGAAAGGAATCGCCGCGACCGCTCCCATTCCGTCGGCGCGCGTTGAGACAGACGGCTGCATGTCTGACAAGTGCGGGCGGCCGTCTGACGATGTCACGAGACTGGGCGGGGCGGGTCTCAACCCGACGGGTGTCATGACGTCTATCGTGTCGCCGCGTGTCATCAGATTGATGTGATATGTGTGCACGGTTTGTGACTAGATATTTTCGTTGTGCCCCCATCGTCGTTAGGATAAGATGGCTGCCGAATCGGCGCTCACCACTCAAGGGTAGGTATTTAGAACGCGCCTAGCTACTGGCGACCATTCGTACTTTACGCGAAATTCCCGATGTAAATTATACATGCGTCACAACCCCGATAATCCACTATATAACGTTAAATCCAAGGAATATTCAAGCTATCTATGAGACTCTCAACAATCGCTAGTAACGCGGGAAAACAACCATCGCCAATTAGCCCCTATTTCGCACATCCTAAACATTTTTCCTCTTCCTACTGCATCTCTGATTTCTAAAAATCTTTGAGGACACCCAACGAAATCAGCTTATTAAGTGTTATTGATCAGAATGTTTACATATTAAACATGTAGAACTTTGCGAAGTTGTTCTATTAGGTTGAAGGGGCGTGGTTTTCGTAGTTCGTCCACCGTACTTTCTGATCCGCGCGAAATGAAACCTAACTCGTCCTGAACCAAACTCAGGAGATGATATTGAAAAATTAGCGAACGTTACACGCGTTTTTCTAAACGATGTAGCGATGTTTTGTTCTCCTCGCGTGACCCATCCCACCTTTCTCAAAGACTATTATTGTTTACACACCCCATTTTTGACAGACTTACGTGGATATAACCTCTTAACTTCTCAAAATGAGAAATATTTTGAAAAAGAGGTAGTTTGTTCCTCGATTTTGATTTTAGGTAATGGTGAGTTCTTTCCAAAAAATATATAAAAATTCTAAAAATAATTTTTGGCGACCGAATTAAGCTTGTTCAATATAAAGCAGCAGCGGTGGTACGCCCTTTTTTTGAGGTTTCTGCGTTTATATGTATGTGTTTTTAGCAAAACGAATAGTTTATCGTTTTACCTCTTATGCCAATAATCTTTTATGAATAATAAAATATATAATATATAAAAATAAATATAAATAATAGTATAATATAAGTATAAAAAACTTAAAGATTTGGAGATTTCTAATCACCTCTTGAAGCTAATTGCAATATTATATTTTGCCCAAAAAATTTGGATTCTTTAGCGTATAATAATCACGAAAAATATGTATTTACAGAATCGACACATCCGAAATACAATACATACAATAACGAAAACTTTTTTCAACATTTTTTCAAAATTAAATAACGTAATTTGGGTTTCAGTTTTCAAATTTAAGTTAATTGATAATTAAAATTGAATTATCAAGTATTGGAAAAATATTTCTATTATTTTTTCAATTTATAAAGTTATTATTGGTACTGTTTTTGTTCATTAAGAAATGAATAGAGGGGTAATAATTTATAGCAAATTTTAGAAGCTATTCATTCATCTCTTATAACCAATCGTTTGCGAATGATCCTTTAGTATTATTATACCTAAATAATAGACTGAGAATGATTCAAGAAATTTAGCAAGGAAAAATTATAATAATTAAATGAGTAATAGTATAAATACCAATACAAACACCTCAAAGAAATTATTTTCCAAATGAAAGAATTCATAAATTTGAAGCCAATTCCAAAAGGGGTTTTGTCAAAAAATTTGGGTTGCAGTGTATGCATAAATCATATACCGGATGTTCATTTGAAAACTTCTCACCCTAAATTTCTGGAAATTTATGAAAAATTTCCAAATTGAAACACGTAAGAAGTATTATCGAGGGGGACGACCTTTTACGTGAAAATTGACTCACTCTTTTTAACCCCCTGCCCCCGGGAGTTACTCCTTTTAATGGTCTTTTGAAATACTACATTTTGGCTTTTAGTTTTTTGAAACTGATCGATTCGTTTTCGATATTTTTAAGAAATTCTTTTGGTTTGGTTCGTTTTGTTTTTCTGGCAGGTTACTCTACTTCAGGAGCATCGGAACAAAGACCAATATTATAAGCCTTTATAAAATCCTCAAAAACAAGGAAAATACATAACCTTATGGTTATTTAAATTTTAAGTTATGATTAATGTAGAATATTTGTCATTCTGTTTGCAGTTATTTAGTAAATAAAAATGTATGTTTCAGGAACGTTTTTATGCTGATTTATTGATTATTATTGATTGACCAGCTATAGAAATACAAAATAAACTAAACCAAAAGATTTTCTTAAAAATCTCGAAAACGAATCGATCAATTCATTAGCCTGTATCAAAATGTTATTTAACAGCAAAAAGTTGCCAGCGGCACTAATGTTTTTCATTTTCTGTAACAGGTAGATATGCCGGTTTTCTTGTAATTTCTTAAGGTACATATCTTTTAAGGGCCCAACAGTGGACTGTAAACATCTTGGGCAACACTTTCCCTGATCTCTGTTCTCTATCATTGAAATATCTTGATAGAGCCATTCCACATGTTCATCACTTACTGCTCAAAGATATTATGTCTTTGGAATTTTAGCAAATACAAAAATATTTTTTAAAGAGAATTTGACAAAAACCATACAGATCCTTTGCCGAATTTTTTGAGGTTTTTGATAGCTTCTGAGAGAATGTATACATAGACAATTGGTAAACTGTAAATCTCATAAATTCATTTAGAAATCCGTTGCTTTCTTGGCAAGCCTTTTAAGACAACGGAAAAAGTTTACTACCACCTCCTTTTTGCATGGGTAGATATGAACGAACCTTTAGGATAATAATGGGTGTAGTAAAAAAAAAATAATTTTTCGACATTTCTTAAATGTTTGGTATCTTCGGAGAACTAAGACTAAATGAGTAAAAAGATTTGATGCTTGAAAAATCTTTTAGAAATCCACCCTGTTGCTTTATTAGCGAACCTCTTAGGAAGATGGAAAAAAATTGCCGCCACCTCTTTCTCTCAATGTTTTACGAAATTTTTATGCTAAAATCTTGCTACGTTGCAAGCTGTTACATTCATTAAACTAAATCCATAATGTATAAGTTTAAACTTTCTGTTCCACACGATATGTAAAATAATCCTTCCTAGAATCTATAGCCATGAGAATTAAAGATTCTTTATTGAAGTAAAGCAGCCCAAACAGCTTTTCTATAGTATAGACCATATTATTGACCAAGAATGTCTTTTAGCAAGTAAACTACCCAAAGAATTCCCAACAGCCATTAAAATGGTAATACAAGACGTTCTCCCACTTATCGGCCTTATTACCGTTAATTATCTCGTCAGTGAATAATTCCTCCGATGGTAGATAAAGGTTAGTTAATCAAAGTGATTTATTTGGGCCTGCCAAGCGTAATGGCTGAATTCAACACCATTTCCTATCCCGTCCCTTAACGACGACGCGTGCATCTACGTCGAGTCTCAAAGATCCCAAGCGAAGAAGATACCATTAATAACGCTAAGAAAAAAGAGAAAGCTCTGAAGGGGAGATACGTTCGAATGGTAGGAATAATGACGATTTTCATAGTTGAGAATACGACACCATTACTCTGATTACTCGCAGTATCTCTGTGAGGAGTAATTACATCAATCGGGTAAAGCAGAGTGGATGAAATCGGATGTTTTGGGTTGTACGAAAGGAATTTTTTAGTTTTGAATTGTCACGATGGATGCTGTGGTGTGTCATTTAACACTTTAAATATTTGTATTTTGACATTACATTTACATTCTAAAGTTTTCTTAGTCCCAAATTGAGATATGATACGGTTCAATTAGATCATCCTGTATACAAAATCTTTTGCTTTCATAGTGGTAATTTAGTAATAACAAATCTTGCGTAAGCTATAAAAATCAATCCAACAAAGGATTATAAGAGGTCACTCCGCTTATGAGTAGTATTGCGGCTGTGCTACGATCTGAGAGTTTTGTGAGTGGATGCTGTGAATCATTGTAAGTAATGTATATGTATCTATCTAATTGAATATGTAAAGAAAATCACTTTTTGAAGCAATGATAAATGTTAATTATCGATATAAAATACACTAAAAAAATACAAAAGTCTTTAATGAGCGCATTGGCAAAAGTAATTTTTTTAGTACAGGACCAATTCATAATGTACATACTAGACAAGGATGGTTATGCTATTTTGGTCAATACATTGGAAACATTTTCTTTTTTCCTTTTTTTTGAGTGGTTTTTAGATTCGTGCCCGTGGCATGGTTTTTATGCTTTTTTTTTGAGACCTACGCCGATGTTGGTGAATTAATTAGGATTCATGATCATTAGTGGTCTTCTGGTCTTCTATAACGCCAGACAATATTTCTATCGTAATTTGAAGCATTGCTAACGAGGATGTTCCGATATTGGATGGCCGGAACGAAGGTTTTCATGGATATCTCCATGTAATTGCCCAGGTTGCTGGCACGAATTACCGAAAGGTGGAGGTTAACTTCGCTGTTGGCAGAGACCATGCTCCGTCGATTCATAAAGCCACCATAGCGTGCCGGGCTTTATTTATGTTTATCCCAAGTTAACTTACTTATCCAGGACGATGCGGAGGTACTTTACTCGATTACTCCATGCTATCGCTTTGCCCAGGACGAGAGGATCTGTCGTATCATCTTCTTACGGTGCCCACCTGAAGTATCACTCTTCTAGAGCTCATAGAAAGTACTGAAGCTTCCACTATACGCGCACTCATCCACCACGTGGTTATGTAGACGCCAGGTTTTATGTCGCATTTCTCCGCTTCTTCGGCTAGCAGTCTTCGGATAGTACATTCCACTTCAGTGATGATTTCTTCTTTTGGTATTCTGGTTGGTGCGACTGCAAAGTTTAGTCCTTTGGCTAGTACTCTTGTTTGTTCTTGTGATAGTTGCAGCGTTGACAGGTTGATGACGGCGTATTGGTCTTCTTGGGTTTAAATTTATCGAATGTTCATGTTTCTTCGTCACTTGTTGTTTTCCATAAATCTTCGTCCAGTAATTTGCTCGTGATCGTGAAAGCCTACACTTTTTTTCACTTTTCTTCTTTCTCCTTTCACTTTTTTTCGCAGATTTAGGAATTACTTTTATTCAGCACTATTTTTTGATGTTGCAATTTTTATAACAAGTATACTTCGGAGCATTCCACGGAACTTATTTGAAATATTTTTTAGTCCCAAGCTATAGTAGTAGGTTTCTTAGGATCCGTGGTAGCGGTAATGATGGGAGGCATTAAAAGCAACACAGTTAAGCTGGATCCTACGTATAATGATACCAAGGACTGTGGCGTAGTATGGTAAACAACACATAAGTATCGGCACCCTCCGCACCACACAAGTTTAATTTATTATATAGTAATATAATAATTAGTCCGGGACGGCCGTTTCGAGGACTTTCATTATCAACCGGTGACCAAATGATTATTATTATTATATTACTATATAATAAATTAAACTTGTGTGGTGCGGAGGGTGCCGATACTTATGTGTTGTGGATCATACGTATTTATTATGCGCAAGTAGTTTAGTAACAGTTTCATTAGCTAGTTTAGTTTTGGGTCTTATAACGGCCGGAGTCGAGGCATTGCCGTATTAATCCAGATCCAGAACGTTGCAACACCAATTGCTGCAAGTTTGGGGGATATCACATCACTTGCACTGCTATCTTGGATAGCCACAGTATTCTATTAAGTGATTATGAATGAGGAATGCAAGTAGCCTTTCATTAAATCAAAAAGAAGCCTTTTTCTGATTTAATAATTTAATCGTTTTTGTTCTGATAGAGACACCAAGATTGGCTGGCGCCGTTGATTATAGTAAGCTATATCTTAGCCATACCTTTATGGGCAAGGAATTTTAATGATCGGTTATCTAAATAATATTATGCAAGCTTATTGCATCGCCTCAGAGATTCTATTAAATAAGGTATCCTGTGAATTAACCTTATATTCCGAATTTGGCTCCCTTTGTTTCCAAGTCTCAAGAAAACACCAACCTGAATCACGTCAGGAATTTATTTGAGAATGAAAATAAGTAGTTTCTTTAATAAAAGTAAACTTTCTATAATTCAATAAAACAAAGATTTGCTATTGATCATTCGTTCAAGTAGAGCTATTTTACTTAATCCCACATATTATAATGTTGTGTATTGTTCTTAAACTGGATATCCGTTGTGTTTTGAACTTCAGCAAAAATATTTGAGTCCGAAACGTAGAGATTTATCTTGTATGTTCTCCACTACCGAATCTAGGTGTGTGTTATTAAAGGGCGTTTCATCCAGAGTGCCATAGTTTCCAACATCGAACGGGGCAATGAGGATTCACAGGAATATTCAAACCATGACTTGTTATGTAATCTCAAACGCTGCCAGCATTATAGCAAAATAAAAAAAATAGCTGAAACATGTGGGATTGGACTTGAAGAAGCAGAGAGAAAACCTCACAGGGGACAGAAGACAAGCCCAAAAATAAGCATTTACGTGGCAAAATCAAACAAAAATAAAGATTTAAGTTGACTGAAAAATCGACAGCCTAACGGATAGCGTCCGTTGTTCGTCACGAAATTATTTGTGTGCATTTGCATAGGTCATATCAACAAGAATTTCGGCACACACGAGCAAATTTATGTGAAATACAACAATTCTCCTTAAGATGTGATGATAATCAGAGCTTCGTTCAAACTTGCCTCCCCAAATTAGTGCAAGTACATCTTCTGATTTTACTCCTCCTGTTGTATTCAGGAGTAAAGTAACGACGTAAGTTTTAGCGTTGTTATTGGTGAAGGCGCGCATTTTTCGAATCAACCCAATTCCATTTTTCTAGCGACCGAAGTTACATTTTCTATCGCTTGACGATTGATTACTTCGATTCACTAGCGAAGTTCTCTTCTCCCCGACTTGAAAACTCGTCCTTCTTTCCTTGCATCACCCCTCTTTCGTCTAGCATCTGCCGTCCGTCTCTTCAGAGTTAATTCTTCGATTATCGACGAGTGAGAGTCCATAATTTCCGTTCGACTGAGTCTCGTAACCAGCTGTATACGTATGTAATGTGGCGACGGCCGATCGTCTCAACGGAGGAGAAACAACAGTATAACAAAAGTATAGCGCGCCGATATAACAGCGATATTAGGTTGCACATACGTAGACAGTGTAGTAGTCTGAAAGTGGAGGAGATCAATAGGGGACGCCGCGCCCAGACCAATTCTCTCTCCTAATCCGACAGGATAACTAGAGACTCTTGTAGGACGTTTACGATACGCCAATTGCTTCGTAGGACTATTAGGCTTACATAGGACTTCTTTCGCTAGCAGCGTTATAAATTAATAGCACGAATGGATTGATTACACAGTTGAAGCGTTGATTGACCTCTTGGAATTGGTACGCTACGACGTGGAGTCTTCGAAATCGCAAAATCATATTCGAAAAGTATTATATATATATGTGTTATCACGCCACTTGAGTTTATGTTTAGAATAGGTACCTAAAGCTTTAATTTATAAAAAAAAAACAATTGTGCATCACGTTTTTTCATAAAATATGTATGAAGCGTCAATAAATGTGTTCGAAAAACCCCTTAAAATGGTAACATTTTTGAAGAAAGTCACCAAATTTTTATTCTGTTTAAAAAAGATGTTCTATTCATTTGACACTATACAGTGCGTCCGGATTTCATAGGGACAACATGGATAACTTTTGTATTTGAGAAGATAAGGAGATGGTTAAATTAAAAGCCCGAGTGAAATTGAAAGTCCGAGAGCCGTGGCAAATTTGATTAGAGAAAAGAAAGAAATTAATTATTGTAACTTTTTTATTAATTAAGAGATTGAGATGCTGGCTGCACTAATTTTTATGACGTTGGTTTATAGCAATTTATTGTGGATCTTTTAAGAGAGAATCTTTTCTGCAATGTTGCAAAAGCAAAGCTTTTATGATAATTCTATCCGTAAAAAGAATAATTTCATTTTTTTTTAAATTTTGAAGACGTTTACATATCATGTAATGCATCGTTACATTCAGTTCCCCCCTAAAAGGTCCAGAATAAATTGCACAGGTCAATTTAAAATTTTGAACTTAGGATAGATTTCTAAGAATTTGCAAAATTTAAATTGGGTTATAAAAAATAGTATTTAAATTACCATCAAAATTAGTTCAAACCGCATTTCAATCTCTGAATCAATACAAAACTTACGGCAACTAGAAGAAATTAGCAGATTTTGGCTTTTTTTCTAATCCTAACCAAGTTGGTCATGACAAGTAACATTTGACAATAGGCTCTGGGAATATCACCTTTTTGTTAATTTAGTCACCTCCTTGTCTCCTCGAATATAAAAGTTGTCCATGTTGTCCCTACGAAATTCGGGCAAACTATATGGGGAGTGATCAAGAGGTCTGACTAATTTGTATTAATGGCAATTTTCTTGACCTTGTACCTTCATTTGTTTTTTAAAATTCAACGTGATTTGTATTATTTTAAATAGGAAGGGGGTCAGCTGTATGGTTTTGGAAAAGAGCATTTTTCTTTCTGAATTCAGTTCATTATGTTTAATAAAAAAAAAACAGATCTTTTAGCAGATTTATTGGAGAAATACGTTCGATGGACGAGGGATAATAGCATCGCAAAAGTGATAGTGAATTTTTTGCTTTTATTTTGATTACAACTTCAATTTCAATCACTTGAAAATGGACTTGAAGCAATTACGCAATTGGAAGCAGAACATTGAAAGATATGCATCTCATTAAAACCACTTCGATAAGTTTTAATGAAGTAGAAGCATTTCATATCTCAGCAAATGGACATTCTTTATAATTTCGTAAGAAAATAATGCATAATTCAGTTTCTTAATTGACGGAAGCTATTATGATATGGATGTTGACTTATCGAAATGTACATTTTACGTAATTAATTGGCCATTATATGTACGAAGAAGGCGTAAGTAATAAATGATCTATCAATATTTGCATTTCGTCGTGAAAGCAAGCTTTGAAACAAGGTTTTTTTTCGTTTTAAATTCCAGCGTTGAAGCAATATTTGGTAGTTCAATATAACTTCTTGTTGCATTAACTTTTTACATATAGTTGGAAGGAATGCTCTTATTCCTTTTTCTTTGTTAAGGTTGCATGGTGCATGGAAATTGATATATGTACCTTCTTTTCTCCTCATTCAAGTCGAGTCTTAAATGAACTTTTACAGCCTCATAATTTAATTTCACCCTTTCGGCTGCTGTTGACCTTTTGGGTGGAGTTTTATGTACCCAAACATTTATCTCTTTTTCTCTTGTGGCGTCTAGGTTAATTCCATATTTCAAAATTTAGTACGTACTTTGAATAACTGGCTTGAATGGTCTAGACTGGAGAATTATAAAAACTACAGATTTAGAGTTAATGGTATAACTCTAAATCTGAGCAAAAGAAGAGAAAGCGGGTTACGAAGATTTTTGTTGTCATATTTTATTATGTTTAAAACGTTAAATAGCATTTCTCTATTAGAAATTCACTCGAAACAAATTCCGGAAACACGCATAACACTTCATTGTACTTCTTCTCACTTTACTGGTATTCCGGGGGTATAAAAAGGTTTGATTTTTCAATAAATATTTCTGGTTTCCGTTTATTTTTCACTTTCAATGTGTTCGGGGTAAACGAATATTATCTCTATCTATTGTGAAATATCTCTTTAAACTGGTGGCTATAATTGTAATAGTCGTATAATACAGAGCGTTTAAAAAGATATGTTGTTGGTACGTTACCTAAATTTGTTATTAGAAATAAATTTTTGTTACACTAGTTTAGACCGATTCATTTTCAAACCTCACCATGGGTTGCAAGTTGTTAAAAACAGAAAATTCTATTACAAGTGACGTTCAAGATTTCAAAGGAAACGAAAAAAGCTACTTTTGTCCTTTTATCTTTAGCATCTTTAGTTTGGCCGCTGTTTGGCCTTTTCAGAGAAAAATTAAAAAAACGTAATTTTCGATCTTCTATCTAATGATGCGCTCGAAATTTTGAAATGTTATCGTCATTTCGGGCATTCTGAACTGCCTTCATCTGATTTTTCTAGGAATTATATCGAAGTTTATCTCGAAGTGACATTTGATAACACATAGAAAAATGTAAATCCGCCATCTGGGTTGGTGTGCATGTACCGTTCGAAGTTATAATTAAAATCGCAAACACACGGCGTTTGTTTTTTGCGTTGGCTTTTTTTTTATGGTGCTTCATCGAAGTTAGTTTAATTAAACCTTTGACGTTCGCTGATGTAGACGATCAAACGGTTTTCGTTTCGTTTCAATTTGGAGACGGGGAGGTAACATTCAATGCGATTTTCTATCTGGTGTGGTGAAATTGAAGTATTAAGCGTCTGGTGTATGTCCCTCTCTCATTAATCTATATCCGTTTGTATGTAAATAACGTCCTTTTTTGGAACTTTTGTGAAGTTATTTCATGGGTCTATTAGGACGGTATTATTGTTTATAATGTCAAATTTTCATCCTTTGTCGTGTCATTTCTTTTGGCGTTTGTCTTATCTTCAGTTACATCTATTTTTCTACATTTCGCATAATAAATACTTAATCAAGATTGGTTTGTTTTTTCTCTCTGAATATTTTCTTTTTATTCATAAGGTTTCCGAATGCATTGAAATTTCAAAGAAGTCTCATTTACTGTTGGCACCTTTGATGTTGATGAAATTTCGTGTTATAGTAAAGTTTACGCACTGATTTCTTGACGCCTAACGTGCATATATATACACGTTTAAAAAAACATTAAAAAATTAAGATTAGCACTAGTCACTGCAAATATTAACGTAGACACCGCCCGTTTACAACATTTTTGAGATATCTTTCTCTTTTCAGATGTACAGTGCATTTTTTTGAAATGCTTCATAGGAAATAGCATGGTAAAGACTGAAAGATTTTGCGTGCTCTTTATAGTTATCGTACGTACTATTACTAAAAGTCTTGTAAAAGAATTGTAAAAAATCAAACAATAATAAATGCATTAAAATAAAAACGGCCTTAGACATCTGCAAGGGCATGCTGATTGGCAATCTAATAAAAAAGTTGAAGAAAAGATAAATCTGCTTCTATTTTGGTTTTAAAATTAGATACAATATTACAAGGTTGTTGCTGCATACAACTTTTTACACAAAAAAATGTCGTGTGATGCAGACTTATTACTGTAATTGCGCGTGCATGTAGACTATGGTAGCAGGATCGGGGAAAATTAAACAGCATCCACACTTATTTCTCGAGTCGGTCAAAATAATAACATTACGCTCATCTGCAACGGGAGCTGTTCACACACCGCGGACGCCAGAATTTTTTGTTGGTATATCTTTCAACGCATGTTATCCATTAGGCCTCTGAGCTCGGGGTGACTCTACTGGTTTAGTTAACACGAGGGGACTTGTTGCCCAAACGAGACAGAGCCAAGTAGCTTATAGAACTTGACAAAAAGTTAGGAAGCTAAAAATAATATTCACCCAGCTTCACAGAATGGAGCTCGCTTAAAAGGAGGAGGACCGTCTGTGGTTGGAGAAAATAATTGAGCACATATTTAGCTACTGTTTCGCCGCCTGCAGAATCAGATTTTTTTTTTTGGTGGGGCTTTTATAACGCCTAACAGTCTGAGAGAGATCTCAGATTGCCATTACGCACAACTTTGGCAATCTACAATAGATTGTAATGGTCGCTGTTGCTGTTGTAATTACAGTTGTAATTGTAATCTCTAGTTTCGTTTGGTTGTCTATGTTTTGTTGTCTATGCTTAAAACAACTCAAACCACATCACACGCTTCTCCGTCTTTTAATTGTTGTTTTCTTATTACTGTCGAATTCAAATTCAAAAAGCAGTATCAATCGTCTTTCCTTCATGCTTAAATTTGTAAATAGAACTTTTTTCTTTTTCCTGTAAATTGAAATAGGATAACCTTTCTAAGCATAATACTTCGATCTGTATAGGTGGCGTAGACCACAAAACGACGGAGCCATTATTATAGGAAAAATAGCCATCGGTATTCCATGAGAATACGTCGAATGTTTTAGTAATTTGAATCTTTTTCTTTGCAGGTGATATCGGAGGTTTGGGCTTTACATTTACCTCCCGCCCTTGCCCCCGACTCTGACGATATGGTAAGTGAATTGATGGTAATATTAATAAAGGTTAAGCATTTATTTATTTCATGATTTATGTTTGATGGTGGTTGATGGTTGTTTTGCTTAACAATAAATTATTTTTGTGTATTTTTAACTTATAAAATCGATTGCCGAATGCTTCATATTGTAGGGATTCTTATTTTTCGATCAACACTTAAAAGCACACAGAAATCCCATATTTACACGAAATTTATCTTGTAAATTGTTAAAGAATTATTCAAATCTGAGAAGATTTTCCAAACCAGAATAGATAAAAGATGAAATATAGTTGCTTTGATGAGAAATCGCCATACTCAGCAACTCCCCTCATCCTTCACAACCCAATTTTTAAAGTAAATGTACCAAGTCACATACTAAGGCACCAAACTCAAAAAACTACTCTAGAATCGTCCTATACTACAGCTTTTAAGTTATTAAATATAATAATTCACTTTATTTGATCAAATACCCAATAGAAAATCGGTACTTAATTCCACATCTCCTCCTGGTATTTTTTTCAAACAACTTGAGATCTTTTTTTTTTAATTTGCTGTAATTGGTTAAATTTTCATTCAAAATGACTTAAATTCATTAAAAATCTAATTCTGCCAGTTGTATGAAGTGATCTCATGGTTCTTTTTCGCAAAATCGTATGGTCTAATTACGGGACCCGTTCTTTCTCTTTCCGTTTTGTTTCCTCGGGTGGGAAAGTAATTAAGGGACCGCTGAATTCGCTAAAATGTCATTAACTAAATATGAAACAATGGCTTGTGTAAGGCCGGCGAACTCTAAGTAGCAACGACTGTATGTAAGCTTTATTTACGACGTATAGTAACATGGTGTGGCGGCTTAATACGGTGACGTATGCCATTAGTAGGTCATGATACAATGTGTATCTATCCCTTTTGTCCTTTCTCGTAACGACGCCGGCGCCCAGGACGACGAGGACCACGCCCCACTAGAGAAAGAACACGGATTTCTCGAAATCGTACGTTCTTGTACGAGTTTAAAAATTTATTTCTTTTATAGTTTTGTAGTAAAGATAACCTTCCGCTTTAAGCACGACGATAGAAACTACATCAATGTACGACTTATTTCTATTATTTTAACTCATTGTGAGTGTCTATAAACACAAAGGATTATAGAGTTATCTTTGGCGAGTAATTTGACACAGCATTCTTGTTAAAGATTACTTGAAAAATTGTGAAAGTTTGATTGCTACTATTCGCAAAATGCATCTAATGTTTGGTAAACAAAATGCTTCAATATTGAAGAGAATAATCGAATAAGAATTTTTTGGTTGTTTAGCAGAAGACATCATATTCGTTAAAATGTGGGCAAGAGCCCAGGAGCATCCATTCGACATCGTACTGAAGAGTTAAAATTTCATTTAGTTTCAGTTAATATTTCAAAAAGCATTATGTAGCGTACTGGGAGATGTGCGTTTTCATGCCTAAAAAATTCAATAACTCAAGCGTCCAAACCAGAGCGAAGGAAGGTCGTCAATGTTACTTCTACTAAATATATAAGTTACCTGACTGTACCTAACTAGACTGAAGATTCCGCCAGAAGTTGGTAATATGTCGCAAACTTCTCCATAGGATGCACTAATCTCTATTAGAGAATCTTATATATTCTTCCTTATATTTCTTAGAGTTACCAGAGCAAATTTCAAGAAATGCAAAATTCTCGAGATCTTATCATGCACTTACATACATAGGAACTATTTCAAAATCAATTTATCAAATCTCATCCCAATTCCCAATTTCAGCTGAAATTTTCCGGTAGATTGTTAAAAGATCGCAAAGTAAATGAGATTATAACTACCCAGCTGTTCCACTGACCATTTGTCACGTCGAAAAGCCTTCTTTTTTACAAAAATTTCTTTGTCACGCAAGTACTCTCTCTCTATTGCTATTCCTCTGTTTTGCGATGCAGTTCGAATGTCGGTCGAATTAAATTTAAAAACACTTAATAGCGGTTTAACAGCGTCGCTATTTATAGAATAACGATCAATTCTTGTCGCCGCAAATTGCGAAGTATAATGAAATAAGTGTACGTACGGGGTGTAATAATACTTTTTAGGGGTAATGCGCTTTCCGTGTCGTTTCTCGAAGGAACGAGAAAGTATGGAGATGTTTTTTGCGTGGAAATGGTTAATTTGTGTACTTTTTAATGGAATGTGTTTTTATAGTATTTCTTTATAATGAAAATCTTAGGTACGTTTTGGGTTGTACATGCACTTTCCATGGTTGCTCTTCAAATTTATTCTTGTTAATAATCGAAATAAATTCCGTGAAGTTGCCATTATTGAACTATCTTCACATTAATTTACAACCTGTTTTGAGAAAACAAAATCCAAACGATGTTTTGGTGAAAAAATAAAATATTTTATATTAAAATTCAAATACCAAACGAATATGGTACAAAGAGTCCAAATTGTTTCATGTGATACATGGTACCGTTTGTAGAAACATTTATAGCAATACAACGTGGAACTACCGCATCAAAAGGTTAATTCTTATTTTACAATCGTCCAGAATGAGGAAGTACAATTAGTATTTCCACCAAATCCAATTCATTCCACGCTGAAGATCGAATTTATACCACTGTAAAACGACTTTATTTGGACTATCTATCGTTATAGGCACGAAAATAAATACTTTACAACAAGACGTAAGTAATTTCGATTCTTTGTGAATTATTTGAATACTACATTCAGATCATGTCCAGGAGTCTTGGAGGCTAATAAGTGTCTGTGTGTAATTTAATGAAAGTAATCTTAACGTTTCTGGAAATTGGTGGAATTTTGGGGATCGTAAATTTTGTACGAATTTGAAGTAACTATTCCTGCTGATGTTTTTGCAGCTACAATAGGACAATCCTGTACGTATTTCATGGCTGCATCTCTAACGAGATTCTACATTGAAAGAATTCGACAACACGAAACAGTTTCCTGCTATCAAGTAATTGCCCAAAATCACATACTACTAGCGTATCGTTTCCCCGCTGAACGCTGTAGGTCAAAACGCCAAGGGTTTTCAGTATTTTTCGTGAAAACGAGGGCTACGACAGGCGTCACGTTTTTAATAACGTGGATGGGAGGAATATAACAAATAATGCTTTAGTAACACGACGTACACGCCGACAACTTTACACTGGAACACTGGACATCAGTCATTTTGAGCACTCAATTTTCGCGGACGTGTTAGGAGGCAACAGATGCTATCAATCATGTTTTCAATCGCCGAGTGACCGGATAGACGAATTTGGATGTTATAGGGGCTTAACGGGAAGCAGATACAACTCGATGGCTTGTTTGTACAGGCATGTGCAGCGAAATTGTGTCTTTAACTTTTTGATTCTTTTGGCAGTTGAAGATCTGAAAATGATCTTTGAAAACTGATTTTTGTCTTGTTGACTGTGATTTTTGACTGTCTTTAAAGGAGGCTGGGATACAGCGGATTTATTAAGTAATATGTTTATGTTTTTTATTTGTGTCAAATAAGTCGTTACTTAATCGATTAACAATGCTGATAAGTATAATGATGATAAGCATGATAAACATGATAAAAAAAGAATAATGAAGATATTTGCACTAAACTCAATATTCTTGTGTATGCGTAAATAAAATGACATAAGGGTACTTCCTTAGTTTTCTTAAATATTTACCTATTTCTATTTATAGGTACCATTTGCACAGAGAGTTATACAGAGAAACATTTTGGGGCAACAACCCTTGTACTTTCAAAATAAGAATAATTTATTCAAAGAATGACGACACGTTTATTTCATCTAATAAACTAGGTGGTTGCCCTAACAAAAATTAGTTGAGTTGAAGATAACGCATTGCTGTCACTAATTTCAGTAGTTTTAGTTAATGTTTAAATCATAAATTATTAACAAAAAGAAATCGTTAATTATACTATTTCACAACAATTGTGTTAAAGTGTACCACATTTGGTATTTTTGAATTTTGCTGATTTATACGATGCTTAATTCCGCCCCGAATTGTACGTCACCGTCGTGTAAAGCGGTCTTTAAATACAATTAACTTAGTTTTGATTGGCGGCGTGTATATACTAAACACATCTGCTTATATAAATGCAAACATATTATTTGTTTACTATGCATCCACGTGGCGTTCGAATTTCGTTAACGGTAGGTGTGGTACTTCGACAAAGTAACGTCGTTATCCTCGAGATGGCACCTCTAACGTTCGACGTGTTTCCACCTCACGGCGTTTCTAGAAACTACTCTCGTTGAGCTTTATCGATCTTCGCCGTTCCGAGAAGAGGAAAATACACCAAGTCCCCTTCAGCTTTTGTTATTATGACATAGACTTTGTCGAAGTGTAAGTTAATTATTATTTTGCCGAGCACGACGCTTAAGTTGCTCGGCCGAAGCTTGCTGCATTTAGGGCGTTTAGAGATACTTCGCCGACGTCGAGTTGGAAGAGAGCTGAGCGCTATTAAATTTTCGTTCGCTTCTCGGTTAATTGGGAATGATATAGAAAGATGGTTAGAGCATGGACGGATACGTTAATTTAATCACTACAGAAAACGTACAGTCTTTCGATTTCCTTTGTGTTTTTCAGGACTTTTGGAGGTAGTTAGTTGTTCGGCGTTATTTTGAGAGCATAGGAACGAATCTGCTTCGTACGAAGTCCATTTTCTTCGGACATAATAAGATAATAAGATTTTGTACAGGACTGTAACGTAATAATGACGGATAATCATTTAGAGTTTACACAGTAAATGGGGCATAGATCAAGACTTACTTAAGTGTTTCCTAAATTTTGGCTTGAAAGAGAAAGAAAATGTTTCGGTTATTTTAATATAAACACTTTGAGAATCGGGACGGACTTTTGACCATCAATTCTGTAACGTCTGTTGAAACCAAAAGGGTTTTCGAAAAGTAGATAAATGAAAAAGGACTCAAACATCGATTTTTACGGGTACTGCGTGTGTAAGTTTCTCATCCAATGAGGCTCCTGTTAGTCCCAATAACGACAGAAAAACGGCAAAAAAATGCCAACACAAGGCTAGGTAGATGCTATAAAAATCTCCCCTTCCCCTTCCCCTTAGTATATCTGCTTCATCATACTAATAAGTTTAGTTAAATCAGCCGAAATTATTTGTGGATCCCCACGTTTGTTATCTTTTGTGTAGCAGCTGAAATACATATTACAACCTCACTTATAATTGCTGCTCCTATCATAAAACATAAGAAAAATATACATACGAAGTGACAGTAGCTTACAACACTAGATCATCGGCACATTCCGCATCACACAAGTTTAATTAATTATTCCGGAATAGATGCATGGATACCCATTAATGAATTAAACTTGTGTGGTGCGGAGTGTGCCGATGCTTTAGTGTTGTTACTACTCCATACTCCTTGCTATCATTAATGGTAATAGCTTTTTATATTGATAATTGATCAAATATTCGCAAATGTTTTTCTTTTATTATTCGTTTTACAATAATTCCGTCTATCGAGTTTTTATTGGAAATATAACTTTTTTCTTCAAACACGTAGTTCTGAAAGCACAAGCAATCAGTTTGCTTAACAGGAAAAAAGAGTGGAAAACTACAATGAAAGCGAAAATATTTCGTTTCGTGTCTCGTAAAGCTATTACCGACGTTAAAAAGAAATGTGGATATTTTTGACATATGGCAAGGAATTGTTGGCATAACGGGGTCGCTCCGCTTCTTCCAGCTGCATTATTTCTTTCGTATACCATAAATTTCACGAATATTTAACCAGGTAGACTGTGTACGTGATGCGCCTGTTATCAAACGCGGTTTTGTTCTACTCCATTTATTATTTATGTAACCTGAGCTCGACAACGTCGGAACAACACGGCGGCGTTGTCGTCTGATGCTTCACCTACAAAAGGAGGACGAGATATCATCCCAGAAGCCACCCCCGAAGAATGCATTTTAACCGGAACGATGTTAAAGTGGCTTTCCTCTAGCCGAAGTGTACGTCGTCGGGTTTGAGCTGAATGCCTTTTCTCGAATTGAAACGGTTGAGAAGTGGCGCGGTCTACCATTGTTTCCTTGATTTATTTCCAGAATTGGAGATTCGAGATTACTTACAATCAGAGGTTACTTACAATCCTACTAGGTACTGCAACTGATGATCGACCACGGACCTCCCCATGTTCCTTGTGTAGATATCCCATCCTATCCTTTGAGTTTAGTGCTTTAGAGATGATGGAAACTATGACGATTTGGTTTCTCGACTTGTCTGGCACGAATCTTAATTAGTTTTAGAGAAGATTGCGGGTAAGTTGTGGGAGTGGAGCGGATGAGGATTTGAAATGTAAATGACGAGAAGTCTAGTTTATTCTAAGCTTTGAAGTATCTTGCGAATGAGTACAGATCTTATAAACGACGACGTATTCTAAATTGACTCTTTCCTGATGTTTACTTTTTTTTGTCGTTTTACAGGATACAGTATGGCCCCAGTACACCGGTACACCACAGGAAGAAGTCTTGTTTTATCGATTCTCTGCCTCCATGCTGTATGTCTTCAGGTTACAAGTGGTAAGTTAAACATTGATTTTGACTTCGTTGTCATAAAATTTGAGTTGATCTTTGCATCGTCAGTTTTTCATGGACTTTAGATACTTTATATGATCAAAAGCTAAAGTTGACTTGATATGTTTGATAATTGTACTTGCATCTTTGTTCCTAAATATATTTTTCAATTTGGATGCGAAAATTAGTTGTAAAACGTAAACCAAAGTGCTAAAATATTATTAAAGTCATGTTCAAACTTATCAACCGTCATAAGAGAAGATATGCTGTTGCTCATTGGCTGGCAAAACGCGTTGTTGATTTGGAAAAGAAAGTAATAATTGAACCTGCCTCGATCATCTCTACTTATTAACGAAAAATATCAATAATTCTAGTTTTACGTCATCTTTCCTGAATCAAATCAGCAAAAATCTGTAAAAATCACTTAGTAGCCTTCAGACAAGCTTTATATTACTGATTGTGTTATCTAATACTCATCTTCATGTCGCCTGGGTTTTTTGTACCTCCTACCAACACTTTTGTACCTCGGCGTTAAACTCAAAAAATGTTTAATTGCTCGTAAATCCGTGAAAAGCTGAGGTCACGTTTTCTGTATTAAGCGAAGTCATCTCTTTCTTAGCTTGAACCGTTTAATACGTGGGCTAGAGGAAAATATTTCTGCAAAGTTTAACGTCTCTAACACGTATTCGCTTCTAGCTGTATTCCTAACTATTCACGAGGAAATATAAAAGAGAGGAGAGAAATATAAAACCATCAGAGCTATTCAAACGGCGCGATCGATCGCTGTTTTATCGGTATGAGGGAGACTAGCTTTCGGTAGAGGTTCTTTTGTATCGTCCTGCGCTACGTGTGCGAAGGTCCAAAACTGGGACGAAATGAATATGAATCCAATCTAGACGCTTGCCACGTATAGATCGGGTTAACGTTTCGAACAAACAAAACGCGAGCCCCAAATTTCATTTCAGTGATAATCCGAGCGATAATGAACCTGTATCCGTTACGGGAAACGCGGAAGAGGTGTATAGATTATATCCAATCCTATTTCGCGGTTGTATTGAATTTCTTGAGGATTATTACTGCTTTTCTGATAATTAAACGTCGGAATATGAGGAAAGTAATATTGCAAGAAGTTAATGTTTAAATTATTCGATTAATTTAGCTTGTTAACAACTCAACAATAAGTAACGGAGTCATGGAACTCTTACACACATAATATGTATACTATAGCGGTCTTGAGGTTATGACAAGCTGCAAAGGATTGAATACACCGTTGGGCCGTTACCAAAAGTAAAAAAATATATTTCTCAATGTACTATGTAATTGATAAAAACATGCTTGTTAATGGGTTTAGGTAGGTTTAGAGCAACAGTGATATTACTTTACCAGCGCTGGTAATTAAAAGATTAGAATTTTGTTTTAAAAGCGTTCTTGTCTCTCTTTTCGAAGGTGCATTAATAGAGGGACTAGTATTTGCTAGGTTCTGGGAAAAGTTATTAATCAAGTAAGTAACTCTAGCTCTAACTTCAATGCATTGTTCAATTTCAGACAAAAGAACTAAGAGAATTCTTAACTCGGTCGGGAAAAGTACAATTGGATAAGTTTATGAACCATTTGGATGGAGCATCGAGTTTCTCAAATTTGAGGAGGTTGTCTTTTTTAATCTTTTCGAAAATACGTTTAACATTTAAATGTTGAATATTCATAAAATAATAATAATAACAAAATTTAGTGTTTCTAATAAAGAAAATACAGACAATTTTGCCTTTTCAATTCATGGACGCCGATATTTTTTAATATTTACCTAGTACTCCGTTACATTTGAAAAAAATCTAAACAACGTGTTGCTAGATTTAATGAAGTGTCTCTGGTGTACTCTGGTTTGTTCACTTTTATCATGAAATTTTTGGTAAAAACGCCTGAAGTACAGTATTGTATGGAATTCATATTTCTACCATTTTCATGCATTTAATATTCAAAGCAAAAGAGATATTTACAATCAAGGGCAAGGCTTCAATCTTGCATCCTCCAAATCGTTTCTGTTTGGTTACCATGACACCAGTAAACAACATACTGATTGCTGTTTATAAACTAAAAATCTTGAGTCTAAGTAACGACAACTACTACGACTTTCTGCAATAATTGCATGCAACGGTTACGTGGTAAATTTTCGTTTTAATTTGAAGCTTGTTATTGGCGTCATCCTCAATAGAAATTATTAGACTAAAAGTGCTAAAAGTTTAAAGTAAGGTAAAAACCTTAAAAAAATATTATATTGTGTATATCAAACAGTCTTTAACCGCTTCCATTTTGCAAGCTAATATTATCTTTCCGTTCTGATTCAAATGCATCTCCCATCACCGTTAGGAATCGCGTGCGATATGGTTTTAAGATAAACCAACCGGTTTCCACTCTTTTTTTACAACTTAGAGACAAATTTGACCCGCAAGTAGTAACTCTGAGGCAGGCGTCCCGGTAGATTAAGCTTTATTGCCGTTCAACACGCACGCGAGATAGTAGCGGAAAGGTGAAAAATTAATTAGGGTACCTTTGTGTGGAACGTTACGAAGCGTGATTTTGATTTGTTGGATAACGCTCGTTCGCGGAATAAAATTTAGATTATTCGTTAATTGTTTAATGTTTCGTGACTATAATAAATTATGTTTTACAATATTGGGAATGATGGAATGGGGGTGGAGGGAAGATTTATTTGTTTCTTCGCGTAAGCCTTTATCTGATGATGTTGATAGCATGGATTTAAAAATTCGGGAAGTTTGATCTTTTCTAGATATTACGTGATCAATTACGCTAAAGCGCGCGATTAAAATGTAGGATTCCTTGATGGTATAAGTTGTTTCATTATTCTTTAGCTTGATGGGAATATAAGCCGATATTAATTTGCGAAAATCTTCATGGGTGAACTTGTAGAAATGAGGTCTTTATTGAAGATCAGAAACGCTACCTCATACATTTTACCTTCTTTGACGAATATATCTTCTTTATTGATATTATTTTTTATTGGGATAAAATTTTAGTTTTGATATAAACAGTAACAAATAATAATTCCTGGTTACAGTAGTAGAATGAGGAGACAACCCTCGAAACTTATGTACTAAGTACTTGCTTAAAGGATCTAATTATAACGCCATAATATGTAATGCTTCGTAAACTTGGTAAATTTAATTCTCATATATAATTATCAGCTAGTAAATTGCCGATTATATCATATATAATTGCAAATTAGCTTATTTCAAATTTAATTGTTAAATCAATATAACGCTCTACTTGTCGTTTTCATCGTGATATAATTGTTTCATTAATTCCAGCAAATGGTATTAAATATTCATCCACACCATACGTGTACCATATACAATGGATGGACGTTATTCGGTGTGTAATTTTAGTTTTAATCGGTGAAAACGTCGCCTGGGTTTGTCCCTATTTTGGGGTTTTAAGTTACGTTTGTGAATAAAAGGATTTTATGGAAGTTTTTTGAAATAATGTTTGGAAAAAACATTTTTGCGATTAAAAAGAAAAACAAGAAATTTGGAGAAAACCGTACTTGCTTATATAGGCTGGTTCATTTTCGACCCTCAACATAGAAATCTCCTCTATTTGTTATTGAGATAGGGGGCAAGTTTCAATTTAGCAATAATGGACATGTGACAAATTACGTTCGAGATTCAAGGAAAAACGAAAAAAGCTCATTTTCTTCTTTTATCACTAGCACCTTTACTTGGCCTTGCAGAGAAACAATAAAACCTCATTCTCAAGACTCCCTTTTGATCGTCTCCCTAATGGCGTTTAGACAAACGTACGCATTGGAAGAAAAAGACAACAAGGCAACGCATTTCGATGGTCGTCATGGCAAAAATTGACGAATTGGTGTTCGATCCACCAGGTCTAGTCACCAGCAACTTTTTGTGTTTTATAGTCTCAAAGTTTCGCTCAGGGAACATAAATTTTCATCGAATGAGAAGGCCATCAGATTCGTAAAGTCCTATTTTGTAGAACAAGCTGCCAACTACAATTTCGATGGATCAAAGAGATGAAAGCATCACGGGGGAAACTGTGCAGGTTTACAAGAAGACTATATTGAGAACTGCCTCTAACCAGCATAAATCTAGGGAATTGTGCAGCTATGTGGGGATATGTGGATACAGGCAGAATCTCGCCTTCGAGAGTTTTCTTAACGCTTACTGTTTGTGCGCAGGTCATCCAACCGGAGCTTGGAAATCAAAGATCTTCTTATTTCGTGCAAGGTTTGAGATATTTTTATGGATTAGGATTTAAAACGGATTCGAACGACCACATTATCCTAAGTAACTATATCTAATATCAAACATAAAGTCCGAAATTGGAATAACGTCTTCATTTTTCCATATAAAAGCAGTCAATCTCACTCTTCCTCGCGCGTTATTCTTTTCCCCCTTGTAGTTTATCGAAATCCCTTTGAAAGTCAATAAAAAATATTCCACATTGGGCGCAATAAAAAATCAATATCGAAGAATATAAAGCCGACGTTTCAGCGGAGTTTTTTGGGTACCGCAATAAATTTAACCGTTCACTGTAATAGCGGAATATTTTTTTTCGCGAAATCCGATGCCTTCTGCACGCCGAGTTTTGCGAACGGTTCGTCTAGAAAAACAAGATTTTCCATTTCGAATATCACCACCGTCAGTCCGAAGCAACCGACGTAAGCTATAAAATCGACAAGCTGTTTTATTCATTGTTACTCGTAATTTTCAGCTTTAATTACTGATGCCTCGTTGAAAAAAAAGGTGCGAAATTAACGATTTGTACTGTCACTTTTACTCGCTTCAGATTACATGAAATTGTGGACCATTAATCTCGTGGAATATGGAAGTTAAATATTGTTGTGTCTGCTTTAAAAAAACCCTTTATATGGCCATATGTTATTGAAAATGGAACATAACTTCAATTAATGCTAGTTATTACTGAAAATCCATGTTATATAGACTAACCTAAATTGTTGTTAAGTTGCCTTGCATCATATTTGTTTTATATACAATCTGCTCTGTATTACCATTCATTAATTAACATAACAATAATGTGAAAATAATTACGTAATAGGTATATTTTCAGAAAAAAAAATTATTTGTACATGTATGTATGCATACAGAGCAATCATGCTATAATTTAAATAATTATACTCTATGGGGCTCAAATCGGTATAAATAGCGTTCAGCTGGTATTGACCGGCGTTGACCTGAGGCGACTTGCTTCGCATAATTAACAGACAGAACCCATAAATCCAGTTAACAATGTGAAATTTATTTGCGCCAATAACAAGAAAATTACAGATTGCTTCAATATATGCGTGCACATGTTGAGGATGTATTTCATGCAAATGGTGAATTCAGAAATGAATTTTCACATTTTGTACCTACAACTTCGATTGATTGAAGAACGAATGTAATGTATCCATGTAAGACTCTCTCGTCCAAGACTAATTTTTACAACAACGAAGAACTAATAGAAGTTTAGCGACCTCAGATCCGAATTAAATATTTCTTCATTTCCACGCGTTCAAAAACTCATTTATTTAAATTTGTTTACATTCAGATTTAAACTTAACCCTCCCGAACATCGCGTGGTCGGGTATGAAGAAGGAGGTTAGAACATTTGGCTTTGCTCCCCAATTTCGTCTTTTTCACATATGTTTTCTTGCTATTAGGAGATCGATACAAGATTGCGTCGTATCGTAGTTCTTTTTATTTTCTTATCATCACTGCGCTTGGTACCCGCATTCGAGGGCCCTGAGCTGCTGCAAGCAGCACTCTAACGTTATTGAAGTTTGGTAGATCTTGGGTTTTAAGTGCAATCACGTTCGACTATTCGGAGGGCTTGAGCGGATCACAGCTGTCTATTCGAAACGGTAAATAGAAAATACAGGGTGTTTTTGGCTTATAATGAAATTGAAAAGTTGGTAGGAGGAAAATAGATTGTGTTAGGAAAATTAGAACATAGATAATATTTAACCTAAGGTTTGCCCATGCGATGGGCTCCAAGCCATCTAGGGATCGAAGGATAAGCAGATAAGCTGACCAAAGAAGTAGCAAACATTTCTTTCATTAATCCTAACTAGAGATGAGTATTCGTTATTCCCCGAGATTTGAAGTCACTATTACCGGCTGACAAAAGTATTCGGTCCTTTTTGTGCACAGTCACCGGTACCGAATACCGAAACTACTCGCCGAGAACCGAGTGTAATTACTTGACGAAGGAATTGTGTGAAATTTGGCACTTTACTTTCGGAAAACATTTGATAATGGATAAGGAACCATAAAGTAGTAGGAAGTACACTATTCAGAAAGCGATGATGATATTCGCACGTTCAAGGGGGAAAACATTACTCATTTTGCTCACTGCATATAAAGTATTAATAAAATGTTATGAAAACGTTACCAAATGAGAAATTGTATCTCCCAGTTATTTTAGACGTCAAAAAAATTTCACCTAATATTGATTCCTTGACCGCAAATACTCCGATAGCACCCGATCATTTGGGATGATGGGGAACCTACCGGATTAAGATCTCGCGCCCGCGACAAGCGGCCTCCCCAGGCGATACGGACGCAAGTAACTTTGACCATCTTCTCGTCGCCGTTTTCGTGACGGTCGAGGACCGCCACCGAGCGGGAACGCATTACGACGGCGGCGGCAACGGCGAATCAATATTTCATCCCCGTTTTCGGGGCAGGGCGGGGCGATCCGACTCCTGCGTTCGGGGGGAAAACGTCGGTCAGAGACGCGCACACCGAGTGTGTGCATCGGAACCGGCAGCTACGGGGAAGACGACCGATACACCATGGTAGCGGTCGCGATCTGTTGTATCCTGGTGCTGCTCGCCGTTTTTATCGTCCTAATAATCGTGGTCGGACAGTCGATAGGCGATCCGCAATCGTCTTAGTGAAAACGAACCGCGAAGTACGCGAATTTTATCGTAGGACTTTGAATTCTTCCCGATTCACCCGCCCCGGTTACATTGAGAGAAACTGATTTGATTCCTTTGATTTGTGAAATATCATGAAGAGGATGACGAGGAAGAAAAGAAAGCGAGCCCCTCGCGCGATATCCACCATAGAGACGGAGGGATTAGTCCAGGAAGACGATGACAGCTTCTCGTGAAGATTGAAACGTCAAGATGAAGACGTCATACGACAAACCTAAGGAAGGAAAGGAATCAAAACCCAAAAAAGCATATCCTAATACAAGACGACATTCATCCAAAAAAAAAACGGCTGATGCTATACTCGTCAATAAATATTAAATAATCCTCATTATTGTTATTACAACGTTGGAAACCAAGTGCATCATCAGATTTCTAATCGTTTCATCAGCCTCATCGTAAATATGTGTGTGAATTGAATCTAGTGGCTTATCTTTTAGATACATATAAAGTAATACGTATTATAATATTCATATTTGAAAATGGTTAATGTGTACTAAGCGTAATATTTATCGATTTTTTTATAGAGAAGATTGAGAAACAAAAAAAAATATACACGATTATATATATTGTGAGGAAGTTTCGCAAAAAGCAATGTAACCCCCGCGCCAAAATGATCTTTTTTTGATGAATAATCTGCGAAACATGATTTCGGAAAGGGTTTTTTTACAGTATAACAAAGGTAATTTTATTATTTTTTTCGCAAAATGTTCTTTTTTTTGATCGTTATTATTCTATTTAGAAAATGCGTGTTAAATTATTGATGTTGGGGAGAATGGAAGAAACGATACCTGTGTTTCTATAAATCGCCAATCACATACTGAGTAAACTAGTTCCTTTTCTTGCTTTATCATATTTCTACAATCAATAACCTGATTTTTACAGTTAAAAGGGTAAACATGGGCAGGAGTACGCAGCTTCTTTCTGAACGAGTCCGGAATCCGGCAAATATTTCAAAAACTATTGACGAATGTTAAAAATCCCTTCTGTAACTATACCAGGGCAAGTCGGAAAAAATATCAACTGGAACACCTTAAAAAAAGATAGATGAACACGAATTTTAAATAAACGAACAAGAAGCTTATACATCCCGTTGGGCCGTCACCGCAAGTTAACAAAATAAATTAGAAACACCTGAAAATTGGACAAATACTACTTTATGAAATGTTTCTGCAATTGTTAGCTGGGCAATAGCCATGGCTGACACTAAATTCTCGCAAAATATACGAATTTCACGTATCTGAATTCCAACCTTTAAACCTTCAATATTAAGCGGCATATTTTCGTAAACCTTATTGTTTAAATTACTGCCTATTTGTCACCTGTCCAGCAGATTCCAAACGTGATTTTTATGCGCTCTATTTTCGGATTTATCTTTCAAAGGATTATTAGAATCTTCAAAAATATACGGGGTGTTCTATTTAATAAAATGAAGTTAGTATTTACTCTGTCTCGCCCTATACGATCTACAGCTTTGAATTACATCATCGACATCAGCTCTACTTGCTTTAATAATTGAGTAATAAAGTTTTTTAAATGCTTGCGAAGCCGCGTACTCTTGTATAAGAGTATACTTGCAATTTGCACATAAATATATCGCGTACATCTAATAAAATGTTGTCTTTGAAGCTGTTTTAAATACTACTACCGACGTACAAGATTTAGTAGCATTTGAGGAGCTACATTACAAGACGCAATTTTTGAGTTCTGTGTTTTTCTCCAAACAGCGTTGGTTCACTACACATGTTCCACATAAAGTATTTTTGGATATCCTATTGTGTTGTATTAGATGGGAGATACTGATTCAGAAGATTTCAAAAACATTACCACGCCTTTCTAACTTGTCAGGGTCATATAAAGAAATAAGTACTGAGTTTTGAATTATATCAAAAACTGTGACTTTCAATGTACCTCCTCATTTATATTACATGTGCACTAGGTACAACACACTGTATCTTACAGTCTTCCGTTGTAGCCTTTGTATACTCAATTCCACATTTTGGGCAAGAGTTGCTTGTTACTAGCTGGATCAAAAATTAAATTAACTTGCATTGAGAACATGAAGGTTTTTAAAATAATGTTACGCGTTTTTCTAATAAAATGGGATAATTTCTAAAACTGCGAGATGTTTAGTTTTTGCCTGAACACTTCGTAAAGATGTGTGATCCACACCGTATAATAAGAGAAATAATAATAAGACATTTTGGCTGGGTATCGGGGTTACTTTTTGCGATAACATTGTATACCATAACTGTAAGTAATTTGACAATAGTTTTTACAATATCATTATGATTATTATAAATTATACCTCGGATAATTCGCAGTTAGCTCGTAGTAACTGAAGATGTCGGTGATATCGAAACGTTTTGAAGATTGTTCCCTCCGCAAGCGACATGGCGGGGAAGAATTAGATGATTTTATGATTTGTATGTTTTGTAATGAACCAAAGAAACTATTATACATGAGAAAAAAATAAATAACTATTTTACACAAAGCTGTGTGTTATTCTTTCTTCGAAGCTTTAAAGGGAACATCGGCAACCCGAAAATTCAGATTTCGATGATGAAACTGTAGAGCGTACCTCTATTAGTTCTCTGTTTCTCCCATTTTTATAACTGGCTTAGCGTTTTCACATTTTTGAAATTATGTTTCTCACTTTTTACAGAACGTCGCTTTGTTTTACTATTCTACAGCTTTAGCTTTGAAATCTGAGTTAATAATATTATCTATTGGAAATTGTCTTCTTCATTTTCTGCTACATCTTTCACAAATTGCGCTTCATGCGGCGCTTCTCATCGTTCATACTTCCTATCCTATTACATGTTCAAAAGAGAACATGTTAACTTGTTGAATATATAACTCGATTTCTTCAGACATCAAAAGGAACTATTCCGCTGCCAATGTTGGCTATTTGAAATATTGTAAGTAATACGTTAATCACTGCCATTGTGTCTACTACGTGCTTCTACTATAATTTTACTCGGGCACCGTATATACGTTAATGGCCTACCTCACATTAAATAAAAAAAGAAATAATTTTGAGGGGATACATGGTACTCCGATCTCTCCCCGGTCTCCCGTTTATTTTTCCAGAAATGATTTGCGTCATCCTTGAGTATTTCAAATTATCTTTTAATCAAAAAAAAAATATCTGTTTTAGTTTACTTAATAGAGATATTTACAAAAATCAAAAAATCGTGAAAATCGGGGGATTAAGGCGCTAAAAAAATGCGTTTTTTTTCAATTTCTACAATTTGATGGAAATTTGATTTTCTCTTTTGGGGTTGCCGTAAGACGTGGCATTTTTTGTATTTTAAGTAACATAACAACAAACTTACAGATGTGAGCTAATGTCCAAAAGTCGACACCAACCTTTCATCTTGCGATGAAATATTCCAATGTATTGCTAATCACCCATAATAAGGCAAACTGAAAGTAAATTTACGAAAAATAATTTTCTTTATTAATTTTTAACGATTGCTTATTAGTGGACCACTTCAATGGCTTTGAAATACACATCAAATATTCATTTCAATCTGTTGTGTTCTAGTTAAACGCTGTTAAACTTAACTACAAATGTTTTCACTTATATGTACACATACATATTTAACTAAACGCAATACTGGGGATTATTGTTAATAGCCTTTTATAGCCAGCCAACCAAAACGATTTCGTATTTTATCACCGTTTCCAGTAATTGCGTCGGATACTCCACGTGTATTGGATGCACAAAAATTAAATTTGTGAAAATGCACTGCAGAGTTAAAATTAATTTTGATGGCTTTCTAAATGAAATATTAAGATCGCCGATTACGAATAGCTCGCATACCGTTAAAAATACGTTTATTATTTGTCGATGTAGTGTTTATTTAGTTCATTATCGTTGGCATCTACGGACATGTGGCTCTAAATTTAGTACGTTGATGAATTTATTTAGAAAATACCATTGTTTATGAGGCAGTAACGTAACCAAATGGTTGATATAATTATGAAAAATCCACGATGTAATAACAACAATTATTAAAGATAATGCGGGCTTTTAGATTGGAATATATATTTGATATATTATTAAGCTAAAACAAATTTTTATAAGATAAAGGGAAACATGTATGCTTGATGCCTGTTTCGTTAAGGGTCCCATTGCAATCCCAACAATCTAACGCAAAATCCAGCAATATTTAAGATTTATCAACAATATTGGACAATATTAACAATATTTGTTGATAATCTCAACAATCTTCGATTAGAATACTTCACAATCCTAACAATGTCCTCGTGTACACCAGTTTTTCCGAAGTGATTTACCCGTCCATATGATAAGAGAATAAAAACAGTGCTGGGTACGAGCTGTTCTTACGCTCACCAGCACCAGCTGTGCTTTACGGTCTTCTACAGTTACACCATCAGCTTAAAATTAATTATTTTCCAACTCCAAGAGTATACAAGAAAATATTTGGAATAGCTTGACTATTTCACTTTAAAATGAGATATTTTTAGACTTCAAGTTATCCTTTCATCAAGCAACGCAATTATTAAGTGAAGTAATATTCGCAGGCTTTGTGGAGACCCTGTTCTAATTTGAAAGACTCTTAATTTAGAACATTACAATGCTCGTAACGACAATTAAACAAATACTATCCAAATTTAAAACACATTTAAAGCGTATAAAGTCATCTATTATGCAGCATCGACAATAAGCCTTTATTATTACGATCTTTCTGCCGTTTTACTATTCAAACCGTTTAGAATTCTACCTCTAACATTACTTTGCTAATCCTTTCGTAGATTTAACAACGCCGCTTAATACCTGAGAGTAGGAAAATACAAGTTTTATTCCACCCTTATTGCGGAATCGTTTCGTGTTTGCTCGAAGATTAAGAGAAAATTGCGTCTCACGAATGCAATATTTCGCAACATAGTCGTATTTATTTTCCGTAGACCCTATAAATGCAACGTCGCTTCCGTCTGTACGTTTGTGAAACGTAAAATACGGTGCGGAATAATAAACTGTAACGATTTGCGCTTTAAAATGATATACAATATCTTTATTTTCTAGTATGTCCCGGAGCTTTTATATTTCGCGAAAATATGCGATTTTTCTTCTTTATGAGTGGGGTGAAAGTTATTAGCTAATATATATTTAATTATGAAAAACAATTTTATAAACATGCTTGATAGTATTCGATGTGGACTGATTATTGATTGATGAAATTTCACTTCGAGATAGCTAAACGTACACTGAAACTTGTCCTGGAAAAATATTACTATAATTTAGAAATTATGGAAAGTGGGTCGATGGGATACAGAAGAAGTTTTTGCCTATTCTCATCACTACCATCGTTGGCTGGACTTCCTATCCTTTATTCTATCCTTCTGCCAACCACGTTGCAAAGATAATAGGCGAGGAAAAGAACTTTTGTTCTAGAAATGGAGCTCTCGACTAACTAGAGACCTTTGATTTGGGTAGGTGGGTTACAATATATTTACCAGCCTTAAAGACGCTCTCTTGAAGCTTTCTTTTTGTCAGGAGTATGTTGTATGTATTCTAACATCTTACCTTCAGCTTACAATAATCTTTGAAAAAAGGAATTGCTGACAAATTATTAAAAAATACGAGCGCGGCACTGATAGGCGTAGCAGTGAATATAATATGCATAAAGTTATTTATATATCTGCGCCCATCTTTAATTCATTTAAATCCCCAAAAGTGTATAAATTTTACAATTAAAGATATATTTAAATAAAATTATCACTAATTAATCGACAATAGCGGAATAATTATTTTACCAAGTAAAGCCAATGCCATAAAGGAATTAGTAGTTAGATAATGTGAATCTTCCACACCGGCTCTAGCCTAACTGAAAGCTGATAGTCTAAACGCGGTATTATAAAACCAAACACACGGAAAACAATATAATAAGCTCGAAATTTCACTTCCAGACATCCATTTATTTTCTTTTTTATTAATTTTCATGGAAAAACGTTGTGTGGGCGTTCTATTTTCAGCTCCGCTCTCCGTTATTGGTCCCAATGTTATCAAACCTTTGGTATTTATATTATATTATTTGGGGATTTCATAAAAAAAAATGTTGGAGTAATCACTGCAAGTAATATCGAGTATTTTCACCCGGGGCCCTTCCTATAGCTTGGCACAGGTCCCGGCGTGAAGTTAATTAAATTTTGAACAAAATGCAAAACGAAAAGTCAGCAGATTAAAGGTTGCTTCTTACTTGATTTTTCAAATGAAAATTTTTACATGCGAAAAATTCGTAATAGACGGGTGGAAAATCTGTTCGGCCTAGTATCCCGGAGTAACCCTTTCCCATGACCTAAGCTTCATTTGAAATCAGCGTTAGAATTCGGTAAAATCGTCCTTCACCAATCCTATTGATCGGCTTTATATTTAGCATCTAAGTTACCCATTTAAAATTAGGTATCGGTACTCCTGCAGCCGAATTCAACGTTTAATTTGAAATATGTATCGATTCGAAAACATACAACGTGTCTATTTACTTCCACACACAGACATAAATTTACGACTCCCAAACTACATAAAACATTTTTTAATAATAAAAAAAATTATTGTAAAGTAAAATTTTATCTGAAAAAAAACGGGCTTCTTGCTTTACTTTCTTAATAAAATACTATTTTAGTATTTACTTTAGGAGGCTGTGCAATTTTAAATGTAATACAAACAACTAATTACATCAGATCCTTTAATTTCATTAAAAAATAACAATAATATACGTTTAATAAACGCGATATGGTAAAAATCTGATGCCACGATGTTTCTTGTTTAAGAATATTCCATTTTTTAAGTTGAGCTTTCGAAAAGACTATTATTACTACTTACTTCAGTCAAATCAACTCCCGAATCATCTTCTATTTCATCAAAAACATCTTGTAAACGTTCGGGAGTCGTACAATTCTTTTTTATAATATTCACCTGCAGATTCACTGGGCTTTTAGTAGAAAAACAGCAAGATAATATTAACTTGGCCATTCTCTTAAGTTTCACTCGTAATACAATGCGGATTTTCTTCTTTACGAAAGTTCTGGGATAGGCTTTCATTGAGATTGTTGTACTACTCGATAATTTCGCCATTTTTAGCTTTAAAATTATTTATACATTTGCTGGATAAAGTGTGCGCAATGTGTATACGTTATACAGTTATTTACGGATTCTTTTTTATAATGGCACATGTGTAAATAGTATAAAAAAGAATGTTGTGACTCATGGAGTTTATACATACATGTGTTGGCATGAGGAATGATACGCTGGAAATAATATTTACACAAACTTCGTTTATTTCGATATAAACAGTTGAAATGGTGTTATTTTAAATTAGTTTAAATGAATGCAGGTTACTATGGCTACGCGGTACCAGATATCAACATAAATGTATTAAAAATCAGCATAATTTGTTGCCGTAAATGCCACGTATGGACCGGAAACAGTGCACCACATCGAAAACAGAAATTTATTTGCAATTTCATTGAGAAATTTCATATCCTGACACCATAACACGTCGCCATTCCCCAATAAATACCCGGGATTCTGAAATTAAGTTTGAATCGATTGCGTGAATTTCCCAAATGCATACAATCCCATCGGAAGCTTAACAACACCCCAGTAACTTTATCGATCATATTCCTAATGTGGCGTTATAATTACGAATGTTCCCCCCTGCGTTCGCCAAAGGATTAATTGATTGCCTTTCAAAATCTTAGCAAGCGTCCAAGCAAGGGAATAACTGAATTCTTAGCCATATTTCTATTGGAGAATCTGTCGTTTTTCATTTTGGGAGACTTGTTACAATACGCAGAAATAAATCCACTTACTTATATGTTCTGGTTCGAATATGAAAGAGTGAGTATGCGGTCTAAATTTAGGAACTTTAGTGGTACAGAAAATAAATTGATGAGATGAAAACGAGTGTCAGAAAGTTTAATGACGGATTCGGTAGAATTTAGACTGATCGTATTATAAGCATGTCAGATATTTCGGTAAGTTTGAAATGATGTTGACTATAAAATATTTATTGATCTCAATTCGGTAAAATTATTTATAGTTGAGTTATACAGCAATAATTAGACCCTGATCTCCTACATGTCTTTGGTTTAGTGGCAAAAAAAACTCCGAAGACTGTGCAACAGCAATTTCAACAAATTCAGAGACTTGCACGTACGTGTGATGCGTACCTGTTCCACAACAGCGCTGAAAGTCTTATTGAAATTAACACCGTTTCACCGCTTAAGGCAAAAGAGGTACCCTGGCATGCTATATGGACTGCTTGAGAATAGAAGGTGTTGAAACAATTAATGGGCCTTACTAACATTATAAAATGCCTAGAAGACTCTGTACCAACATTATTTAAGCAGTTTTAAAGGCTATTAAGGCCTACACATATGGATCTGACCTGATACACAACCTAGGGTAACTGAGACGCAATAACCACCTGAATTTACGGTGGGATCTCAAGCCATCAAAGGATCGAAGGAAATGAAAAGTCAGATAAGCCGGCCAAAGAAGCAGCGAACATGCCTTTCATTGGTTCTAACCCATTTTGTAGTTTCCTTAAGAGCCACCTAAATAAAGAACGAAGACATGGGAGGACAATCAAAGGGCATCGTACTGAGAAAGTGTTCCAGGACAAAAACAGGCGAACAAATATCAGGCTCGTGAAAGACAGTAAATTTGGTGCTATCGTTCAGCAAAGGGGATTTTAGGTTACTGGGAGGATTCATGCCATTCCTCATTTATTTCAACTAGGAAAAGCTGAAGATCAAATCTGTGGTCTAAGTCTAGAAGATATGGAGACGGCAGAGCACACTCTATGCAAATGTGTTGACAGGATACCAACATTTGAGGCCATTTCTTGCATCTACTGAATTGAAGGAAGAAGATCCTAGAGTACTAAGATTACTAACACACGCAAAGGCATCCTATTACAATAAATCTATTATCCGCGATCGGGAGCCAACGTTGCGCCAACCGTCCGTGCTAGTAGGGTAGTGCATGGCAGTTAAATGAAGGACGACTTAACAGTTGCTTGCTCTTTTGAATATAGTTTTATTTCAATTCATCGATATGCCTTTATCAACCTATCTAGCCGTCTCTATAAGTATAAAAACCCCTCAAAGCGTATTTTTTGTATCTAAAAGTAAAATTGCTGCCTCACCTCGCTCAAACAGGAAGGAAATTAAACGTCACGTTCATAAATGAAACGTTTTTTCAAACATCTTCCAAAACGAATCTCCCTATTGTATTTATTCTAGTCTTACTTTTTACGGTGTTTCGGCTTTATTAATTTCGCGCAGAACTTATCCTCGATGTGCAGACAATGGACATACAATTAAATCTCATACCGTGGTAGTAGTACCTATTGTATTCGTTCCACTAGCGCTCTAGTGGAAGAACATAATGGAAATAAGTTGATACAGAGGAGTAGTTTGTATAAAGAGATGGGTGAATTGATTTTGAACATTTGTAATATTAAAGTGGTGAAATATACGAATAAGATTTTTTACTGAAGTCGACGAGAAAGTTATTATTAAAGTTCTTCACTTTCCGTGCGGTTCACGAAATTAGCAGAGACTAGACAGACTCGTTTTTTGTCGATTCTCGGGGAAACTAGTAGGCAACACGAACCCAATCTTATGAGACGAATAAATACGAGTCTATCTAGTCTCTGCTATTTTCGTGAAATTTGTCGTAGTGGGATTATAGGGCATACTTGATGTTTTTTCCATTACTGCCTTTTATAGGAAACTAGAAAAAAATAACAATGGATGGGCCATATTAATGCCAATCCTCTGAATCTCACTATGTCATACTTCAGATATGGAAAATGCTTGCTACCCTCTTAATTTTACTTAAAAGCAGCTTCAAATTAACACAAGCTCAAAATGTATTCACATATCATTTATAAGCTTAATACATTTTCTTACAATAGTGATGTCATTACAAATTTTCGGTTGACCCTAGATTGAAGCCCACCATTTAGTGATGTTCTTTTACCGTTTAAAGCGTCGGCCCTCGCCTGAGTGGCGGCGTCAAATCCTTGCATCACTAATTTCTTAGTATTACCTAGCTCCTCTTTAGCGCAATCTAGTTTCTTCTTCAAGAGCTGTCTATGGTTGCCAACGTGCTCGATCATCTGTTGCTGCTCGGACAATTCCTCTTGGGCACCTTGTGCCGCCTGTTGGGCGTCAGCAGAATGAGTTTCGGCGAAACGCAACATTTCCGCTAAACACTGTACTTCGCTCATGGAGCCTTTGGCGGTTGAAACGGCTAATTGGAGCTGTTTCTGATCCCTTCTCAAGCTATGCTTGAGTTTCCTCCTCATCATTTGAGCGTCACGAATTTCGTCCTCGATTTGCTCGACTACTGATTGCTTACCGGCGGCAGCTGCATCCGCTGCAGCTGCTGCTTCTAAAGCCTTATCCGCCAGTTGTAATTTAACTTGCTGAGATGCTTGTTGACCGGCAACTTGCTGAGCTGCCTGGGCTGCTGTCGCTTGATTAGCAGCTTTTTGGGCTAAACTGAGGACTTGGGTTGAGATTGGCGGCCTGTCATCGCTGGTATCATCGTTACATTCATCGCATTCGTCATTATTACTACTACTGCTATTGCGATCATCCAAATCCCCACTGTCGCTTACTGATGAAGTTAATTCTGTGGCTGTGTCATTAATTGTGTCGTCAGCGTAATCAGAACAAATAACCGTAATCATTATTAATTTTGCCAGTAAGACTAGTTTCATTATTCCGCAATGTATACATTTACATTGTACAGAGTCGTATTCCGTCTATATTAAAGAACACATTGTACATCAAAGATTATTATTTGACAGATTCAATTTGACTCGTGTTGACAATCGGGTTGACAACTTAATACGAAAAATAGAAACTAACTAACTGTAGTCGGTAATCAATTGATTAAATATTTACCCATCTCCTTTGCTTGCAGAGTGTGACCAGACATTCGTGAGCAGACCTGGAGGTCCGCAAAACGGTTCCTTCTACGCGCCGGAGTTTGTAAATCCTTGGAGCCATTCTCGCCAGTGCATATATACATTCCTAGCAGTGCCGGGACAACGAGTTGAAGTCGTGTTTACCAGTTTTGCTCTCCGAGGGACACCGCCCGAGTTAGTATCCGCATATATATCAGCATTACACCACTATCACATGCACAAATGAACACGTCCTCTGGCTTCACATAAAATGTATTTTAACTGCAGATTAGTTTGCGAAATATGTCCAAGAGTACAGAAATCGTAATTTACTCCTCGGTGAAATTTTTTTTTTATCTCCGTGTAATTCCAATAATTTTCGAGATATCGATGCTTGGACACATACATTGGATACATTAAAAGACGCGTATTTCGATCGATATACACAGAACAATATTTTTTTTGAAGACGGTATTTATTTAGAAGATCTTTAAGAAATTATACGGATGTTATTACACAATATTTGATATTTGCTCAGGAAACTCTTTTAATACAGTGTCACTATTGTTGATGTGTAAGATGATTTGGCGATTTGTAAGATATTGAGCTGCTACTAAATGTAGATGATTGCGATGTAGCGGAACCGAAAGCATTGTTTTTCTTTAGTTTTTTGATGTCTGTATGTGTGTATTATGAGGATTTGCCGTTTGTTATATATCTAGGAAACAATTTGCAACATGACATGTTTTTTTTTTGATTTGTGTACATATTTCGAAAGTGAACAAGTATCTCAAGCATATTTTCCTGCTGCATTTTGCATTTGCATCCTGATGCATAACGGCGCTCTTGTCGAAAATCTTTCATTCCGAGAGACAGTTACGAATGTGCAGATTGCGTAAAATTAACAATGATGTAATTGCTAATGTTGAGATACATACTGTGCGTATTGGAGTAACATTTGGAAGCGAATTTCGAAATTTATCACGTCTGCGGCAATTTAATAATTAATAGTAATAAATGTAATGCAATTTACATCTATGTGGTCTTAAGAAGCGCTGATTTTTTTAATGAATTTTGCAATTGCAAAAAAAAAGTCCAGACATTACAAAAGTAACTCTATTAAAGCCTCTAACTAAAGGTTTACTGATTTTGTTCCTTAATTCGTCAAAATAGTATTTTTTCTATTTCTGACAGAAAGCCTAAATAATTTCCATGTTTCTAATTTCAAAAATTGACGGAACTCTCACAGTACCTTTCAGCCACTATTACGCCCCTTAATCTGAATTTCCAAAAAACAACTGAAGCGCGAAGGTAATCTGTTTTTTTTTTAAGATTTATTGCATAAATTCAATGAATTCAAGATCCATCCAGAGCCCTTTGCGAAATTTTCATGAAGATAACATCGTTTAATCCGTATCAGGAAATTCTTTGTATGGCGAATTCAAAAAATCAGCACTGAAATTGTCTCCCCTTTCTATTTCCATGCTCTTTATAATTATTAAAACCATTAAGCGTAAAGGTAGATACAAAGAAATCACTGTTAAACAACAACCGAGTGTCCAACATGGCTTAAATTTTTAACAGTATCTTTCAATGCATGGACAATTATATTACCGATAAGTCCCGCCATCTTAACGCTGAGGCTTGAAAGCCTTTTAGACTACTTTTATAATGTGGATTTAATTGAGAAAAACAGCAACATGGTCAGAGGATGGAGTTATAAGTAGAAAGGAAGATCGTTCATAAAATTTAAAAAGAAAATGAAGCCAAGAATAGTCCTTTGAGGCACGTTACTTATAGCAATATCATTTAATCTGCTGTGTACTTCGGATTGAAATGGTAACATTAAAATTTAATTAATCAGTTAAAGTTAATTTTTCCTTCAGATTTAAGCTAAGTTGAGAAGTTGACAATCCTACCAGAGCAATTTTTAAAAGCAAACATTTGCAGCAGGAAAGTATGTGTTAATTAGCTGCGGTAGTTGAAAACTAGACGGAAGACATCGCAGCGTGTTCTGACGCGATCTCTCATTGCACGTATACGGATGCTCATGTCACGTGTTGTTGACTGATTGTTCTTGATTGTTGCTGCTTCGACAGTGGAGCTGCAGTGGGAGACCTCCCTGCGTGAGTACCACGACACGTTTTTGTCTCTCTCTTTCTCGTAACGAGCCCTATATATCTGTAACCTATAATTTATCGTATTCTTATTGACGATATGCGTTCCGCCACATTATAAACACGATCGGTCTCTGCTAAAATATTAACTATACCTTTGTTTCTTGTACTATCCGAAGCGATAGATCTAAGTATGAAGATCTTAAATTCAAAATCTGTTTAAAATAAACATGCAATTATGGTGGATGCGCCGGTTTTACGAAATTTTGATTTTTTTTTGTACTATTAACAAAATAAATGTTTGCACGATTTGTTTTGACCACACGAACATTCACTCGCTTACCAAAAATGCTCCTTTTAATCCTTATTTGTGTAACATCTCTATACTTAGATCTGTTCAATATGATATATCTAAAACGCACCCAAACGCATGAGCTTTCATCATCATATATTTGAAAATTAAATATTCTATCCCCTTAAAAGCTTTTGCATACATCTGTTTATGTACAGACCTATGTATATAAAATATTTAGTGCCAATCACGTTATTTGATTTTGCGAGATTGGATTTTGCGTAATATGTTTTGGTAAGGGTCCATACGTTGGTACAAAGTTATTTAGCTACATCACGTGACCATGTAAGAAGATGTACTTCGTGATTGGATTCAGTAATGTATAAGTTCTGCATAAAATATACATCATACAACAGTTCATTAATAAATGTTACATTTGAAAATCGATAGTTTTGAGAGCTTTACGTTTTTGGTAATCTGTCGATGTACCTAAATCTAAAAAGATCTACCTTATACGCCTCGCTAAACCCAATCACTTTATAAGGATTGCATTGTAGATAAGACCCCCAATAAATCCAGGTAAGATTTGCTAACGGGAATGAGATTGTTTACTTAGAGGAACATTTTTTGCACAAGCAATTATGTATTTCTTGTTCTGCATGCATTAGATATTTTAGTTTATTAATCTTATGATCTTCGGGCGGCAAGGAATCGATTCAAGATAAAGAAGATATTTCTCAGAAACCAAGCTCTTATCGCTTTAGAAGTTAGTGTTGACTTGTTGATAATAATGCACTGATGGAAGGTTTTTTGATTATGTAAGGTTTATATTTATATGTAAATATATCAAATAACCGGAATAAAGAATTATAAAAGGTGTAGAAAAACCATCAAATGTTAGTAAAATGAAGATCGGAGTTCAATTTCAATTGTCAAAGCCTAGATATTATTTATTTAATACATTATTATAACTACGATGATATTAATGCAATAATAAAGAAGACGATGGAACAGAAACCAAAAACTAGTGTTTCTAGTGTTATTCTCCAATCCAAAAACAGGCAAATAAACTCATGATTTTTTAACCGTGTCATGTTGTTGGTTAAAATAAAACTCGACGTTTCGCCCACAATAGTATGGGGCTTCTTCAGGAGAGCGGTGACAACAGTTAGCACGGTAACTCAACGTGTGAACCCTGCCAGAGGCAAAACTAACTGCGCGGGAAGCAGTTGATCACGGTAACTCAGCATCTGAACCATGCCAGAGGTGGTTTGTTTATTTTAACCAACGACATGACACGGTTCAAACCCGGAACACGTTCAATTTCAACTGACTCTGGCCGTGGAAGCCTACGTTTTTATTCTAATGAGTTTTGTTCATACTTCGGATTCTTAAGTCCTTTTTGCAAATGTGTATAATTCGTTGCATGTTTGATAGATGCTTTTGTTTTTGTTACCCTTCTTGTTGCTGTTGTTGTTGCATAGTGTTCGTGATAAATGTTTGTCGTGTTGTACGCTTTGTTTTTGTTTATCGAACATCAACTACAAAACAGAACGCCTTATTTTTACCTCCTTACGAAGGAAATCTGCAACACTATCAACTCTATTTCTGTTTGCAGCTGTATTCATGAATACATGGACGTCTATTCGGAGGTGTCGCAGCCGGATCCATCTGAGCTGATCAATTCGCCGTTCGGCGGAAGGTACTGCGGCCCCATCCCTCCTAGGCGAAGGATTTCGTTGTACAGGGCGATCGCTTTGGCCTTCTACACCGATAAGAACATCTCGACGAGCGATCTGTTTAGCGGTAGATACCAGTTTATCAACGATTGTAAGTGTTTGGGAACTTTTAAATCTTTATTTGAATTTAGTACTCTTATCGTAAAACTTTTCTGTTTTACTTTACATGCAAAACTTCCAGATGATTTACTTTACCTTCGTCAGCTTCAGAATTAGGGGAGTACTGACACCGGCCCCAGTATCTTTAGAACGGAAGGAATGCGTTATGGAGATTTTCCTCTGTTAATGTGCTTAGCACCGTCCGCGATTCTACATCAGTCTCCTCTTTCGTGTCAAATTTTTACTCCTTCAACTTGACTTTCATCTTTGGAAAGAGGAGATACAGACAGCCAAGTCGGGCGTTTCTGCACCACTTCCCTAGACATCTCCTTCTCATATCCTCCCATAGACAGTACCCTACAATGTTATAATTCTCGGGGACGATTATTCACAGTTGCATTCCAAATAGCAACGACATGTTGTAGTGCAACACGGGATGATGGCCATCTGAAAGGTCCATTGTCACTATCCCGATGTTCGACCATTTTTGCAAACATTTTATGTGTTTCTGTGGCAGTCTTACCGAGTTTAAAACAAACGGGAACTTTTGATTAACACCCCGTACTCTTCAATTTTCAATATACATGAATGTCCAGAATTTTTGAATAACTCTCCCATAACTTGTCAATGATTTTTCTATAAAGAAATAATATATTCTAGAATACTGTATATATTTTTCCGTTTTTGGAAATGAACGATACCACGATGCTTTAGGATCTCGTTGAATATTAAGCTTCAATGTTGAATACGTTTCAGGACGTTACAGGATAACACAGCTTTTAAAACGATATGCACGAACAATTTTGCCGGCACGTATATATCAGTAAATGGTTGAAATTTAAATGTTAACCCTTCTATTCCAGCGGAATATGAGGTTGGTGCGCCGGTAGCAAACACCCCCTGCAGTTTTCTGGTGAACGGTGCGGCGAAGCAGACGGGGGTGATTCTCTCACCGACATATCCGGGCGCGTACCCTAAAGCCCTTACTTGCTCGTACAAGTTCCTAGGCACCCTCGGTCAGAGGGTTAGGCTAGAATTCAGGGATTTTGATCTATTCTTTGGCGGACCTCAGTAAGTACCTGCAGATTTGAATTCTAACCGAACCGGCTTATCCTATTCGGCGTTCCAAATTAATTTGAACGCTTTGATCTATTGTTCCAGCTGTCCTTTCGATTATGTGAAAGTGTACGACGGTCCTAACACGACCTCCCCGGTAATAGGCACTTACTGCGGCCAGCAGCGTAACCTGGTGTTGTATTCCTCCGAGAATTCTTTGTTGGTCACGTTCGTGACCCTTCCACGCACTGCCAATACTCAGAACAGAGGCTTCAAAGGCATCTTTGAGTTTTCCAACTCTTTCACAAAATTAGGTATTGCATTTGATTTGATCAGATCCGAAAAATAAAAGAAATTATTTTAAATAAGCATTAAGACTCTCGATTCATAGTAAAAAATAGACCAAGGAATCACCATGCTTGTAGAATTTCTGTAATTTTTGTATAAAACCACAAAACAAAGTAATTTTATAAGTGTTCATTCTATTTAACTTAAGTTTTTATAGTTCATGAATATTGAAGCATTTAAAAATAGATAAAACCTCACACAGAAGTTTTAAAATATTATATAAGTTCGCGACGGCTATTCAAATAGTTTGACTCTATATGTAGAAAAACCCTTTGGAAGATTTAGAGCTTCCTAGAGCTTGCTAAAGAGAACTAGTTCAAACAGTTTTTTAAACGATTTTCAATAAAAAAAAAACTATTCAGAACCATTTTAGAATATTCAATAAATAGCCTCAAAACAGGATGTGATTTTTGATAATCCACAATCGTCTTGCTCTTTCTCGTCTAGATTTCATAAGCAAAAACGACGGTGAACACATACGCGGCTCCGAGTGCGACCAGAAGATACTCAGCAAGAAGGAATCTACGGGATTCGTGTTCAGTCCTAACTATCCGTTCCCATACATACCTAAGCTCGTGTGTCGGTACTTCATCTACGGCATGCAGGACGCGCAGCATCTCGAAAGGGTGCGTCTGGAATTCCTCCGGTTCGAAATACCGAAGGGGAAGAAAGGAGAGTGAGTCGGAAATGGTTTTCCTATTATATCTTGAATTTAAATAGATATTGTTGTATAATCGCAGTAGTTAAAGGAGTTACGTTTTTGCGTATTTATTGCTTCGTTTTAACATTTTTAACAATTTAGTGGTGACTCCAACATCGCAAAATGTTTCCAAACAAGCGTCTCTAACATCAGTTGTAAGGACTATGAATTATTATTATTATTGCATGAATATTTTCAAAATACAATGCGAAATGCGAAATTTTCTTAATAATAATCAAATCTTAATCGAATATTTGAGGGCCGATCGAAACACTAAACGTAGCTTAGGACGCATTTCGGACCTTTTGTCCATGTCCAGTTTATCTTTCGGATCGCCCAGAAGGTTTTTCTGTATTTTCCGCGAGCTGAAACATCTGTTTATATCTTGACCTCTAAAAACTTTTCGATATGCTGCGGAAGGAAAGTTTCACAAATTTCTTATCGCCGGGTTCTACCGAGTTAAGATTAAGGTCATGCGTGAACGACATCTATAGAAGAGTAAATAGTTGAAATTCAAATAATTTTTTATAATTTTATTCGTCTTGTTTGAAAACAAATTACGGTGTTGCCAAATCTTACTCCGCTAAAAAGAAGGTAATACGTAGAGCATTTTTTTTCTTAGAAAATGTATTGCTTTTCAATAAATACATTTTCGAAGATATACCGGACAAATTTATTGGCAAACGTGCCTTATTTAATTTCTTGCACTACAGCCAGCACTTCTCTGCTTTCAGTTGTTCCGACGGATACCTCAAGATATATCTTAAAGGTCAAGAAACCACAGACTCGTACGATAAATTCGACTACGAAATGTGCGGCGATGAGATTAAGCCGTCGGTCGTGGTGTCGGATGGACCTCGGTTAGTTATGGTATTTAGCAGCGGGGAACTAATGGGCAGAGGTTTCAAAGCTAACTACACGTTCGAAACGGGTAAGAGTCGTTGAAATGAAAATCCTTGGAAAATCCCCCCAAAAGAACGCTTATAATAATAAATAAAAATGCTCCGTTCTTAATACAAATCTCGCAAATTGATATTTAAATGATTACTGTTCAGAATTAGATGAAGATAAGTTAATAATAACTAAAACACTCTTAACATCTTAAAAAAAAGAGAAAACGTTAACATAGTTTATAGAGAACTCTTGGAAATGCATCTCTCCACCAGCGCCAAGTTAGCGGCTGCATTTTGGGAAATATGAAAATCTCTACTGGGATGCGGTTGATCGATAAAAGCGTGACCCCGCATTTAATGGAATTACGAAAGCTCGAAACGGGGGCGATTACTAGCGCTAGAGTAGTAGAAAAAAAGGAAAACTCGAGCTTGAGCTTGTCGAGGTTTAGAATTTTAAATTAAAATTTTGACATTCCAAATTCGACCTTTACCGAATAATATTACTTAAGTGGAGGCGTTAACGTTCCATTTTCCAAACTTACGGCAACGTTTAACGGAAGACCAAGTAAATATAACTTGCAAATATCTGAACGTGTTTGCAAAATATTCAGATTTTAAATGTATTTACTTACGCGCCCGAAAACAGTATGTTTATGCGGAATTAATTCTGGTCGACATTTTTGTTGATGGAAAAGTGAGTCAAAAGTGAATTTAATATTTGTATTTTTTTGTAGGCTTTTGTTATGTTATTGTAATTATTTGAAACTGTGTTGCTAAATTCCGTGAAACTGGCGCAACAAGTCATAAACGTAGCAGTGATAGATTCAAATAAAGAACTGTCGGGACTGTCGCCGATACTATTGGTTTGAAAATCACATGAATGGTTATAATATCCTTAGCAAATTCCTCTTCTCGCACAAAGCGTGGTTGCACATTAACGGTTTTATTAATAAACAAACCATGTGTATATGCTTCAGCGTGTATATATGAAGCAGACACCATTGCATTCTGAAAAGGTTGGTGTTTGGATAGCAGCTTCACGGAGAAGAATTGTTGGTCCATTATTTTTTCATGAAACGGTAAATGTCGAAAGAATTTTTGCTTTAAACAGAAATTTATTTTCGTCACTACCAATGACATAGATAAAGGGTCCCAAAGATGTTGCGGCTTGCGTACTATTACATACTATCAACAGAGTTTACAAGAATCTTTTATGATATGTAGTATCATAAAAGTTTATAATCTGCAAATTTTTATTGGTAAACAAATCCTACATTTCTGTTTTTTTTCCTCCATAGAATATCGGATACCGGGCACAGCGGCTCCAGACGGTACATGCACGTTCACCTACAGGAGTACCAGCAGGAAGCGGGGGGAATTCAACTCGCCTAGATATCCTTCCAATTATCCAAGTGATACCAACTGTACATATTCGTTTCTGGCCACACCAAACGAACAGGTCATTTTGGTGTTCGATAACTTTAAAGTTCGCGCTGATTCCACCAATTCTTCTATTGGCTCCTATGGGTATGTATGTCTTTTGTGAGTGCAACGTATTCTTCGATTGATCAAGAAAATATGAGAATGTAGTTTGTGATTACCTGATTATGTTTGAGGAGGATGCAGTTTGAATGGTTTGGGTAAAAAAAAAAAAGTTTTGAGATGTTTTATAATAGTTTAACAGATTCTATCCGCAATGTATCATTTGTAAACTTCATTCATTATTACCTCGCCTTTCAGAGCTATTGTTTGTCAAGAGGACTGGTTAGAAATCTTCAACGTCTATCGGGACGGTACTGAGAAGCTTATCGGTCGTTATTGCGGCATGTCGGCCCCCGGCCCGATAGAATCGAACCGCGGCGCCCTCGGCCTAAAGCTGCTCTTGCACGCCGATTCGGAGGGCGTTTACAGTGGCTTCAAGGCGCGCTATAACTTCGAGACGGCGAAGCCAATATTCGGCGAGTGCGGCTCGAACGTCAGCAGTACTGAGTACGGGGTCATAACCAGTCCCAATTTTCCTGATAACTACGATGGGCCGAGCAAAGGTCTGTCGGCGAAGACGTGCAACTGGTACATCAGCGTCAGGCCCAAGTACAAAATACTGTTGGATTTCGAACGGTTCGCTATCGAAGGCGACCCTGGCAGTAAGTCAATTCGGTTGGTTATAATTTGCAATTTGCAGTGTTATTTTATGAATCGCGTAAGTAGCGTCGATTCAGCACCCTCTCGTTGAAGTTACTGTTGAATAAAGAAGCGTTTTCAGATGGTACGTGGATGCTACTGTACTTGTCTAGTTTTCCCGCATTATTTTTCAACGCAATTCAACACATTTAGACCAATGACGTTCGAACTTTTTAATTCCCTTGCTATAATGGGAATTGTCTCTCTTGGACACTTGGACCAATCACTGGGAGCCAAATCCGGTGAATACGGCGGATGTGGAAGCGTAACTCATGGAGACGTGTGAACAGATGCATTATCGTGATGAAAGAGCGGCTTTTTTTGGCCAGATTTGGACGTTTATCCTGAATAGCACACTTCAATTGGTCCAGTGGTGAAGCATAATGGTCACCTCTTGGGCCGTTTCTTTCCTGGTAGTCGATAAACACCAGACCTCGAGAATCTCAGAAAACCGTCGCTATGACTTTTCTTGCAAATGAAACAGTTTTCGCTTTTTTCGGCGCTCTCTTCCCTGTTGACATCCATTGTTTCAATTTTTCAAATCAATCTTTGACCACTTGTCTACACATTTCGTACAGCTGAACCTATTTTTCTGGTGCTTATTTTCGGATTTTCAACAGTACGATGAGTTCTGGTAAGCCCACAATTCGCTTTTGCTTTGCTGAAGCAGACATCTTCTTCTAAACGCCTATTCACGGCAATAAATGTTTCGATAGATAACCGTAATCATGTCCTCGTGCTTCTTCAAAAGTCTAAAAAAACATTTTTAAAAGTAATTTAAAAGAAAATGACATACAACAGGATCAAACAATGTCTTTAATTTAATGCCTTCCTTTTTCTAATAGCTCGAGGATGTCCAGCGGCCGTCTTACGATTGTGGATCAACCTATCCGGCACTCCAATCGAACTATGCGGAGAAAAAGGATCCGTCGAGAAGCTGCAATACGTCTCAGAGTCGAACGCCATTCGATTTAGGTACGAATTTTACCCGGCGTACAAACGCACACAGGACACACATAAACTCTTAACACCCCGGTAACTCTCGTAACTTGCAAAAAGCAAACCGCCTGCCTCATATATTAGCATTTTATGGTAATAACTCGCCGAGCGGTTTACGCTTTCCGCGCGGGGCTTTTCTAGCACCGCGTTCATTAGAAGCCGAGCGGTCGTCAACTTCACGCATACATTAGCCGTAATTTGGAAATCGGCCGTGGATTAACTCGATTCTATTCGGCGGTGCTCTTGTTTGCCTCCACCTCGTGTCTCCTGGTTGGTTTTGGGCGCTATCGCCTCTTTACACTACGGGTAACATCTCAGGAGTTTCGAATTTAAATTTAAATTATCTTAGTTTGAAAGCACATTGCGCGCTACCCTCTACGTGTAATTAATACACTTTAGAATGTTATAAATATTATTCGTCGAGGGTGTTAACTCGAAGGGATAGAATTTTGATAGAAGTACATCGTCAATCATGAGAATTTTCACACGCCCAATAAAATATCAAATAACTTAATGTTGGCAATGCTTCCAACATTAATGGCAAAAAAAATTGTGTTCTTATATCAAGATATTCTTTCGGACTAGAATTCATCTAAATCTGTTTATATCTTCAAAGCAGCTACAAGCTCCTTTTTATATTTTTCTGTATTTACAAATTAAATCTTTCCCGTTTTTAGTTTTATAACAGCCGACAAAGCGGTAGGATCACAGGGTTTCCGCATAATCTGGACTGAGATCCAGGAAGGTCCCAGTTGCGATGAGTTCCAGTGCAGCAAGACCGGTTACTGCATCCCGAACAAGTTGCGTTGCGATCTCGTGAAGAATTGCGGTGCCGAAGACGATTCCGATGAGGCCGACTGTGAGTGATATATAATGGTTACTATTGCAATGATATCACTAATCATAAGTATTCTAGTTGAAAAATTTCGTTTTACATACTAAAAAATTTTCATTTTTTTTTCTTAATGTGTTAGGAGTAAGCCTGCAGAAACGAGTAGATTTTCCACGCGCTTCATGTAATTAGCAAAGACTAGACAGACTCGTGTTTCGTCGACTCTTGGGGAAACCAGTAGGCAACACTATGAGACCAACAAACACGAGTCTATCTAGTGTCCGCTATTTTCGTGAAGCGCAACTTGTTTCTACAGGCTTAGTTGTTTTAAATTAAAATTGAATCTTCAGTAAGAGAATTATATTTCAGTTTGCTTTTTATTACTTTAAAATGGTATCTTTTATTCCTTTACATTGTATCACATTAAAATACAAATCTGTACCTGTTATACAAAAAAAAATAACGAAAATAATGTTCTTATATGTATCTTTCTTTTACTGAAGTAGTGCAGTAGTGATGCGCTATGAATCTTTCTTGTTTATATTCAACACAGGTTCAGTTTTCGTTTCTCTCTTGTTATTTGAAGAATTTCTTTTATAATTTCAAATGTTATAATTACGCTGTATAGTATATGGTTATATTTTGTTTGCATCTGTTATGTTCGCTTTTATTTGTTGTGAAAATCGGGGTCCCTAAAAAACTGAATCTCCAATTGCATAGTTTTACTTGCGAAACATGATAGATAGTGGTTAAAATCTAGTGTTCGGTGTTTTAACAACGTTTGATTAATCTCAAAGTAAAGTTAATTTCACAACGTTTAACAATCATATTTAATTACCCAATATTAGAACAAACAATTCCCGCCTAATTCAATCTGGGGTCCTACGTGTTATAATAATAATCTCCGAAAAGCCAACCACATACTCCTGCAAGTATTTTGACTACGACGTTTTCGTCTTCATTATTGCCTTTTACTTATTTCTCTTGTTATTCCCTTGCTTCTTGAGCGACATCTTCATGGTCATCCTTTTCTTCTTCTTCGTCATTATCATCCAAGTTTTCTGCGTGAAATTTATTTAGGCCGTTTGTAGTAACTACTCTCTTGTAAAATGTTTGTGTGCTTTGAGTTCCTGGCAGATCTTCCACCATGTAACGGTCATGCGATAGGCTTTTTGTTATAATATATAACCTCTTGTATCGTAGTAATGTTTTCGAGAATCACCTCGCTTTACTCCTACTTAGTCTCTTTCAGTAAACGTTTCGCTTTAGCTTCTCTTTACGTTGTTGTTCGGTTTGATAATTTTTAATGCGATTATAGACTAATTCCCTTCCTCGATTTATGTTTCTATCTGTAGGGAGCCATTGCAGCGTTTCATTCTGTAAAGGGCTGCCTTGGAAATCTCTGTGGTGATAACCAAATAGAAGGAAAATTGTATTACTTTAGTTATATATCATTGTATCACTGTATCTGTGGAAACACTTAATCCCGGTCCTGATCTTCCGAGTCTTTACATAGTGAGACAATATTCGACGTAAATACTCTATTAACACGATCGCGAGGTGTGGGGATTGCATTTCTTACATGAACTATTATGACTCTAGTCGGGGGCTAAATAAATGACAATTTTTTTTATACTTTTTGAAGTTCAGTTCCAATTTGTCCCATTCAAAATGGGACTCTCTTAAATTCATAAATATCACCAGGTGTGACAAAAGCGGCTTTGCGTTGACGATTTGCTGATCCTTGTGTTTGATAACACTCTGAGAACATGTTTAAAGGAACTCATACACAATCAGCGATCTAAGAGATCATCTATGAGGCGTAATGGATTTTTTTTGTTTTTTTTTTTCATTCCCAATAATATAAATTTTTAAAATTAGAACTAATTTTTCTAAAAATCATTAATTTTATGATTATCTAACAGGTTTTAACAATAACTGAAATAAATCAAGAGATGGAAGTGAAACTATGCAATTATTTTGCCGATGTCAACATTACTTACTCGAAAAAGAATTATTATTTTGCCAATTACAACCATTTTTCGTTTAGACTTATTCATTTACTTATTGTATTGTTGATTGAACGAGCGGATGGTGGCAGGTTTGTCATGTATATGTGTGCAGGTGGGTCGAGGGCGCCACCACGTTCAGCGTCTCCCTCCCTCCTGCTCCTGCCACCTCTGTTCTTCGTGGCCCTGCTCGCGTGATGCCATCCAGTTCAGCATGATTCTCTCACACTCACGTGAGTCTTTCTATCTACCTATCTCTCTTTCTATCTTATTTCTCAGCTCTGAGATGCATGCATTCACCTGGAAAAGAACAATGTTGTCACTAAGATTGTTTTCATATTTCTTGGCAAGCTTTTTAGCATTTGATTTTTGCTCTTACAACGCAAAACACCTCATGTAAGATTATGATATGACACGAATTATTGTTTATTCATTTTTGCTCTTTGTTGATATACTTCATCACTGAAAATAATTGAATAAAGGAAATGGAGCATTTGAAGAAAATTTTATGATTTCCATTAATACTTTTTTGGTTGCCCTCAGTTTTGTTGCACATTTTACTTAGTTTTTGAAGGGATTAAGGAAGTGAAACATTTGTAGGATATTGATACTATTTACATTTTGAAATTAATGATTTTTCTTGTACGTATGCGCGGGACGTGTGTGAAACATGTGTCCGCCGTACCCTAATAAATCAAAAAGACCTGAATGGGACAGCGGTTCATTCTCTCTATTCATCAAATTTGTGTTCCCTTTCATGTAAATAGTTTCTGAGAGATATTTTCAAGAAGGTAACACTACTAAAAGTGAAACACTAAAAAAAGACACAATTGCTTATATTATGTTTAGGTTTACGCGAAAATTGTACTAAATTCTACCACCTAGCAAGTGTTTCATTTCCGTCGTTTTCGGCTTCTTCTACAAATAGTTTTAGTTAGTTTTAGTCCACTAAAAATTTGAAATTTCTTATTAATAATTTTCTAATTTTCCAGGCAAAGTGGAAGTTCCCAAGGAGGATCACACGCGTCTCATCGCGGGCATCGTAGCCGCCGTAATCGTTGTCCTAACGATGCTGTTCTTCCTCTGCCACCGGAAGCGGAGGCGGCGTCGCCGTGGCGCCAACAACGGCGGCGGCTTGCATCGTCCGTTTCAGCTACCCGTCCCGCCGGGTTCGTCGAGGCGAACGCCGCAGCACGTCTGCGAGGAGTTGGGCGAACGGTTCGCGAGTGTCGACAGTGTCTGATGTTGGCTGATATCCGTTCGCTGCCGCTATTTGAGACGTAAAGACCGCCGCCAGCAGTACACCAGATTCGAAACAGGGTTGACTTGAAGACGTCGCGTGTTCGAAACTTGCGCGTCTATCGTCCTTAGAAAGCGTAAAAAAAGAATAACCCGCGAAAACAAGCGCTAACACATCATCGATATATTGTTAGTAGGGTAAAAAAGCGGAGTCGGTCTTTGCAGTTTACATTCTCGCTCAATTCATATCAAGTATCCAAATACAAGTCCTTTGTAACCTAATCTTAAAGATCTTCTACTCGATTTTACGTTCCCGGTTTTCATATTTGTTCTTATTGATGCTAATGCACGAATATGTCTTGTATCGGGACATATTTCGTCCGAAAATATGATACATATATGAAATTTAATTGAAGATTTGGTTTCTTCAAGATTTTTTAGGAGAAGGTTAGCAGAATTGTTGTTTTTGCACTTTAGTGACGTTGAAAGAAATCTATAAAAGTTGAGTATCATCAAGAATTAAACGTGCTACTTTCTGCTTGTCGTTCGTTAATCTCAAACATATTTTTAAATGTATACCATATTTTCGGACGCAAGAAATATCAATTTTCTTGTTTTATAAAATGAAACCTCCACAGGGGTGTGAAAATCGCCAAAATTTGTTTATGGGTAATTTAAAGATTTATTTGAAGCATTTTAAGTCGAGATTAAATTATAATAAAAATTCTAAAAGAAAAATATTTGGATTCATTGTATAATATTTAAATAACTTCTTTTCTCTCGAAAGTATTCTGGGCAGAACAAGCCCTTAGGAAAGGTGTCCGTCGCATCTATGAGAACAAATACAACGTTATTTTGCATTTTCCTCTTTTCAAATTCTCACCTTATTCGCTGTTATTCGAGCCTTCTAGTTGTTAAATCCAATCGATGGCGGAAAATTTGATTTTGTCAACAATGACAATCTGATATCACTCTTCCACGTAGCGTATAAAATGTAAATATAGCGACAAACATTCCAGTTTGAACGAGTTCCGTATGTAACATACAAAGCTCACCTGCCCTTTGCCTTGGTGTTTCCGCTTCCTTTTTGTTGGAAAAGAAAGAAGTATATTTTGTTTTATAATTTTCGTTAAATATACATTTTTAAGTGTTGTTCCTTTTTATTTGTGCGTTCTTTTTATACGTTAAGCGCAATTAACTTCGAAAGCAGATCATCTTCGCAATAATACAGATAGAGCCATCTAAAATTTATTTTTATGTTCTGTTATTGCCAACACCAACATTTCTCTTATTTAAAACTTGTGTATGAGCTATCATTTGTCATTTTTTAGTCGTCTACGGTTGTTTATACTGTTTGATAGTTGCTAACTTTACCTTATAATTTATGAAATGTTAATTGCACTTAACACTCCATCTATTATTTTGTAGAAACCAACAATTAATTTGTTTCCCACCTATTTTAACGAAAGCGAGACAATCATTTAGCAAAACAAACTGCAAACATGACAAATCGTATTGTTGGCGACGAACATTTCAGCGTCCAATTTCGACAGCTCAAGGATTCCTCGATATACAACATTTTTTCATTACGAAACGTCGTATTTCATATATACTTATCTGTATAATAATAAAAGGAAAAAAACAACAAAATAATCAGGATACCACAAAGAGAAAAAAAAACAGTGTCACAGACAAATAAAAACAAAAGAAAATCAGTCGAAATGATATTTTTTAACAATGTCGAAACATATATGAAAAAAATTAAGAAGTACTACTTATATACAATAATAGCAATTTTAAAATTACGTGGTTGTAACCTCTAAAATTAAATACCCAAAACTTAATAAATTAAACACAAAAAAAAACGATAAATGTTAGTGTGAAGTATACGCAACTGTAGTTAATCGTTTCTAGCAAAAAGAAAAAAAAACAATGCAAGTAAAAACAAAGAATCCCCGTGCTACAAAACAAAAGAAAAAAAAAACAGTAATTATAAGGAAGAAAAACAATCCAACACCCAAAGGCAGGTTAGCTGGTGACTGAATTGACATTTATCAATACCTATTATTAAATTTGTTACGTGATCTTTTTTAAAAAAATCGAATATTATAATGAGAAACATTGGCGCAAATTAATGCTGAACATTTTAGAATGAAATAAAAGAGATTTAATTGATTTAGTTGATTGAACGTCGTTTAGGTACTAATTCTGTTCTATAACTAGCCAGAAATAAATGTTGTATGATACAGTTTCTTCTGCACTTGGCACTAATCCTACTTTAAATCGAATGTCTTTTTTCTTTTGTTTAGTTTCTATAGATCGATTATATATAGTAAAATCGACTTTTAAATTTCCAAAAACGATACCTATTTACGTACTGTAAAACCGCGTTCACATACGGTAGTGCGACATTAATGTAAGATTTTCATCATCATCAAGGATTTTCCTTACCTAAATTTATCTGTTAATCTTGCACGGAATTCCATATAAATGTTATATTTACGGAATGTTTATTCAACAAATTTAGAACTAAATTAATTTCGAACTATTCTATGTGAATGCCACTTTAAATACATATGTTAAAGTTAGCAATCTTTCGCAAGCAGCTTTGTCCATTTAGCAGCTTCTAGTTGAACAAATCTATTCTCAAAATTACTTTGCTAAATTCTAGGATCTTTTTCTACAAATTATGATTATTTATCTTTAAATTTTCCTGACTAAATGAAAATATTAGTCGAAGTAGTTCATTCAAAAATACGGGTCAATGTGTAACTAATAAAATCAAATGCCTTATAACACAGGGTTTGGTTAAGGTCTCAATATTTAGAGAGATCGCGTAACATGTCCTTGTTAAAGACAAAATAAAACTAAAGAAAAATGGCACATTTACTTTGTCCCTTTTTAAATAATTAACCATCGACGTTCAATCGATGCACCAACCACGATTTAAAACAAAAAAAAAGATGAAAATTTGCAAATAGACAATGTTAAACACGTGAATTATATAAAATTAATTAAAATTAAAGAAACAGGTGCTCTAGATTTTATTTTTACAACGAATAATCATCTTCCTGGAATACCTACGTCAGTGTGAACACCAGCGTTAATTAAACAAGTTATTTTCCGAAATTTTTCGGTGACACAGTGGAGTGAATTGAAGACAAATGATAATTGCCTATCGTCTACTGCCGTGTGTAGGGGTTTTCGTCTACACGACACGCTTTTCACAAAATATTTATATATAGATATGGGAAAACGAACATTTTATTGTTTCTTTTTTGCATATATGCAATCGATTCGTATGAATGCATCATGAATTTGGTGGTGAAAAGTGATTATTTAGAGATAGAGATCGTTGTTGTTTGATGATGATGATGATAGGCTTTCATGATTGTTGAGGAAATTATGTAGATTCTAATTTGTTGCTTTTGAATTAATTTTTTTTTCTAAATATGGTCTTTAGACGATAACCATGGAACCATCTCAAATATTTAATTTGCAACAAATTCAGGAATTCCTATGTAATATTATAAACAGAAGTCAATAACACCAACCGATATCTTACCATTGTTTCCAACATAAAAAATGCTAATTTGACGCTTTACAGATTTGGCCAAAACAATACCTCCAGAACCTTTAGAACCCAATCACAATACACCAATAATCAGCAGATCATGAGAACCTATCCTCTTTAGATTAAAGTCGATGATTGTGTGTGTTAGGAGTCCTTTGTTGTTGTTTAATTGAGGACATTCGCTATGCGAAGAATGTGTAATTTGCGTCTTTCGAATAACTAATATGTATAAGTGAAAAAAAAAAATCCGTTGAGGAAGAGTTGGAGTAGAAGAAGAAAAATAACACTTTAATATAGTTATACAATAAAGAAAACTTTAATATAGCTGTATCGTTTCGTATATTGAATAATATATGCTCAGTTAAATTGATTTTTGACACTTTATATACGATATGATCTAAACATGAAAGATCTTAAAAGAAGAAATTTTTCTATGCAATAATACTGATAATAAAAGGAATTTGAGTTAGTTTACTTTCGTTAAGAATCGATTTTAGAGATTTTACTTCGCAAAATATGAAGGAGCTTAAATTGTTGCAATACCAGCGCTTTTTCTTTTATAAGATGCGCTTAATTTATTGTAAATGGACTTAAGTTAAAATAATTACCATCCATCCATACATAATACAATTCCTCTTTCGAAATTAACGAATCGAATGGTATTAAACTATCCAAGCTTTATTTGTGAGCTGTACACCATACCTACAGCATACTTTTTCTTTAAAGTCTTGAAAGAAGCGGCAACAGTTAATCTGCAACTTAAGATATTCTTGGTAGGGGATTATCGAAAAAGAAAGTGGCGCTAAAATCTAATTCTTTTTTTTGGAACCAACCTTAAACAACCGTGGTTTTCTTGGATTAAGTGAAAAGTTTCAGTGGTCCAATATCTACAATTATTCTCGTAATTCCCCAGTCAAAGTGAATTAATTTTCTCGATCGTGGTTTTACGCGACACTTGTAGTGGTGTGAATTAAATTCCTGCACTATTTTCAATATTTAGAAGCTCTCAATACTTATAAACCCGTAAAAAAACTTGTTTCTTCATTTCATTACCATCTTCAACCATTCAAGTAAACTCCTCCAATGAGGATATTGCGATCTTCAATAAAAATGAATTATGTCGTTGCATCCTATCTGATATGGTGGTAGGTAAAAAACAACAGATATCGCAGAATTTTCACAAAAAATCTCCCAAAATTAAATAACGAATTTTATTTTAAATAATGATGGTTCCATCAATCAACAGCGTTGTGTCGCTTCTGGTGACACAACGGAGGTAAGTTGGCAATTTTAGGCTAGTTTAATCTAAGAGTTTTGCAGCAATTTCGAGTATCGATACAACCTGTTTTTATCAAAATCTTTCATTCTCCCGATGTTATATGATTCAACACATTTAACATTCCGATAGTGTGATGTCTGCGAGGATAACTTCATCAGTGAACAGCATTTTGTGGAATTAAAGAAAAGTTGATGCTTGAAGTAAGACTTTTGCAAAACGTTTTCGGTACAAATTAATTCTCTTTCATCCTCTTCTTTGTAACTGGGCGTGGCTCGTTTAATATAAGAACGTTTGTTTTGGTGTTTGGAAGGTGTTTGGCGAATTTAATGAAGACCTATGACCAAATTAAGCAGATTAACTGTCGCAATACCCTTTCAGACCATGTAATCATCTTAAACAGCAACTCACGTTGCACCATCCCTTTTTAATATATGTATTACGTATGCATTTCATGGTTTTATTGAAATACCAACCAATCACATTTTTTTTTATATGATCAGTAGCAAGTAAACTAAACTAAACTAAACTAAACAGTAACTAAGTAAATATGAACATTTTTAAAAGTAGCGTTATAAAATAAATAAAAGAAAAGTTAACTCTTATATTATCGGGCTTCCTGTACAGACACGGTTTCTAATTCACTAATCACATACGTCACATGTGCACATGCTGCTGCACTAGCACTAACTACACCAAAAACAACGACTTTTCGCGGTCACTGATGATTTAACTGAGTATAAGAGAAAAAAGTAAGCTGTGCATGCTTCCATCGAGAAAATCCAGATATTATCAGTAATGATTTCGTTATTTATTCGCGACCGTTTGGTTGGTTATCCTTGGATTGATAATTGTCAACGTATAAATCTCGATGGAAGCGTTTCATGGAGTATTAAAAGAAATTGTGAAACTATTAAATGTGTATCGAATATAACCTTTGTATTGTGTTTTCTATGGCACTGCAGAAAACGTTGTATTAACATTTATTAGTAAAAAAAAAAGTGAAAATCATGAAAACTATAGTCTGCATGAGGGCTAATATAAAAAATCATTGTATAAAATTATATATAAATTAATTAAATTAAAATGAAGAAAAACGTAATTGAAATTGTGCAATGGCCGAAATTATTATTGTAATACTAAAAGGAAAAACGTTAATAATTTAAATGTTTAAGTATACATACTTTTTAGCAACACATACACTTCCTTTTCCTAAAAAAAAAAACTATTTTAGGAATAAGTACAAAAAACACCAACGTTTGTAATCTTATCTTTTCGTTTGCAAAGTTCAAGGTCTTCCTGATGCGAGAAAAGCGGTAAAAAACTAAAAAGGAGAAGTAAAAGAAGAAAAAAGTCATTGCATATTTTCATAATGATAAATTCATATAATATGTATATCTTAGGATAGCTTAATAAAAGAAAGAAAAAAGAAAATATCCTAATATCTGCAACGTTGTCGGTTTGCCCCGTATGTTCGTTATAATTTTTCGTTTGTTCGAGTTTCACCAACGTTCAAAATATAGAGTGAAAAATATAATTGTAATTAATTAACGTAAAATAAAAGCAAATTTTTTTTGCATGCACGATATGCATGAGATTACATGAAATACTTCGAACACGTGCAACACGGAAATAGAACGTCAACTTATCCTTCTGAAGGATGCGATCCCGATGCGTTGCGTGCTTGGAAGGATAAGCAGACTATGAGAGTATAGTAGTAAGTTCTCTTGGTTGCAGTAGCGAATGCACTAAAACGGTGTAATGTTTATGGTGGTCTTCAATGGGAATATCGTCAAATTTAATAGAAACTTTACGACTTGATACAATTCGGGGTTTTAATAGTTTAATTGTTATTTAAACTATTGACAATTACGGAGCAGTATAATGCCAAATGACGTGATGTTCCTCTGCTATGTTGTCACATTTAACAATTTTTGAAATGACTCGTAACCACTCATATTTTCTAATTTTTTTTAGAGAACCGACCACACTACGCAAAGCTTTAATCCGGTTTTGTAAAATATCGAAAATCACATTAGTGTTTTTTGAATTTTATATTTATTGGAATGAGCTGTTTTTTTCCCGTATTTACGTATCTGACGCTCCTCTGAGTATTTACTTATTCCTAATGTATTTTTCGCCTGACACCATTATTCTTTATTAACACTTAATACTAAATCACGTACTCGAATACTGAAACACTTCACTTTTAGCCCTTACCACAAACACTTCACTGAAACTGTGCGCACGTTTCTATAGCTAAGCTATCATCTTCAACAGCAATACTGAACTAACTAACTAAACCAAATAAAGTATCGTTACGGTTGATTGACCGCGGTCATGCTACCGTTAACAAAGAGAAAAGGCTGGCTCTCTCTTTGTTAACGTTAGCGTGACCGCGGAGAGTCAACCGTAACGATACTTTGTATAAATGGGTTAGTTCTCGGCTTAATTAGTTAGTTCAGTATTGCTGCTGAAGGTGATACCTTAGCTATCGAAACGTGCGTACAGTTTCAGTGAAGTGTTTGTGGTTTGTGGTCTATCTTCTTCGGTGTCGTTCCTCACCATTGCCAACCTAACTCTAATCCTAACTAGCAACGTACTACACAAATATAGCTTACGAAAACTGTCAGCGATTTTTATAAATGCTTCGAAATATTAATATTATTTTATTTGTCATTTTGAGTTCATAGCATTTCGATAATTTCCCTGCAACTATTAATTATGGACGGTGTCGAACCCTCTGATTTATAATAACTTCGAGTGCTTTCCAAAAACATTTATCTTATTTTTTTGGAACAATGGAAAGCGTGAAACGTGATATCTTCATCACGAGATCGGGTGATTTTCTATGAAACTGTGAAATCTTACAATTCTTTGGGAGATCTGCCATTGCCGACAATAAGTAGACGAAGAAGGGATACTGATGCCAAATGTTTAAAGCTGTTACTTTTTTGAAAAAAAAAAGAATTATGTTAAAGGAAAAATTTGATATAAACAAAAATCTGGAAACAGGATTTATACTTACTGTTATTTTTATTATTATTAATCATGAAAAGGACTTGCATTAGTGACGACGTAAGCGTCTTTGTTGCATGAAAGGTCCATTTGTTCCATTAACAAAGGATGCTGGGTTCGATATATAAATACCACAAAGGGCACCATGAACGGCCCATCATACTTTTTATAGAAATATATTTCCTTCGAATTTAATATTTTCTTGTTATACAACGGTTTAGGCTTTTTGTCCTGTACTTTGGATGTGAGACCCAATTAGGTATATTTTCACAGATAATGATATTTTATAATTTTGCTTTACTTGCATTACATTAAATTTAGAAAGTTCCATAATAACTTTTTTGAATTGTTTAAAAGCTTTGTTAGTATATTATTTCTTCTTCATAATTAATAAATTCAAATTTTATAGAGTATTATCTCGAAAACCATACGTCTATGAATGTATATTTATTAGAACTCTTTCATTTATTTTTCTTCCAGACTCTGCTAAAATATTTGGCCCTTGAAGTGGTACATCACGTACAAAGGCACCGTATTTATTTGCGTTGCGCAACTAAAAAAACCTAAATGTAGATTTCTTTTAGGACAAATGTTGATATAGTTAGCGATAGATTACCTTCACAACTTTATTCATTAGACTTAACTAAATTTGGGTTATGATAATTAAACTACAAGATTACATTGAAACCATATTTGACGATATTCTTTCTATTATGTGTTTAAAACAGAAAAGACCACAAATCACATTGTTGATTAGAATAAAATATTATTTTTAAAATAATAACCATTCGTCATAGATATTTATACAACAAGAAAAAATCCACGTACGTAAAATAAATTTAAAAAATGATATATGCAGTTGTGCAGTAGTGACTGTATTAGATTTTTTTTGGATGGTCACTATTATTTAGTGATGTATATATTATATAATGATATATATACATAACGAAACAAAATAAATGAAAAACCAGGTGCAAGAAATGATGAGTTTCTCTACTTATGCGTTGAAATTTTTGAAACGCGAAATCAAAGTTAGCGACAAGTTGAAAATAGCGAAAATAGAGGTTTCTTGCAGTTGGTTAGCGTAAAATAATGATGAAAATACAGCACCACGCGGCTTCCAAACTATCACGTGCAACTGCGGAGCACTTTGTTGAAATCGTAAAAGTAATCTCCTATAGTGTTTATAGTAGGGGATTGCCTCGAAATGTAATAAAAATAAAAAAAAAACAATGTAAGATCGTCTAAATATATAGAATATTTAATTATACATACGTATGTATATTGTACAAGTGACAAAAATCTTTTTTATTGATTGAATTCCATAAACTAACTACTAAAGTAAAATAAGTACAACAGAGAATGGGAAGAACTCCACATTTTGTATTTGATTTTTGTAATAATAAATAACATTACTGATATCCAGAACCTTAGCGACTATAAACGTACTAGATTTGTAAAATAGCCAAAACAGAAACAATGTATGTACGCAAGGGGTCTAAAATCGTTATATACGTGTATTTTCTATAATAGCGAAAGTGTTCCGAAACGTAAAACTCTATACACGTGAACGCCAACGCTCCAAAGAGACGTTCTTACATTGATTCCACACCGTATATCGTTTATTGCGTTGACCGTAATGCCCAAGAAAAAAGAACCTCCGGTCTGTCCGAATCCGTTAGGTCGTTGTTTGTTAACTGTGTACATTTTGCTAAACCCCCGTCTGACGTTTCGGACCGACCATCGTGCGGTCGAATTATCTCACACTCACACACTAAAACACGTTCACACACTCACACACAAACACACACGCCACATATACACGTACACGTAAAGAACACGCGCGACTAAGCATACACCAAATGAAAAATAAATATTTCAAAAAAATGGGATGAAAATCTACAAAAAAAATAACGTGAAATTTACTATACACACAATACTATACCAACATAAAAGATACACACGATTGTATTTTAACTTTTCATCTTCATCAATATGTTATTTGTTAACCTAAATGCTGTTAAGTACTGTTAAGATGATGGTCGCAAACTGTAATATATTGTATCAAATGCTCACAGCGACTAGAATGAGTAAATAAAGTGTACTCCACTGTATAACAATTGCGTTTCCTTTCTCGAACTTGTACACCTAATTTTATTTAAATCAGAACTTTTTTTACAGTGATGTATTATGCTATTCCTACGAATATCGGTATCGGACAAACCTAATTTGCATGACTACATTATAGCTCAAAAATTGTTCAAAGAGAAATCACAAACTAATTAGAGCCAATCATATGCTTTGAAACCAGTCACCAACCTGTCTGTCTGGTTATTTTAGCTAATCGAATTGCATCTGATTAGTTTGAACAAGGCTTATATAATTCACAAACATTTCTTAGAAATAAAATTTACTTAAAAACAACATCTTAAACGTCAATCCTGACGATATGTCCATCGCTACCGCCGGCGTAGACCTCACCTTTTTCCCCATAAGTCAGAACATTGACAACCATATCCGCGTCGCAAGAATTAACAGGTTTACAGGTTCCATTTTCGATCTTCCATTGTTTTACGATCTTGTCCCAGCCAGCGCTGTATAACAACGTGTCATTACCGGATTTAACGCCAACTTAAGCATTGATGATCATCTCATGGGCATCCTAAAACGGAAATGTGTGAAAATAATTTACTTACATATTCGAATTGAGGCGATATTCACCTTATACTCAGTTACAAGTTTATAACTTGACGATTCCGAATTCTCGTGGATCAAGATATCTTTCCCGCCTCTACTAGAGAAACACAAATAACTTCCTGCCATGCACATGGGAGCTCTGCCTTCCAAAGTCTTCGTTAGTTGGAAATTATTATGTTCTAAAAAGGACAATTAATATCTATTATGCATTAGCAAAGTATTGAAGATACCTTTTAATGCTGTAACAACTACGTCCAGATCTCTAACCGTGAATAAAACATTATTATCCACCAAGATATCTCTGAGAGGTTCGAGTAAATTGTAAGTCCCTTTAAGAGTCTTTCCTTCGTGGATTCTAACAACCCCTTGTTCGTCTGACGAGTATAACAATCGATTTTTTGCATAAATCTTATAGATTTCACCTTGTTCTACTTGGAATATTGTCTCTTTCGCTACTAGGTCGTTCAAATTCCATGCCTTGATGGTGCCATCATTAGAGCATGAATACAAAGTATCACCATCCGCTGCTAAAGAGTAACGTTAACTTCAGTTACTTTCTTTAGATCTTCTTCCCATACCTTCGAGAAAGGATGCATGTTAAAAACATAAGAAAAATTAATTGTCAAAATCCTTACAATGATTTTTCCATCATCAGCACCACTGTACAGTTTTCCTTTGTAATATACCAATGCGTTAACGTCAGAGATATGTTTATCAGCAGCATCAGCTCTTGTTCTGACGTGGAAAGCCATGTTTTTCTATTTTTGCTTCCGGAAATAAAATATTAACAAAATTAGAAGATGGTACTTATAAATGATATTGAATTTTAAGCACAAAATCAATTCGCTTCTATATCGCAGACAGTACTCTACACACTGGAACTGATCAATTTAATTATTGTATTGGGTCCAAGGAACAGTAGCCAGAAATGCTATTGCGGGTGCACTAAATATATCGTAGCTATTTAATTACGTGTCAAGGATTGGTAGCGCAAATTAAATTGTTGAGGCAGGCCTAACTTTTTATCCTAATCGAATTAAAATATGTAATATTTGAGCAATCTTGCTTTCGTTTTAAATGTTATCTTTTCCAGAATAGGTCCAAAAGTTTTACAAATGAAAAAAAAAGCATATTTTCTAGGTTGAAAAACGTGAAAAATTTCTGTACTTACCTACCGCAAACACCTTCTTAACTGCTCGAAATGCACAGGAGTAACTGCATTTTCATCAACTGAATTGCAATCTTTATATACACGCAATGCGTACAGAGACCTTACCTTTTATTTTAGAAAATTTTCGGATTGGATTCTGAATTTTAAAATATGCGCATGTCTCGGAAAAGCATTTTTCTTTGGTAGTTATTTGATTTTCTGAATCACTTCTGAACACAAAATGAAGTTTTTCAATTTATAATTTTTCGTTAAGGAACGTGGCATTCTCACACTGTCATATCAAAAAGAAAATCAGAAGATTTTTCAGCGTTATTTTATTTTATTTGTAGCAATTATTTATAGCTATAATAAAAATTCTCCACATCGAGGTTATATAAAAAAAAATTAAAGTAAGATTATCTCTCCACGTTACAAACACCTAAACATCAATCCTAACGATGTGACCGTCGCTACCACCAGCGTATATTTCTCCTTTTTCGCCATAAGCAAGGATGTTGATGATCATATCAGCGTTACAAGAATTGATCAATTGACAAGAACCATTCTCAACTTTCCATTGTTTTACCATCTTATCCCATCCAGCGCTGTAAAGGTGATCGCCCGATTTTGTGCCAACTAGCGAATTGATGATCATCTCATGTGCATCCTACAATTAAATATTGACATTTGATTAAGGTTATTGTTTTCAAAATTATATTTTTTGTTCCACCTTGACTTCTGCGACTTGCTTGAATCCTGATGTTGGGGAATTTTCATGGACTAAGATGTCTTTGCCGCTTCTGCTGGCGAAGCATAAGTAATTTCCTGAGGTACAAACAGGTGCCCTACCCATTAGAGTCTTGGTCATTTGGAAATTATCCTTTTCTGTAAGAAATCAGGTAAATGGAAGATACTTTAAAGAGCTAAGGACTTCACAATTAAGCAACATCCATCTTGAAAATACATACCTTTCATTTCAGTGATCACCAAATCCAAATCCCGAACGGTATACAAGAAATTTCCGACAACCATCACATCCTTAAGAGGCTCCAATAGATTGTAAATATTCTTGATGTTCTGTCCATCGTGGACTCTAACCACTCCTTGCTCATCAGAAGAGAACAGCATACCATTTTTAGCGAACAACCTGTATATTTCCCCGCTTTCAAGCTGCAGAATGGTGCCTCTTTCTTTCACATCGTTTAAATCCCACGCCTTAATTGCACCATCGTTGGAACACGAGTATAGGACATCCCCACTAACTGCTAAACAATATACCGTTGAGGCGTGTGCTTTAACTTCCGTCACTTTCGTCAGATCCTCTTCCCAAACCTATTTGAATGCCAAAGAAATATGATGACATTAAAGAAATGGTCTTGGTTATCGTATTAGAATGACTTACAATAATTTTACCGTCATCTGCGCCGCTGTAGAGTTTTCCTTTGTAATAGACGAGAGTGTTAACGTCTGCTGTGTGTTTGTCAGCAGAATCTGCTCTGGTTCGAACTTGAAATGCCATCTTGGTGAAGATATTTTTTTAATATAAAATAATTTTTTTTTGAAGGAAAATTCAAACAAATAACAAAGTTCGTGGTTAAGGGAAAGTAAAAAAAGAAGTTGGTCCACTGTCTCACAATATTTACTATAAAAATATATTAATAGCGATCGGCTGCAGGCCTGAAGATGTGTTATATATACGAAACCGGTCATTATTAATTTGTTTTCATTTAACAAAGTTAAAATGTTGACTATCTACCAATTATTGATTATTGCACTGCTTTACTTTTTTCAGTAATCGAAAGAAAAAGTTACGGCAAAAATTCGTTTATAAAATGATAAAATAATTTACCTTACTTCTTATACTCCTTTAGATGATGCACAGAACCAACACCAAATTAACTCTGTTCCGTTAGCTGCTGGAGGATTATATATAGGGACCCGTACAGGCATAAAGGAAATGTTTGTACAAAACGCATTCAAATCTATTTTTGAACTGGGTGCATTTCTTGCTTCGACTCTTCTTTGTTTAAAATGGGTTACTTGTGTAACACTAATGAACATTCTTAATGTTTTAGCGTTAGGAGAATAGTAAATTTTGCAAAACATCTGTTGTACGTCCGTTTAGAGTAATTCGATTTTAAAACAAACTGATGTTTAAATTTAATGAAATTAAATTAAATTTAATTAAAGAAATCGTTCAGATATTCAAGTCGTCTGATATCTATCTGTGGGGATAAAGATTTCCAGTGATTTTATTTTATTTTATTTTATTATTTTCTATTATTTACAAAAGAACTCCACAGATATAAGATCATAGTTCCACACATTCATTCGATTTCGAATTCTAGATATTTGTAATTGTGAGTAGAACACATAATTATGAAAGAAAAATTGTACAAATTATATTTAAATGCTCTTCTAATTTAATTATAGAATAAAACCTCCTACTAGCAACTCAGACGTTGCGGTTATTTTTGTATTTTGGCTTTCGGAAAGAGCATCGACTGCTACATATCAGAAATAAAAAGGATACCAAAACTCCTTAATTGCTATTTTTATTCTCGCGTAAGATTTACAGCTGGCTAACGACTTGATTTAGATTCAGTCTCAACACGTCATTATGCTATTCAGGTATCGAATTACTCCTATTTACGCGCTAATAAATAATTTTTATAATATAAAATGTATATAAAGCATCCACACATTTGAGTTCGATTAAAGTTTGGGAACTTTCAATAGTCTAGCCTCGCAAGACTTCCATCGCCACATCCAATGTAAACGGTTCCCTGGTCACCGTTACTCATGACGTTTATCACTTTACCGGTATCACAGAAATCTACCAGATTACACGCTCCGTTTTCTATCTTCCACCGTTTTACAAGTTTGTCCCACGCACCACTGAAAAGGAAAGTATTACCATTGCTCGATGTACCAGTCAAGGCATTGATGACCATATCATGTGCGTTCTGTAAAATGCAAAATTCTTAATTTTATAATAAAAATCATGTTAAATCACATTTTTAAATGACATTTTTGATAAAAAATAAAATTAATGATAAACACTTTTTTTTTAGAAATATCCTTCTACAATTCCACTATTTATTTATCTGAAAATAATTTTAGACCGGTTAAAGAACGACTTGCATAGAGGTTATAAGTTCTAACAATAGATTCTAGTTCACTGAACTAACCAGATACCAAACGATCTTCGTTAAAGATGTGAACAAAAAAATCTCTTTACGCAAGAATTACCCAATAAACATTTTTTAACTTTCGCGGACGATTTAAATTGGTAGTTCCCCCAAAAATGGCCATATTCGCTAAGTTCTCTCGAAACTATTTGAAGCAGGTTGTAAGAAAATCTTGTTCTAATTAAAATTTTAAACTTATACACCTTTACTTCACAAACATTCTTGTATGGAGTCAATTTTTCATGAATAATTATATCTTTGCCGCTTCTACTCGAGAAACACAATTTATCCTCAACAAGACACATCGGCGCTCTTCCAGAGAAGGTAGCTCTTATCTCAAATGTTTTCTCTCCTGGAAATTAAGAAATCTATAATTAAATAAAAGATATGAAGTTAACAACAAAACCTTTTACCTTTAATTTCCGTAAGTACAAGATCCAAATCTCGTACCGTGTAAATGCACTTATTTTGAACTATTACCTCGCGTAAAGGCTCTAATAATGCGTACAGGCCCTTCACAACATTATCCTTATGTGATCTCACCTAAAATAACAATCATGAATTTATAAAGAATGTTCGATTACTCAATTAAAACTTACATTTCCCTGATCATCGGATGAATACAACACCCCATCAGAGAAAGCTAACCTATACATTTCATTTTCCACTTGTAAAAGCTTCTGCCTTAGCTCTAAAGTGTCCGGGTCCCAAGATAATAAAGCTCCATCGTTCGAACACGAATACAAAGTACTATTACCGAATGCTGTGCAATAGACTGTTGTCGGATGGGCTTGAATCTCTTTCAATTTATTTAGATCTTTATCCCATATCTACAAATAGTCACTTCTATTTTTGGAGAAATGGAATTGTATAATGGTAAGGAAATTCAAGATCACATACGATGATTTTTCCATCATCAGCGCCACTGTAGAGCTTTCCATTGTTGTAGACTAAAGTATTTACATCGGCGCTATGTTGGTCTCCAGTATTGCTTCTGGCTTTAACTTGTACAGGCATTTATTCCGAATCTTTTTAGCTGAAATTTTTTAGAAAGTTGCTTTAAATCATATATATCTTGGGCATTGTTAGAGCTATCCCCAGATGAAACAAAAATCAAGATAATAATTTTGAATAATTTTGAGGGTTGTAAATTCTTGCCAACCAGAAGAGCTGGTGATCTTTATAAAGGTAGAGGTCCAATTTTACTAAATATACTTCTATTCTTTACGTAAATAAGTGTACATTGCTTCGAAAAGTACAAACAAAAAGAAAATATTTGAAACAAGTGAAAACCTGCTAGACGTTGGTCCAAACGCACAATTAGTTAAATTAACAAACTGGTCAAATGATCCTATATAAGTTTTAAAATTGAAATAAGTTGCATTAGCCTAACTAATACTATAAAATTTAACGTGTAGAAGCTTATTTTCTCTTGTATAACCTTTAAATGCTACAAGCTACTACAATGGCGGATATATTAGATACGCATCACTCTAACGGCTAAATTTATTTTATTTAGTTTCGCATTCTTTCTTTACTCACCTTTTCTATTTTCCGAGAGACGGATGGCCCAGTGGAGAACGGCGGTTAGTTATTATGTCAGCGTTCGCTAGCGCATTCACCGCGAAAATATTTATACTCCAAGCTATGCTCGCTATTTTTAGCGGACCTTTCAATATTTAACAAACGCCAGATTTCTTCTAGAAATACAATATTTCCGTACCATGAATACGTTCTGCTGGAGATTCTTTCTTGAGTAACTGGAAAACACGAATAACAATAATAATAGTAACACCAACACATCATAATTGTAATTGTATGTGCTTCCTATAAAATGTATCAATCAAAAAATATCGATCGTTATTATTTTGAGATTGAAAATTATTCAAAAGGAAGCAACTTGTTCCTCGTTTAGGTCCTATTAAAGAAGCTAGTTCTTCAGATGTAGCGTGCGTATCTTCTTAGTACTGGCAAAGCAAAAACATGCAACATAGTGGCTCTAGAATAAAAGTGAGATTATAAACAAACTGAAGTAAGGCTAAATGTAATAAGAATTGCTGAATCGTATGGCGACGGAAAATCCACAAATGGAATCAAAAAAACTGAAATTATTAGCGGTTGCGGGCAAAGAAAAATTACCAGCATTGCTTATTTTGGGTAATGCCCCTGGACATCTCGATGTGGAAGAAGTACGAATTTCTACTACTAAATTGCACCCACCGTATTCAGCCATTGAATCAACATGTTCTGATCATATCTGAATGTGTCCCAGATATAGCGTCTTTTTTGAAGAATTTCAATTCGCTATTCGCTTTCACTTAATGACGCTTGGTTTGGTGTACCATGCTGGCATATGAAACAGTCGTGAAAGAATCTGCAGCAAAATCTGTAAGAACTGTTCAAAACAAATTACGAAAATGAGGATTCTATTCCCTTAGCCTGTTTACAATGTTGATTATTAGATGTTCAGGGTGCTTAGCAGGCTGAATACTATGAAGTCAATGATAATGAGGAAACACGTGAGATTATCGATGTTTACAACGACGTGTTTCAAATCGATATAACCAACAATGAAATTGTACAATGTTTTGTGGGAAGAGATTAAGAGATTTTAGCTACGCGTTATCATGGGTGCTTCTGGTAACATTACAATTTCTCATGGTTGGTTTCTTCAGTTAAATAACTAAGACACCGAATACAATAGATTAAATCAATTAACACTTAAAGCAATGCTTACTAAATAAATTTCTTGTTATGGTTACTTAAGCCATACATATACCTTCAAAAATAAGCATGGGTTGTACGAATTGTAATAATTTTGAGCTGGCGCAAAGCCCGATGGAAGATTTTTAATGTGATTTATACGATAGAGCACGAAAGACAAACTGTTTTCGCCAATATTTTGAAAGAATTGGATCAAATGTAGGAGATTTATTAATATATAGAGGTTACAGGAAGCAAAAATTGCCCTTATTAAACAAGCCAGTTAGTTAGGACACCCGGCGTATATTTAACCAGATCTATTTTAAGAGCAGAATTCAGGTGTTCAAGCCGAGATTATTTATTACTCCAACCATAGCAACGAATGGCTAGCATTTCATCGATCAAACATTCATAATTATGCCGGTTACGCAAATAGAAAAGAAGTCTGTTCCTATCTAAAAGCAGATTAAAGTATGAGAAATTAATATGGCCGGTAAAGGTAAGAAGAAAGCTAAGAACAATGGTGAAAAGAAAAAGGCCGCTAAACCTAAGAAAACCGGAGGGCGTAAAGGTGGAGGTCGTGCCAAAAGTGCAAGGTTCACCGTAGATATCTTCACGGAAGCGGCAATGGAAAATGCTTACACGACCTGTCACAACGTTCAGGATCTGCTGAGATGGAGGGGCTTCCCGTGGCCGGATGCCCAGAAGAAGAAAAAGAAAGGGAAGAAATAAGAAATACGAATGTGAATGATATTTGTATCGATTTAAACGTATGTAAAATAAAATTTTATTTCCAAGAAAAAAATATACTTATTTTGTAAGTGCTGCTATCTAGTGCACAATTATTGAATTAAGTGCTTCTTACAGATTCTCCTAGATAGTGATCACGCCTCAATAACAAATAGTCACCTGCATGGGTTGCTTTTAACAAAGTAGTGATAATGAAATAATTAATAACTGCTAATTTATTATTTACCCTTTGTAATTGATAAATTTTTAACTAAAAAAGAAGCTTCGAAATATTTTAAAAAGTATTATTATTATGTTCTTCTTTCGGTTAACGCTACAAGATAGATTCCTGAAATAGTGGAACATTTTATTTATGAAATAGTTTATTATTGTTATTTAGAAGTACCATGTCCTATGCTTCTTTGGAGATTTCAGCTAATCTAAAACTGCGGAAACTAATTGGAAGAAATTTATAAAAACGGATTTAAAATATTGATTAGAAAACGTGTAAAATTATTCATAAAGTAAATAAGTGGACCATAAACTTTTGCTTTTTTATCCTCGGAAACCCTTTGCAGATGTTAAACTGCAATTACAAATAAAAATATGAAACCTCCTCCATTTACGATATGACAACCATTAAATTTTGTGTTACGATCCCGTTGTAAGAAATGGTTACATTAATTCCAGAGGAATGCAATTAGTTGTTTAATTAGTGTCGTTCATAAACATTCGCATATGTTCTCCCACAACATCAACTATTTAAAGATCAAAAAGATCTAAAAATACACGCCGTGCAAGCGAAAGCGAAACGACCATATTGTAAATTGAGTAATCGAGTTCGCAACGGTAGCTTCAAGTCGAACTTCGAACTTATAGAAAAATCTCGATCACGGAACGTGTTAATCTAGCATTTTCGAGGAGATTTTCCACGCCAAAGAAATCGGCGTTCGCGAAACTCTCTCGAACCGTCCCACATTCATGCATCGCGAATTTATTTCTAGTTAGAGTCGGTGGGAGATTTTCAAATAGACGTCTAAGTTGCACCAAGCTTCACTTTAAAAGCGACCGCAAGTACGTGAACGTGGTAAAGGCATTCTTTTGCGACGTTTTCCCTTTTTCGGCGTAGAAATTTAGTTCCGCGAAAACATCACCCTTTACTCCTTACGTCTAGTAACTCCCTGAGAAGAGAAAAACTCGCAAAATGGGCAAAGTACCTGGTGTTGGTATCGATTTAGGAACTACCTATTCTTGTGTAGGCGTATGGCAACATGGAAAGGTAGAAATTATTGCGAATGACCAAGGAAATAGGACGACACCCAGTTATGTCGCTTTTAACGATACCGAAAGATTAATTGGAGACGCTGCCAAAAGTCAGGTTAGTGTAATTTTCCTTTTCTCAAAGGCTTAATTAGAAATCTAAGATGATATAGTTGATTTCATAATTAGAGATGGTTGCCAACCATTTCTGTTTGGTCTTGTTCCAAAAACATTCCTTAGTTCTTTTAAAATGTATTGGTAATCAGTTTTGTTGGGAATAGAACGAGAACAATTGTTTTATATGGAACTTCTTGTACAACTCCAGCAGGAGAGTTGTATAATTGAAAATTTATATCAAAATTGCTTTATTTTAGAATAAAAAAGCGTTTGATAATCCTTCAAATTCAAATTTTAAGTACGTGTTTTTAAAGACGCCAGCGATTGCTGTGACATCATTCGGTTGCTAGTAAGCTGCTTCACTTTCGTCACAAAAAGATTTGAAATTAATTTTTTTTACCTCATACTTTCCATTGAAGTACTATCTTGCCATTAAATGATGGCAATGTCGTTATTTTGGGTCAGTTTAATTATAATAATCGAAACCCCTTGTTCTATTGATCTCAAACGTAGAAAGGGTACAAATGTTGGGAAAGATTTATTGGGGAAACAATTACATTTTTGCAGACTAGGCAGACTCGTGTTTTATGGGCTTCTGAAGTCGCTGCAAACATTTGTTCTGTTGTTTCAACATGCGACACAAAGCTCACTACACTATCAAACACGACGACACTCAGTGTCAATACTGTCAGAAAATTGTATCTGGTTCAGGTTCCGTGTAAAGCTTAATACATTTTTGTATATTAATTTCTATAATGTTATCATGGCACCACTGTACAGCTTTAAAGTATTAATGACGAAAATTGAGCGTTTTAAGCACTTTCAATTGGCGAAAAAAGCTTGAAATCGTCCGCAAACATTAACAACCGACACGTAACGGAATTGGCTAAATCATTGATGAAAACGAGAAAAAGAAATGGTCCATGATTGGATCCCCGCGACACTCCACTCGTAATCCCAACTGAAAAATGATCCTCAATGACTGCTGGTTTGATTATTCGAATGAAGTCTTCTATTTATTTATTACACTTGAGAGAGGTACAAATTGTTCATGTGACGCCGATACTTCGGTGTTGCTACCCTTGGGAACAGAACAATATTTGCATATTTACATATTGTCCGGCACTAAGCTAACGTCATTATCGAATATGACGTAAAATTTGTAAGCACGAAAGCTCCTTCAATGTGTTTGTGTTAATAACGATGGAGGACTATTGTCAACGTTAAAAGAAATGATTGATTGTTTCGGCTGGGTGACGTCATTATAAGGCTAACAAGAACCACTTACCTTTTGTCATGGAAGCAGCAATTTCTGTTTGTTAAGTTGTTGATTTCTATTGTTTGTAACAAAAACAAGAAGAGATATTGTTTGGTTTAAATTTAGTTGGAGAGTGCCTCAATTTAAACACTGAGAAATGTTGAATTAATTTTGAAATAAGAACTTGCGATAATGGAACTGCATGGTTCAACGTTCATTTTAAACATATACAAATTCATTACATGTTATTTTTGATTAGTTGATTTTGAATAAGTCTCCTTATTCACACGAAAATTTCAAAAATCTTCATATTTTTGAACCAAGAACAATACAAAAAAAAAATTACTACCGTCCTAAAAGACTTGAAATCCTTTAGATTTGTTTTGAATATATCCACACGAACCGAAACATAAACATGCTCGTTTTAAATGAATTAAAATCTTTTCCTAACGCCGTGTTTTCATTATTTCATAGAATCCTTTTATTCGATCATAAACTTTGCTACACAATCGTGCACGCAGCAAGACTTTATATGGTATTGACAAGCTTAAAGACACGAGATCACGTCCAGATAAACTGGTAACTTGACGTAACCATATCCAGTCTTCAATAAACAAGCAATCTTTTTGAAATCGCACCTTGCAATCGAATAGTGGAATAGCCGCACTCGTCGAAAAGGATAATTTCTCAACAGACGGATTATTTTTAGACGCTCCATGCTAAGTTTTTTTAGGTTAACACTGCAAAGATTCGCATCGTGTCTAGAATATTTAATAAGGCGATTACGTTAGGTTGCATTTTATTTCATATTCGCAGCGTGACAACGTAACATATTCGGATAGTTAGTTCTTAGCTTCTAAGGAATTTAGAACTACTTAGGTAAAATATTACGCAAGTTATCTTTTAATTTATTGTTTATTTGTTTAGGAAACTCTATGTCGAAGTCTATTATTAAATCGCCGCTTCTTGAGGGTTCCTTAGGGAAAGGCAGGCCTTTTCCTGGTACCCTCCTGATCGTGTGAGGCGTTATCACTTCATTCGTAAAGGATAATGTCAAAATTTCTTTTGTTATGGTCGGTACATTAATGGTGCATCCACACAGAGCATCTCTCAGACTCACATGAGCTGTATACTTAATATCGCTACCTTCTCTCTTGAATACACTATGAGGCTTATCTCTGATGATGAAGATGATATCAGCGGGTATCCTGTTTCTTTTCTGATCACCTTCATTGGGAAATGTTACTCTAGTCCCTGCTTTCCAACCTGGTTTCACATTGATGGTCAAAAATTTATCTTCCTTCGCTACAGATCCATCGGCTAATATAACCTGCTTGTTAATCTTCATTTTTTTGATACATCCGCTATAAACTTCCTCTAAAGAAAGAAATATTTCGTGTTCTATCGGGGGATCTTGTTCCAGCTCCTTAGATCTCGAATTACGGCGCCTAAATATACCCGTTTTTAACGTTGGAAAGGATTCATCGTCGCTGCCGAAATGAAAAGGTGAATTTCCGAACCCAACCTCGAAAAAATCGTCGAACGGGTTCGCGTTCCCAAAAAACTGCGCGAACGTCGCCCTTGGATCGCCGTGGAATTCGTAGGTGAAACCTCCGGGTCCACCGGCGCCTCCACTTTTCAAACCGTCTTCACCATATTTATCGTAAATTTCACGTTTCTTTTTATCCGAAAGAACTTCGTATGCTTCAGCGGCTTCCTTGAATACTTCTTCGGCGCCAGGAGATTTGTTCTTGTCGGGATGATATTGGAGAGCCATTTTTCGATATGATTTTTTAATATCATCGTCGGTAGCGTTTTTGCTAATACCTAAGATTTTATAGTAATCCTTGCCCATGATTTCGAAAAGAATCTGTCGGTATCGATTTGACAGATTGTCAAAGTTGAAGTGACGTTTGGAATCATGGTTGACTTTGATGTGGACTACGATGGTCCTACTTAAAGAAGTAGAACGATCGTAGGTTTATAAAATTGGTAGCTCTTTGCTAAATTAATGACTAAGATGTTAGAGACCTTTATTAAAGTCAGAAAGTATTGTTTAGTTGGAAGAAAGTCGTCAAATATTGTAACTGCTCCGTGGCAATACGAGCTTTGGCACGATAAACTTCTCTACTGGAGGTTGTGGCATGTCTGGATTCGCAACATCCTAGTAGGGTTGGCTAAAGATCACAGCAATCGATGCTTAAACGTGCGAGATGTATTCCGTAATCTGATGCATTGCCCAATAATAACATTGCCCCATGTTTAGCGTCAAGCTTGGACTATTATCACGAACGGTATTGGACTAGAGCCACCTGAATTTTAGATGGAGGGCGATCCCTGTGGGTCTACCACCACTTTGGCTAGAGAATTGTCGCTGGATTTCATCTTCTCCCAAATGTTATTGGAGAGCCTCCATAAATCTATTACTACTAATATGTGTTCTATATAAGGAACCTTCTTGCTTTTTCCTCTTCGTTAGTAGAAGGAAATTTTGAATTTAATTGTTACAAAAAATTATTGAACATTTGTTGGAGTCGAAGATGCAAAATATGTTATTAACGCAGCCGATCTACAACCAAGGAAAATAAACCAAAGTACTCTTAACATCAGTTTCAATCTTACCCATAAAGATGTTAGCCATAGAAGGAGATGTTATCCATTGTCGTTCCTTCAGTTTGTTGATAATAGGTATCTGGATTGATATGAAAAAATTTATGTCATGCAAAGTCTTGTCAAATAAACTAACAACCTTTGGGCTATCGATTTTGATAACCAACAAAAGTTCATCATAATAATAATTATTCATTTTAGCTGAAAGACTTTGAACTCTGAACACGTTATTTATCAAATGTAAATGATTTTAAAAAGGTCAAGGAATGTTAACAACAATGCTCTTTTAAACAAACTTAATTTACATCGTGTTGTATGTTGTGTGCTAGTTTTTCGCAATAAATTTCGACTAATTTTGAAAACATGATACTAAAAATAAGATTGGAACTACACCAACAACTTGCAAAACAGGTAACTGCTTGTCAAAAATAAAACATTAAAATATTAAAGCAATGATTATTGTCCTTATCTTCATAACAATATCGTTAAATATTCCATTAACCCTGTCCGTCCGTAAGGTGTTCTAGATGTAATAGGATCTAACCTCTTCCCCACATAAAAATCCAATATTGCACGAAAATTGCAAAGAGAAAGACAGTAGGAAATATTTTGAACGCTTGCCAAACGCCAACGAAACTAAGAGATCGTTAAATTATTTTTGGAATAAAACAGGATATTCTACATCGTTCAAATTTCTCGATTCTTGGCAAAATTATGAAATTAAAGTTATCACCTACTAACAGGATCTAAGGAAAATAAAATGTACAGTGTGTTTGTGAAAATAAATTCGGCTTTTCTTTTTTTGATTATTTTCAATTTAAATAGAACGAATTTTACTTCTTAACGCTCTCATTAAACGATTTATTTTTAGGTGGCCATGAATCCAAGAAACACTGTATTCGATGCGAAGCGTTTGATTGGCAGGAAATATGATGACCCCAAAATTCAACAGGACATCAAGCATTGGCCGTTCAAAGTAATGAACGATTGCGGCAAACCAAAAATTCAAGTCGAGTACAAAGGAGAACTGAAGACTTTTGCACCTGAAGAAATCAGCTCTATGGTTTTGATTAAGATGAAAGAAATCGCCGAAACTTACCTCGGAGGTAAAGTTAACGATGCTGTCATTACGGTTCCAGCTTATTTCAACGACTCCCAAAGACAAGCCACTAAGGATGCGGGAGCAATTGCCGGTCTTAACGTCCTTAGGATTATCAACGAACCTACAGCGGCTGCTCTCGCTTATGGTTTGGATAAAAATCTTAAAGGGGAGAAAAATGTGTTAATCTTTGATTTGGGTGGCGGAACCTTCGACGTTTCAATATTAACCATCGATGAGGGATCATTATTCGAGGTGAAATCTACAGCAGGGGACACACATTTGGGTGGCGAGGATTTCGACAACAGACTAGTCAATCATTTCGTCGAGGAATTCAAACGCAAATACAAGAAAGATTTAAGCGGAAATGCAAGAGCTCTAAGACGTTTGAGAACAGCATGCGAAAGAGCTAAAAGAACTTTATCCTCCAGCACGGAAGCTAGTTTGGAAATAGACGCCTTACATGAAGGAGTAGATTTCTATTCCAAGGTAACTAGGGCACGTTTCGAAGAACTTTGCATGGATCTATTTAGATCTACTCTGGCTCCCGTCGAGAAAGCCCTAGCTGATGCTAAAATGGATAAAGGAGCTATCCACGATGTTGTGTTGGTTGGCGGGTCGATACGTATCCCGAAAATTCAAAAAATGCTCCAAGATTTCTTCTGCGGAAAAGCCTTGAATCTCTCGATAAACCCTGACGAAGCTGTCGCCTATGGTGCTGCTGTTCAGGCCGCTATATTAACAGGCGATACCAGTTCACAAATTCAAGACGTCTTATTGGTTGATGTGGCCCCATTATCTCTTGGAATCGAGACAGCTGGAGGTGTAATGACTAAAATTGTCGAGAGAAATTCTAGGATCCCTTGCAAACAACAGCAAACGTTTACTACGTATTCCGATAATCAGCCAGCTGTAACGATTCAGGTATTTGAAGGTGAACGTGCTATGACAAAGGATAACAATCTTCTGGGCACCTTCAACCTAACCGGCATTCCTCCGGCACCAAGAGGTATTCCAAAAATTGAAGTCACCTTCGATCTAGATGCTAATGGCATCCTAAATGTCTCCGCGAAAGATATCAGCACTGGAAAATCAGAAAGGATCACAATTACTAATGATAAAGGACGCCTTTCCAAAGAAGAAATCGACCGTATGCTTTCCGAAGCTGAAAGATATAAAGCCGAAGACGATAAGCAAAGGGAAAAGATAACCGGTAGGAATCAACTTGAAAGCTATATTTTTAGCGCTAAACAAGTAAGTTAATCTACGTACACTTTTTCGATTGTAATTTCTATTTAATTATATCTACTTCTTAGGCTGTAGAGGATGCACCAGCAGATAAATTGTCGGAAAGTGACAAGAAGACGGTCCAAGAAAAATGCTCACAAGTTCTATCTTGGTTGGACGGTAACCAACTAGCGGAAAAGGACGAATTTGAAGATAAACTGAAGGAATTGCAAAAGGATGTGGCGCCTATAATGATGAAATTACACCAAGGTGGTGCTCAAGGAGCTGGAGGACCAAAAGTAGAAGAAGTTGATTAAATTAATTAATTATTTCAATTCCATTAGCTTTTAATTATATTTATTTGTAAAAAAAGTAAAAAACTAGCTTAACGCTTAATTTTGTAAGATGACTTAACAAACATTCATCTAATGCCAATAACATTTTTTTTATTTATTTATTTGGAAGCTTGATGTATAATGGCAATAAATCGAGTATTGTGTATAATACACACCTTTAACAATAAACAAGTTCTTGTTTTCCTAATACGAATTTTTCTTACCGCAAAATCCAAAATTATTGGGGCATTGCTGTATTTTCTATGTCGTAAGCGAATGTCTACTGAAATTGGAAATTTAAATTTTAACGCATGTACCGACAACAATAATACCGCCATTGTGTGCAAATCACCATTCGAGAAGCCTACAGATAACAACGAATAATAAAAGTCACAATATGTATAACGTGACATTAAAAGGTGTTAACATTGCGGGTCTGCATTAGTAGTTGATTGTTCGAGAATTCTTAACTTCCTACGCCTTGTATGGTAAAGTCGAAACGTCCGCGTGCCATTAAATAAGTTAAATCTAATAATTAGAACTCGGATGTTTATGAGATGAGTCGTTATTGAGGGATAATTTCTTTAAAAAATGGCAATTTTGAGTAAGGAGATCTTCAATAGGAATGTGTTCGATGAAACTCCCTGCAGTGTGTTGCACCTATGGTCTAGTAGTTGCATTGATGGAGTAAGCGTTGTTGCTTTCAATGTTTTTATTGGTTGTATAAAGTTCTTTGGTCCTATTTACATAGTAAGTCCTTTTTTGTTAAGATTGTGTTAATTTAGTGTTATTTTGATTTATAAACAAATATGACAATAAAACCTTGTGTCACAATGACAGAAATAAGAATCGGGGTTTCAATGATTACTTTTAAGATTCAAACTTTTATTGACATTAGACGTTTTCTGCAAACTGAAGAGAAGCCTTGACGCTATTCAAAACCAGTTTAAATTTTTAGTTAAAGCTTTTGCTTAACTGGAAGAAATTGGATGATAATTACATACTGAATCAATTCGTTGCTTACCTCAGAAGTATAGTGTACGGGGTGACACTCGGAACAATGTTCTTTGGAAGCGTCTGTTTGCTCACGTAAGCTGCTAATCCTACCATTTTCAAATATACTCTTTCTATTCACATCACTTACTGATTTTTGTAGCAACACTTTCCGATTAAGATACTGCCACGTGGTGACAGCTGGTTTTATAAGCGGCCTATCAATTCTACTAGAGTCCCAAGAGAATAAAACTCTGAACACTTTGCTGTTTTTCAATCAAGTAAGTTATTAAGTTATTAGATTGTATTGATCGATTGATTTGATATTTTTTCTTTAAAATGCAGGCAATTGAATGTTTCGTTAATGTATTAACAAATGTAACAAATATTGAGCGCCGAAGGAGATCAAGACTGGGCGAAACATTATCATTTATGGTTGTTAGCTCTATTTTAATGTACTTATTTAATACTCATACGGTTCCGGTATCGTTTACACATTTATGGTTTGTACTCTTTTTTCCATTATTTATTTTTACAATTAATAGGAGGTTATTTTAGGTTTTATCCTACGAGAACCATATCTGAGAATCCAAAACAATCGTCACCAACGCCATGTACACATAAAAGTTCTTGCTTGGAGTATAGCTGTCAGGTAGTGTTACACAAAATCATTAAATTTTTTTTTGAGGGCTCTTTAGGTGAAATACAATTTGCTCTTGCATTGATCCATACATTATTCATAATAAATTATGATCCGGTTAATCACCAAACATCTGTAAATACAACAATTCTTAGGAAACACCAATTAATTGTAAACGATGAATAGGTTGTTAATGGACATTTAGACTACAATCACAATTTGTGCTTTACATGAAATCAATGTAGATACCCTTCAAAAGGAAGGAAATAAACAGGGCAACCACACAGGGAAACGCAGAGAGCGATTGCGAGAGTAGAAGCATTTTAGCAGACTTCGGCACCCTTCCATATATAGAGGATAACGGAAGTTCCATAATGGGCTAAGTCCTGTCAAGGACAGAGGGTGGGTTTTACATCGGCATTATATGGACGATGTAATAGGTCAAGATCAACGAGATATGAAATAAGGTTCCCTTATAACTGATATGAGTCTCTTCAGACTGAGAATTATGAAAATTACTCCCATCTAGCAAACTAATAAAAATCTCGATTAATCTTATGAGCGACAATTATCTTCAAATCCTTTCTCAGCACTTTATACCCCAAAAATTGCTGCTTTTTGGCTTCTCAAACCATTTCACTTTATCATTTAACTTTTAGAGCGCTGCGAAATACTTTTTCATGGGATACCTTCTAGAATCCGTTAAGAATATGCTACCAAAATTGGGTCGACTAACTTCACATAGAAAAATTCTTTTCCGAACGTTGTTCAACAGGAAGAATGTTCTATTCGGTTTCTTCTTTGGAGGTTACGCTTTCTTATATAAGGTAATTATTATCATAGTCAATTAGGTGGACGTCCACAAATATCTAACATGAAGCAGAAATGAATTTCAGTGGATCACCTGCTATTTACGTAAAAAAGATGGTGAGGAAAGGCCCGTACATTCGATGGTGGCAGGTTTCTTCGCTGCAGTTACGTATTGCCTCAAGCCGAATCTGCAGCTACCTATAGTAGGTTTCGCAACAATACTTCAGGTAATTTGACAACATTGTAAGGCACCTTATCCGGCTAAAATTGATAAGTTTATTTTAGTTATTATGGCAGAGAGTCTGCTTGAAATATAGGATGCCCAAACTTCCATACGACGTGATTATTTTCATCGTATCGACCGGAATCTTGATACATTTCCGTTTCCTGTTACACGATTATTGTCCAAAATATACGAGGAATATGTTGAACATGGTTACTAACAACTTGTAAGCGATTTTAATCACTTGTTGCCGAACTTCCTTTAATGAATAATAATCTTTATATTGCAGGGACACACGCGTTTATAATATTTGGTGGAATATCCTCGAAGCAACCGACGAAGTGTTAATAAAGTAAAGGTTAAAATGCAGGTAGTCTTGAGATAAGCATGGGTGAATGTGGGTTGTATTTAATGTAATATACGTAGATATTTAGGTGTTTAAATAAATGTAGGCATAAAATTATAACAGAGATAAAAAATTATTTTTAATAAATGTATTGTTTTGATTGTTTATAATTTAGATATTTTGGCGAAAAACTATCAACCTAACAAAATAATTCAGCTTATTAAATGTTCTCAAAATGAAAGCCTCTTTACTTTTTAAAAGAAGTCTCTTTCATCCTAGGACCCATATCTCAGTACTTTAAACTTCCCACTTTCTGTTATTAAAAAAAATACTTTTATCGCACTTTAGAAGCGAAGCAATCAAACTGCAAAATCGCAGATGCGGTTTCCTTTAATCTTTTAATATGATTTTTAAGACAAAATATGGAAAGCAAAGATGGTTCACAATAGTTAATCAAGACCTTTGACGTATATTATGCTTTGCCAAATGGAAAAGAGGTATCATTGCCAAAGTGGACATAAAATAATGTAGCTACCATTTCCTTAAACCCCCGAAAACGCTATCTTCTCTGAAAACATATTATATTTTGAATATTATGTCTTAAATATTTCAATTTTGTTGTCAAGAGAAACAGTATTTACCCATGAGCTTCCCCAGCTTCGTATTGTGATAAGTGGACAAAGGTCATAACAATATCTTCAAAAAAATCTACTCAGCAAACGCTAGCATTAAATCAAACGCAAATCCACAATTTTTAAACTTCTATTAACCGCAATTCTGTACATCGATAATCTGATCGATACAACATTCAAATAACGATTCGATCTTGATCTTGCGCATAATAGCAACCCATGATAAATTAACAAACATTGTTTAGAAAAAAGTCATTCGCTGGCTAGAAACACAAACAAATTCTCACACGTTCACCAGGAAGACGAAAATCGTATATTATCAATGGAAACCATCGAAGAAAACCATAATAACGACGGTGATTTGGAAAAAAAGGTGAGCTTTATTGTAGAACGCGTGTTACTACTGAGATTTAGAATTTACCATCCGTTTGGCCCAATTGTTTACGAAAATAATTGGTTGATTTTATTGTTTCAGGATGCTAGTAAAGCTGAAATTGTGCAGATAAGAAACTATAGTCAAGAATACTCCAAAGTTAGCGTGAAAGATATAAAAAGTGCCGGCTTACAGTATTCGGATGAATTGGAAGATATCGATGGAAGAATCGCCGTGGAAAATGCAGAGGAACCTATGGATCTAACTTCCTCGCACGCGAAAATCAAAAGTGAATTGGGAAGCACATATAATATTCAAGTAAATTTCGTCAATTCACTTTAATAATATGCATTTTGACATATTAATATGGCATTTCCAAAACCTTAACCTATACGAAATTTATCTACGTCGTAATCGGAAAAGCCACAGTCGTACTAACTTCAACATTTCCAGGATGTTTTCATAAATGTCTTCTCTTTTTTCAGAGGAAGCGATTACCGAACAAACATCGAACAGATGGAGCTCAATCGAATGCATGTTTATCAGTCACAAAGTTAGTCCAATCTGACCAACTACCACCAGCAACTTCGGCGAAGAAACGAGGTCGTAAAAAGAAGGATGTAACCGTGAGTATTTTTACCAAGTTAATTCTTCGATTAAATCTTAATGTTTAGATTGAAATGAACAACGCAGCAAACTCGTCATCTCCTTACGAAAGTTCCGAATTAATGCAAATCGACAGCAGGCAAGGTGAAGTCCTTATGGCGGCAAAATCTCTGTTTTCCAAGAGGACGCGTACACTATACCATTGGATGTATCCAAACGCCCCTAAAGCGCAGCTAAAATCAGCGGTTTCAATGTCTTGGGAGACTTTGGGTGTCCAAGAGAAAGAATTCTATATATCCCAAGTAAATTGCTTGAATAAAATTGAATTCCGAACAACAATGGTTAAATTTCAGGTTCTTGGAAGATTTGGCTTCCCTCAAAGTAGCTTGATGGTCAACCCGCAACTTGGAGGTCTCCGAGGTGTTTCGATGCAACCAGTTCTAGACTTGAGTGCACCAGCACATCTCAATTTAGAGACCCATACAGCTGTAGCGACAATTCTTGACGATCGAGATAAATCCAATGAAGCAGGAACTGCATGGCCACCATACAGTTTTAACATGAAGAAGGGTCACAGGAAGCGCGGCAGAATTGGGAGGCCACCAGGAACAAAAAATCAAAAAACCAAGGAAATTATCAAACCTCCCTTGGCTGTGGAGGCGATTCCCGATGATTTCCCTGACGATCCGGAGTTGAGGAAAGAATTTGAACAATTCAAATGGACATTACATCTGACTGATAAGTAAATCTTTACTATTGGAATGAAGGTTTTCGTCAATAATGATAAGTGCAATAAATAGTGAATTCCGTTTTTTTCTGTGATTTGAATATTTTTGGGAGAAGCTTTTGGGCTGACAGAAGGTTTGTGATATATTTAGATATTGAATTATAACCGTAAAATATATAAATGATCAACTTTATACAATGTTTAAACGCTTATTATGGAATAAATCTTAATTATGTTTTCTTCTGTTTTTTTTTTAATCAAATGTCTTCCTCTTCAATATAGCATTCTACAGAAAGTAATTCTACGGATAAATCAATTTTTAATCTCGGCAATTAAATCCGAAAGCATTATATGATTGGAGCTGGATCAATATGATTGCCGAGTAGTTCTTATCACCATTTCTATCGATATGAATTTTGTGGCCGCAGAAAGTCATTTGTTAGAAAGCAACTAAAGATTTTAAAGGGAAACTCAAATAACGTTTTTTCCAGAACATAAATAGGACAAAATGGTGGTTTCGAAATCTTCCATCCAACCAAACATGGCATATATGAAGCCTTTGTTCGGATTATCCACCCTATTTGGAATCCACGAACGATCAGGAACCAAACCAAATTATTTTAAAATCTACACTTTTCTTATGTCATTCACATTGCTGATAATTACTATAACAAGCATATACAAAAAGATTTACTTACAGCACCCAAGCGACATTATGAAATACAGCGACATTACCATCAATTTATGCAGAACAAGTTTTAATGTAATAATTCTATTTCATTTAAAGGATGAGAATGTAATCATGACGAAATTTCAAAATATCATCGCGGAAACGGACGAAATACTATCGAACTTCTACAAGATGAATTTCACGAAAAGACAGCGTGTTTTCTACATCGAAATGTCGGCGATCATCGCGTTCCTTACCGGATCCGTAGTGCTTAAACTCTACATCAACATATCCATTCACCAAATCAATTATTATTATTCCTTCAAAATTGTTAGTTTCTTCGTAGAGACAATCAATAACTACATAACTACTCTAACTGTCTTGACGTTTTACAATTTCGTACTTCTCGTGAAGGATAGATTCTACTTCATTAATTCTAAATTGATCGACGGAGACTTTAAGAGAAGCGGTGGAGATTTTGGACGTAATTTGAGGGCGTTTACCAGATGTCACTATCTTCTGTGTGAAGCTGTAGAATGTCTCAACGATAATTTTGGATATGTATTGTTTGGAATCGTATTATTGATTGGTTTGGAGTTGATAATGGGCGTTAATGTTATTATTAGGCTGATCACAAGTGTTAACCCTTCGAAAATTGTAAAGATTGGTTCTTTGATGTCGCCTTTGGTGCTTAAATCAATGTTATTTTTGGTAAGTAATGAAAGTAAAACATTATTACAATCAGCATAAAGTAAAATCAAGCATCAAGTTGTGTATTATAATCATTTTCAGGCTTTTGGAATAATGATAGTCACTTCATGCGAACAAACGGTGAAACATGCGTTCCATACGACTGAAATCTGTTACAATTTATCATTGCGCTATTCTACCATGGACCGCGTATCCGCCACGTTTAATCTGAAAAACCTCCTCGAAGCGGTATTCCTTTTGGCACATCAAGCCTATCAACGCAAACCAAATTTTACTGCAGCTGGGTTTTTTTCGATTAATTTTTATTTGCTGGGAGCAATGTTCGGGACTGTCTTGTCTTATGTTATCATTTTCATGCAAATGCAGCAACATTATTGAACTGTTTTCTTACTCTGAAGTATTTTACTGTACTTGCCTAAGAAAACGTTTTTTTTGTTCTCCTGTATATTCTATTGATTGACCATTTCGTTGCCATTAAGTTCAACAAATATTACGGCTGATGAGAATGGAAATCGTTGATTGTGGAAATAGATAATGATACATCAATCCCCAAACGTTTCGTTATAATTGGGGATCGAATATTTTAGAGTGCTTTTAAATCAGAATCTAACATTATCATTAACACATCGATTCTACTAAGCTGGGAAGCTTTCGACATCGCACAACGTTCGATAATCGCAGTTTTATACTGTTGGACAATGCAGTTCGAGAACGATAAATTGATATTATTCATAACCAGAGTCTTAGGAATAAACTTCATCAACACTAAAAAAAGATGTTATAACCGATTATATCTTTGCTACAGCATCGCATTAATATTAACGTTGGCGTCTGTACTTTCATGGTCTACACGTCGGTCGTTCCTTCAAATACCGAGAGAAAATCTATCGTTTGCGCTAGAATTATTAGGCTCTGCATGTGCTATGTCTACAATTATAGCATCTGCAGTAATAGATGTATTTCAAAAGAATGTCAAAATTAGACGTTTAAGGCAATCTTTGGTCAAATATTTAGAATCTATAAACGCACAAGATGGCTATAAATCGGAGCAGCGTATATACGTTGTAAAATTGATAATCGTAAACGTGGTCCTCATAATATTATGTGGCTTGCGAATATTCAAGACGATTTACTTCTTAACATGGAATTTTGCTAAATATTACCTCATACACAATCTAGTCGTGTACATCATCGGCATGGAATTGATGCTTATCAACAATTCAACCGTACTCCTCGTTTTTGCTACTAAGATAATTAACAGAAGGATCGAGAATCTACAAAATCCTTTGAAAGGAAGTACAAATGACGAAGTTTCGGAAATAAAGGCAATTACGAAAGTTCACATTGTTTTATGCGATTTGATAAATAGCCTGAACAAGGCTATAGGGTTTCGGATCCTATTAATTTTGCTGTACACGTCAATTGATTTCTTACATAGCATCGAATTGCTTATGAACCATTGGAATCAGACAATTACCAAGAATATTTCTAAAACATTGAGGACGATGCTATCATTCGGTTTGATGGTACGTAATGTCTTTTCGAAAGAATACAAAACCGGTGCTATAGTAAAGTGCTTCAAGGTAGTGCTTGAAACATTTTTAGGGCGTCAAGTACTGTGCTTCAATCACTTTTAAAAGAAGGTATTTATGTAAGTACTTGAGGCTTTGAAGCACTTTTAAAGAATTAAGTACATTGAAAGTAAATGAAGTACTGTTAAAGAAATTGACGTAATTTTAAAATAATTCAAGTAATTAATTAATCAAAATAAATAGGATTTTTAGGTAAACAATTCAATGAAATTCAGTACAATGAAAGCATTTTTTTCGCAAATGACGTTGGGATGTATTTTATATTGCTACATTGGGTTATTCAAGCACTTTTGTAAATTTTAAATTTGATATTTGTTATCTTGAAGTACCCAGCTCTATATGAAATCCGCTAAATGTTAAATCGAATTTTACAAAATTTATTTTTTAGGCAATTTGCGTTATGCTCGTATCAAACTGCCAAACGATAACAAAGGAAATGAAAAAAACGTCAATTATCATCTGGAAAAGGCTATTGGAAAACCCTTCAGCGGATATTCCTAAGAAAAATTCCAAAATAAACTTGATCAACGAATCGATTTACATTTTAGCACTGCAGAGCGCTCAAAATAAACCCGTTTTCACGGCTTACGGTTTCTTCACTATTGACTATTCAATGTTGTACAATATGATTGCGACGATAATTGCTTATGTGGTTATCGTTATTCAATTAAGTGCACCTAGCCAATAATGTTAATCAACCAAAGTAGCTAAAGTTAAACCTTTTTTTTATTTAACTTTGTTGCTTTATGGGCAAGTCACTGTTATTCTTAAATTCTTTGCACGTGAAATTATATAGCATTGTTTTTCAAATAAAAAAAAAACAAACGGTGTAACAAATGCACCCACTTGGCATTTGTTTTTCAATTCTTAGGCTTTTCAGTAAGTTTGTAGTTCCGGCAATAAAGAGAAAATGGCGTTTATAACCGAAAATACCAACCTAAAAAACAATTTTATTGTTCTCTTTCTTGAGGAGTAACGAAATTTGGAATTATTTGGAATATCATTTAATTTTAACAAGCGTTTATCTAAATAAACATATTGATGAGTTAAAAAATTGTGTAGTTTCATTTTACACAGTTTATTCCGTATGGTTGGCATCACTGATTATGCATTTGGCTTTCTTATCCTGTTGATAATGTCACTCCCTTCGTACCTACCTTATTTCTGTATCAGTTGAAGCGACAAAAATGCTGTAAAATAATTTTGCTACACCTTTAATATATTGTGCAAGGTGCGTATTTGTAACCAACCGAAATCCATCTTGTGTACCCAGCTGATGCACAATTAATATGTCCCAGATGGCTGCCGACGTTGAGAAGTCGGTAAATAGAGTTAGATGTTTCTTTGATATTTCTGTTGGAGGCCTACAATCAGGTCGAGTTGTTTTTGAATTGTACACTGATATTGTGCCAAAAACGTGCGAAAATTTTAGAGCTCTATGCACCGGGGAGAAAGAATTAGGTGAAGTGACTAAGAAGCCGTTGCATTACAATGCAAGTAACACAATTGTATGTATGAAATTCACTTGCTAGTTCTTCTTAATTCGCAGGGTGTTATTTTCCATCGAGTTGTTAAGGATTTTATTATTCAAGGAGGGGATTTCTCGAATGGTAACGGAACTGGTGGAGAAAGTATATACGGAGGCACATTTGAAGGTATTATTTTACAGATTATGCAAATATGAACACGTTAATGCTATAATTAATTTGATATCTTGAATATTATCTTGTATTTGCCAGATGAAAATTTTGAGTTCAAGCATGACCAACCATTCCTTTTATCCATGGCGAATCGAGGGAAAGATACGAACGGTTCACAGTTCTTTATGTGAGTTACAATACACGATAGTTATCTGATTAGGAACATATAAACGTCCCTTCTATTTTGGTGTGTATGAGTGTGAATGGTACGGGTAATTATTTCTGAATGAATTTTGTCTCTTCAAATACTAGAATGTGTTACAGAACCTTGACTTCTATTGTTCTGTAGCGCTGCATCTGATCCCGGTTAACCTGGCCTTGGCTGATCATATCTTGTCATATTTTGTGTTATAGTACGACGCAACCGGCCCCCCATCTCGACAAGTAAGTGAATCACCTGTCAGAGAAGTAATCGATTCCATTAATGTAAATTAATTTTGATTACAGTGTGCATGTGGTTTTCGGAAGGGTTGTCGGAGGTGTAGATGTTGTTCGACAGATTGAATCGTTACCAGTTGATGCTAACAGCAGACCATTACAAGATGCTAAGATTACACGTTGCGGTGAACTAGTTCGCCAAGCAAAAGGTAATACTTCAGTGTATGAGAAGCTACAATTGCGCGAGTTTGATCTTCAAATCTTTATCCTAAGATGGGTATTATGTACACTTATTTAATTTCAATATTAATTACAGTAAAGAAGGAAAAAAAGAAGAAAAAGGTAAGCGAAGAGGAGGAACAATCAGAATCAAATGAAGACGATAAGCAAGTGAAAAAGAAAGTTAAGAAAGAGAAGAAGAAAGAAAAAAAGGATAAAAAGCATAAGAAAAAGCAAGTATCTAATACAAAAATGTATACCAAATAAATTCACTATACTTATTTGTAAATCGCAAATAAAACATTTCATAATTACGTAGGAAGGAAGATGCAAGCGATGAAGAAGGCGAGGTAAAGGAAGAAGAACTTCATCCCTTGGCAACTGTTTCAAATATTAACCCAGAAGACATCCCCGATGTTCCAGTAAACAGATTTCTAATGCGCGGGGTTGCTAACAGAGATAAAAAGGACGATAAACCTAGAGGTGAAGAAAGACGCAACTATAATCGTTCAGATAGGTATAATGACAGGAGAAATTGGGATAGGAGGAATTTCAACAGACGAGATAGGCTTCCAAGCACTACAAAGAGTGGAAGGGTTATTAAAGGACGTGGGGTGTTCGTAAGTGACTTTCCTTTTTAATTTTAGAATCTCAAATCTTAAAATAACATAAAATTTAATTTAAGAAAAATCAAAAAATAACATCATATATTGATTCTTAAATTTATCTTAATTATCAATAGCGCTACAGAACACCCTCCAGAAGTAGATCTCGCAGTGTTACTCCCGTACACTGGAGACAAGAAGAAGCTAGAGTTATAAAACTCGCTGATTATCAAAAAATAGAAGCTACTCGCAAACAAAAAGAGGAGAACCGCCCAAAATCTGAGACGCGGGAGGAAAGCTGCACTCCAGAAGATGATGCTGCGAAACAAAACAAAACATCTACCAAGAAACAAAAGGTAGATTATAACGCTCTTGATTATGAGGAGAACCAATCAGAAGAGGAGAACGAAGTTCCTCGCAAACAAGTACCGAGTTTGGTACAATATCCTTTACCAGGAAGCTTCCAACCCGTTGAAAAAGCTTTACCCGCAGATAAAGATCAAAAGACGGTCGTCCCGATGAAAATTGAGGATGAAAATCATACTGAAAACACGATTATTCCTAACAAACGTTCCGAAGTATTAGCGATGGCCTTAGGTGTGCAAATTAAAACGGGCGAAGATCCTCCGACTGGCGAGATCACAATTAGCGGCTATGAGAAGAAGAATAAGATGAAAGAAAAATTCGAGTTTCAAGAGCAATTGAAATTGGAGAATCTTGAAAAGATCAACAGCGAAATCGAAGCCAGGAATAGAAATCTTGAAAATAAGCGTTCAGAACGCAACAAATTCGAAAATGAGAAGCCTGAAAGAGAAGCAGATCGCACCTACAGAAATGGTCGAAACGAAATGGACAGGCGAAGAAATTATCGCAGAGGAATGATGGAAAGGAGAGGCCAGAGGGATCGCTTAAGAAGATTTGATGACCGCTATAACACTAGAAGAGATGGCAACCGCTACGAAAGATCCAGAAGGTCGAGATCTCGCGACAGGCGAAGATCTAGATCACGCGATCGTAGGTCTTCACCACGTCGATCGAGGAGTAAAGATAGAAGATCAAGAAGGCGGTCAAAATCGTCTCATAGCTCCAAAGAACGAAATCCGTCTCAACCTAAAGACGAACGACCTAAGAAAGAACCAGATCAGGAAGAGAAGAAAGAGGTGTTACCTAAGAAAGTCGAAACAGAAGCTGAGAAATTCAAAAGACGCGCTGAACAGCTCATATTGCTCAAGAAAAAGATGGAATTGGAACTGTTAGAAATGAAGAAAAAGCAAGACGAAGAGCAACGGGAGAAACAGCTCTTATTATTGGAGAAACAAAGAAAAGCTAGAGAGGAAGCAGAAATGCTGGAACGAGCTAAGAAAGCCCAAAGAACAGCCGTCGAAAAAGAGAAACTATATAAAGCCGTTAAGATTATACACGAGATCGATAAAAAACCGATGAAAAGAAGGATTTCCAGATCGAGTTCATCAACTACAAGTTCCAGTTACAGCAGCGAGTCTTCAGCGAGGTATTCATTTCTATTTATGTGAAATATGTTCCTGTATTAATGATATTTACAGCACCAAACGTCGTACCAGGCGCCGTTCGAAAGGTAAGAGAAGTTCTAGCAGCAGTCGCAGTCCAAAACGTAGAAGAACACGTACGCCGCCCAGGAGAGATCGAAGGAAATGATTTTGGCCGCTCCATTTATTACATATAATCGTCACTATATTTTTTAATTCATTTGTTCTTTCATGTTGGGTTTGTCATTTATGTTATATAGAGTCTTCATGAATTTAAAATTAAAAATAAATATCTTTTATGAGAAGCAGATGCTTTTTCTTTATTATTATTTAATAGTAGGCAAGAAAATGTGATTTTACTGTTTTTGGAGCAAAAGCAAGGTATATAGGATTATTTTCCATTGAGCATTTGGTAGCAGGTAATTTGCTTTTTGGCATAAACGAGATTTTCTCTGCTAGTTTTTAATTTGGCGTCTTCATTATCCAGGTTGGTAGTAAACGGAAGTTGAGGGGATTATTGTAGAGATTAAAACCAGATGTATTTGTAAAATAAGAAGATCACTGTTTTTATTTAATAACAAAAATAATGTCTACTGTTTATATTAAAGAATTAACAAGCTAGGGAATGCGGTTATTTTGGTTGCCTAAATTCGGGTTATTTGAGTTGCCTGGCCTCCAGGAAATTATAATTTTTGGATACAATAATTTGCATAACATTCAATTTCTACATCATCAATTTATTTGTATTGGGGAATAAACTAAGTAAAAAGTTTAAGACCATTTTATTTGCAAAATAATAGTAGATCTCAATTATCAGAAAGTACTATTGATCGGTGTCCATGATTTCCCAGAACTGAATATTAAACTAAAAAGAACTTGCATCTTGTATCTTTTTAGGAATGATTTTATTTTAAAATTCAAAATAATTACTTTTTTTAATAAAATTGTAAAAGCGTGAATTTAGAACATTTGTATTTATTCAGAAGAATTTTTTTTTTTGGTTCAGAAGTACATAAACTTTTTTTTACTGTTATTTTCGGAAGAAAAGATCTAAAAAAGAAATACTTGATATGCCATAATTGAAATATTAGTCTTTTATTATAAGGAACTACCAACGTGATTTAACTCTTCAATAGCAACTTTGGATATTGTACAATTTAGAGGCCAATTTAGAACAAAGAAACAATTTATGCGAAATCTATTGTCTGAATATTAAATAAAAGTACGTGGACAGCGACTTTTGTCACCTCAAGAAACTGCTGAAACCTTCGAAAACAATGTTTTGAAGGTCTCATCATCAGACCGGAGAAAATGTTTTAAAAATTGATTTGAACTCATGCAAACGTGTATAAATCTCAATACTGAATAATTTTAACTACAAATAAACGCCATTCTTGCTGTTTGCCAATCTAAGTATGCGTATTTTTTCTTTTATTGGTTTCGTAAACATTTGAAGGGTATCCCCAATATGTGGATGCTGGATCATCACCGTGATAATCAATGTCACATTCTTCTATAGCTGCTCCCTTTATCGTGAAACTCAAACTTTTCACGAAATTTCCTTGAGGCCTTTTGTTGCAAATTTCATCCTCGAGAACTTTCTTGAATCATCATAGCTGAAGCTTTTGAATTGCCGAGTTTTTTCTTTCCCTCCGGATCAGGAAGTAACTGTTTCTGTGACTTATTCAACGCAGGATTTTGCCGGCCTTTCCATTTTATTCTTGAATCTAAATGAAAAACAGGCGAAAATTTATAAATCAAGAAAAAATTCAATTGAGACTATGTGAGTGTTTGATGCAGTTTACTTTTACTTTATATATCGCGATCACTTCGTCATCCGTTTAAATCGCAATTTAGGTCCGGCGTTATGAAGTGTATTACTGTTCTAGACGCTATTATCTAAAGCCTGTTAGTCTGGCGGTACTTAAGTAGAATAAACAACAAATTGTTTTACCGTCTATCGCATTAGTTAGGCAAGCAACGAATGGCCGGGTATAATTGCATATTTATTCTATTGCAGTTACATTGTTTGTCGTCTATGCTGCAAAGTTTCATGTCCACGCCGTTGATGCACGGTGCAGCAATCGCTAATGCGATTCAGAACACATAAACGAATGAAACTGTCTTCCTCCTTTTGCAAATTGAAATGCACCGAGCGACAATGTGGCTGTACGCGATGATGACGACGGCGAAGACGTGGCAATTGCAAGACGCGATCGCAGGAATGCAATATCATCTCTACAGGAAACAGGAACAGCGTGTATGGAATCGACGTAAATCCATACGAACCAACAGATTCTATACGAGTCGCACATGTACCGTGGTTTTCGCGCTTTTTCTATTTTTTTCCTTTCCAGCAGCGATTAATTTAAACGCACCTTGCATTCGAAACGCTCTTGGAATTAATTCGGAATTCATATGAGGCGGATCGTAGGAGTTTTACAGCGAAAAGTGCATCGGGAAAATACAAATAGAATTCTCGATATGGAAATCTGATTAGATTTTGCACCAATTATATATGTACATGGCGAGTAGTCTATTTTTTCTTTTACTTTTTGATTTATTATGGACCCTCGCCAAGTCTTAAAATGTTCGATGTTTTTCCTATAGGAAATTTTAATTTTTATACAACGCTTCTTTCTGCCCATCATCCACTTATTTGTTGCTGGCGCCATACTGGGTTTTAGCACCGTCAGATTTCAGTGATTTCAATCATGGACCATGTATATTGACAAAAGTTTTTGATATTATGCTTTAATTAAACAAAAACACATTTTAAGATTAAATAAAATAGCCAATTAATTGTCGTTCATTAATATTAGTACAGTTGTGTCCCGAAGGATGACACAATTTTTCAAGATCTTGATAGAAACTTGGTCGAGAATGGATTATTTACCAAGCCGCGCAATGTTTATGTTTAACAGGAATTTGAATGAAAACGAACGGGATATTTTACAAACCGTTAGAGTGGAAATAGTGGAGTTGTATAACTCATCCTCCACTATTCGACGATACGATGCGGCTGTTGTCGTTGTGAATACAATTATAAACATCTTGTACTCACTATTGTTGTATTTCGGGTTGACGAATAAAAAATACTTAACATACCTCGCTTCTTTCCATTGGTGTTACCAACGAACGATAATTGAAATGTTTGACCGTTTGAAATTTTATGGGCACCTTATTTATTCTTAAGATCACTTCTTCTGATGGTAAAATTTAATCTGGCGCCGCAAAAAACTAAGTAAAGGTACAAAATCTCGAACGTCTTTCGTCACAAGTCTATTTTCTCTTCGGGTATTATTTCTTTTCCAGCTGATTGAGCGTAAAGCGATGGTTCATCAAGATCTAAAAGTTAGTACGAGTTGAAATGTGGAACAGGTCCATACTCGAAATTCATAACGTTGTCCTCTCTCTAAAATAAATTACTGACAATCTCTGAGCAGTTTATTCTGTGTTTTGGGCACCTTTAGACTTGAAATAAGTTAAAGGATGAAGCGTTAGAGGTCATGGCCTCGTTTGTTCAACCACCTTTAATCGCATTCTTTACAACATATTACTTCCATTTAATTTTCAACATTTTCTAAAAAAAAATTATATTAATTATCCTAATAATCCCTTTAAATAAAACGTAATCCTTGTCTTTGAATATTATTGGGACAATCTACAAAAAAGACTTCCTCAAAGCATTAAAGAATTCAAATATGAAAGAGCAATGAAACACTTTTGTCTTGGAAGAATAAAGACTCTCACAAAAGCTGTTAATATGATGATATCTCTTTAGGAAAAATATATAAAAATGTCGGCAGAATTAGTTATCATACAACCTTGAAATATTGGTTATCCTTATGTATAAAAGGTCTTTCGTTTGTCCGTTTAGAGATTCATTTGCATGATATTCTGGTAATTTACCAACACATCAATATTCATGATCCAAAAGATCTTTTCTTTAACCCAATAATGTTGATTTTCAAAGAACTACGCAATATTTTTAAACATGCATCATTTTGTCGATATTATAAAGAATAACAAATATTAACTGACTAAACATTATTTAAATTTAAAGCACTTCATTTGAGGAAGGAGGAATTCCGCCCAGGAACTACTGAAATCTCGAAAGTTCTAGACAGATGTTGATTATTCATTCGAGACTATGAATTGCAAATTGTAGGTCCGCTTCGAGGACGGTATAAGGTGGATCGTTTACTCGAAGACCAACAACTAGTCGTACGAACTAAAGTTTACTGAAGATTAATTTCTAGTCATAACGTTTATGCCTAGAAGTGGTCCCGAAAATTTCGCCGCTAGCTAATATACATCTCCCCAAGAGACTGTGGTAATCGATTGGAGCTGACCTACTTAAATGAAGGGTTTATGCATGTTTGCAAATAAAATTCTCGATGCCCTAGATAAGGATCAAATTTATTAGATTTTGTATTAGGGTTGAGAAAGAAAGGGATCGGAAATCTACTATCAAAATCAGATGGTTTCTTTTGTTATTTAATGGTTCTTTTCCTTGCGTAACTGTTGACACGGTTTAACTAACTATTTATCGCGTCAATAAAAAAATTAATTTTAATCTTTTTATTTGCCAATGCTATATACAGTGCTTTAGATATTTGCACGCATAGCGGTACTTATAATGTGCAATCTATATATATTTTGCAATGTACGCCTTTCAAATAGGAATTGACAGAAATTGTATTATGGTAGTCTGACAATTCTATACGCTTGTTAGATCAACTTTAGGAAAATTAACTATTATTTTGATGCGTAATTTTCAAAGAAGAAGCATTTATATTTGAAGCTACCGGCGCCTCCGCCAAATTGAAAAGGAAATTTATCTTTGTGAAATATATTGTATGTGAATGGTGTTGCTGAATTTGTTTATTTTCAATGTTAAAATGTTGAATGCATTCAAATATTCAAACAACAGATGACATTAATGGTAATTGTATTATCAATTAATACAATTCTAAAGTCAATGTCTCGGCAAATATTGTAAATTCTTCTCTTTAGAGCAATTTTTTGTAGTAATTGTAGTTTGGAAAAAAAACAGAAGAAACGCTGAAAATAGAGAAACTGTCCGCGTTGGCCTTTCCCAAATGGCGCCGTTCAATCGAAATCCAAAAAGTCTACAAGCACCGAAATAAAAAAGAAAATGCAGGAATCACCCAAAAAATTATAAATAACGTTCAGATCGACTTTTATTAATTATTTAAAGATTTTTCAAGAAGTCCAAAGAAAATTTTAACATTTATTAGAATTTTAATTGTTATTAGGAATATTTTTCTTTTCATCATGTGAGGAATATTTAAGTGTTACTTAGAAAATAAGGGGGCCTATCTAAAAACGAAGAAATATTGCTATTAAGAAAAATAGAATTCAAGAATAGTCGAGAGTATATATTCATAAAAGCTACTCTTCAATAGATGTTTCCACCAATTTCTCAGAGTGGCTATCGAATGTGATCCTTGGGAATTTGTTTCTAGTGGACAGCTATCTTCATTCACGCAAGAGTTATGATATTTTCTGAGGTCATTCCTCAGAACTACGTAGACTTGGATAAACCACTACATCTTTTACAAGTTGCTAATCTAGCTTTATTGTGACATTCGTATTGTTTTTTCCTATTACCGTTACTTATATTTATTTTAACATTTCTATTTTTTTAAGATTTTTTCCGTATATTTAAGTTTGTTTGCTGGTTCCTTTGGCACAAATGATTATGTCGTCTGTAACAGCACGATTAAATTTACATTTCTGTAACCCACTTATGGCCTCCTTGCCTTACCTTACTTACACTTCGTTTAATACAAAAATTAAAAAGCTCGGACTCAAGACACCACCCTGCCTTCGCCCTTCGTTGGTAATAAATTCTGTTAATTCAAAGTTTGCTGTTCTTACATGTTGTTTCGTAGAAACTCTTTATTCCTTCACGCAATTTCTTGTTCATCCGTTTCTTTATAAGGCTTAATTTTTAATTTTGAATCTATTGATTTTCCATACAGCAATGTATGTGCAATAATGTGCAATGACTATCATGAATTGAGTTGTGTATATGGAGCGATATATTAAAAACTCATTTTCAGCTCGTACGCACATTTGATAAAGACTTTCATTCATTAAGCGGCTTGCCACACATCCTATTCTATTTGTCAGCGTTGTGATGTCGTGCACAATGCACACACGCCTTGTGTAGTAGTAGTAGTATTGGTGCGATCGTAGTAATACGCTTTGGCATCAAGCTTTTGAATTACAACAACAATCACAACGAAAAAATGAGACTACGAGATAAAGCGATCGCCAAACGTATAGATCATTGGCGAAAACGGTGTATTAACGCAAAACGTATTGCCGATGCCCAGTAAACGACTACAGCCGACTTTACGATACCTCTTCCTCCTCCCCGCGTTTTTTTTTTCTACGACGTTAGGTATATACACACACACACACACGTATTATGTTGGTGGTTCCTCCTGGCCAAACGTCGTCATTCTGTTCTCTTCAGTTCGCTACATACCACGTTCTAAAGCGTTAAATTCTTACCTGCGCATGTCAGTAGCTTTAGTTAAATGCTGAATGATCGGTGCACGGCTCGGGACGGTTTTGTTATTCTCCCGTTCGCCTTAGTGTGGTTTGTGTTTCCGAGAGAGCGGTGACTGTGTCTTGCGCCTAAAACAGATCCAAATGAATACATATTTATGGCGTTACGACCAATTCAACTCTGCATTGTGTTTACAATAGGATTCCATTTGGCCGCAGCAACACGTAAGTCGAAATCTGACACCTTACGCCTAGTTTCTTACTCGATACTTCACCGAAGCTTCGGGGCCAAAAAACAACAACCTCTTCTCTCGCGAATCTTAGATTACGTTAGATTAGGAAACAGGCGCATGCAATTAACTCCTTGCCTTATATATCCGCCTATGTATACATATATACGCTAGAAGTGTGCGCGTCTATATAAGTGAGCGATGTGTATATACAAGTTTTTTGGACATGGGGCAACATTGGCCAACATGGCGGACGTCTTAACGCTACGTTAACTTAACATTTCATCGCCGGGCCTTCGTTTGAGCGTTTCTAATACTCCGATTCATAATGTCGCCGATTGCCTAAACGATAATCCATCGTTTGCAATCTCCAGCATCCGATCTTCTTCCTCCGTTCAAGCTGTCAACGTGAAAACATGTTCGGAACTCGCCAGATATCGCGTGTAACTCGTGCGCGCCAGTGTATGTGTGCGTAGATTTTTGGAGCATTTCACTTTTACGTCGGCTCGTACTGTTAATTTTCGAGAGTTAATTTCGTCTCCGTTACACATAGGTGAGATTTCGTTACGTCAACTCTCCGTATCGTCCTTCCTGCGATTCTACTCTGCTTACGTTTCATGTGGATTCCACTTCCTTGTGTTCCTATTTCTAGGCATTGTGCCACCTGTAAACACCCCGCACTTGATCTCTATGCCTGTAAAACGAGTTGGGCGCTTCAATATCGGCGTAATGAAGATGTTCTGAATAGGAAATGCAAATTTGAAATCGCTTTACGCTTTAATAACGTTCTTGAACGTGATAGACGAGTTTTTTTTTAGAGGATCTAGTTTGTGGGGAATTAAAATTCATCTATGAGAGGGTATAATTTATCCTCCTCAAACTTGAGGGATGATAGTTTCCGTATTACTGCATATACACGTTGTAGATTTTATTATATACAAAATATTACAAATCCGTTTCAAAGAAAATTCTTTTCCATGTGCAACTTAAGAAATCAAGCAATACAAAAGTCAATACACTTGATCAAATTATTTGTTTAATAATAAAGGTCAGGAGACCAATTTGCTCGAAAAAAGTTAGTATCTCCACGAAAAAATTTAAATTTAAAAATTTGTTTTTTTCTTTTCAATTCAAGATTGCATAGCATAAAACAAGGTACAAAAAATCGATTGAAGTTATGAATAAAAAACCAGGTATCCTTGTTACAGCTAGCTTCTGTTTGTAATGAAGCTTCAGGAGAAAGAATAAACAAGGGAGCGTTGTCGGATTCGGAAAATTCGTCGGAAAAGTCTCATTTATTTTCGTCGTTATTAATAATACGTCTTCATCATCCTCCTACCTGAAATGAAATTCCAGGCGAAATTATTTACATGAAATATCGTATTTTTTTCTAACTCGACATACGAAAAAATTCGTGAAACATCAGAAATTAAAAATGCACTAAATTCTAAAACAAATCATGATGTAGCAAGTTTCTATGATATTTTATCAAGTTCGGTTGCAATTGCTCAACATTTGCTATTTACATATCTTTCTACATTTAAAGAATCGAAAATGAGTGATTTGATCTTGAACATGAAAGTATATTGGAAGAGGCGATAGTACGAAGAATATCCTATTTCTAAGTCAAATATTGGAAATCCTTTCATGATGAACCAAAGTGTGGAAGACCTCTAGAAACATGAACTGCAAAAATCATCAACAAAGTTTAAGATTTGGTGTTGAACAATCGACCCAGACTGCTCAGTCTGGAACAAACACTCTGTAGATGACAAATTTGCGAGGATGACTTGACCGCTTTATCCCAAAATGAAGAGCTTTATGGAATTGTAACCCGGGATGAGACTTGGGTGCACCGTTGGGACTCTCCCGGGGAACACGAGTCCACGCAATGACTTCGTAATGATTCTCCATCACCTAAGAAGGCAATTAATTTTGTAGGACGCGGAGGGGATTCTCTTAATTGAGTGTATGCCAAAAGAGATTACAATAATGATCACAAAGGTACAATAAGGAAGGCGGCTATATACCCATAAGTATCCTCAGAAAACTATGCTTCTGCACGGTAATTGCAGAGTGCATAAAGCACGAATTGCCCAAGCAGTAGTCAATGTATGCTGCCATTCCTCAAAGAATTATATCTAGCTTACAGTTCGAATCTCGCCCCCTGTGACTATTATGTTTTCCAAAACTCAAAAGATATATGAGAGGGCGTCGCTTTTTATCGAATGATGACTTGAAAAACGCTGATTTTGTTGATGTTTCCGGAACGATATTTATCTACCAAATTTACCAAAATAAATTTGTTACAAAATAATGTCATTCAAATTCAAATTTCTCAAAAACTATTAAAGATACCGCAAAATGGTCGTAATCCCTGTAATCAGCAGGTCAAACTGCATAAGGAACCATAATCGAAATAGATATTTTAAAACATTTTTGAATTCGTCAAATCGTTTCCAACGATTTAAGATTTTTTCTTAATTTTCCTATATTTTTCAAACAAACAGCTTCCTTTATAGATTTCGATACGCTGGATCCATTAATAGTTACCCCACCTTTCTATCACTTACGGTAAGCGAGCTATAAGTTTTAGAATGTTGGGAAACTTTGATTCCCATCTTTAACTTTTTTCGGGGTGTAATTCGAAAAATAAACGAGATAGGTAAATGAGGGCGGTGGGAACCGATTCTCTGAGTCCGATTTTACTTAAAAACATGTAACTGAAGCCTTTGTATTGCGTTGAAAAGTCCCCAAGGAAATTTAGAGTAAAACGCGAGAAATTCAAATTTTGCTTTTATGTTGGAATTAATTAAAAATTCCAAAATTATCAATTTTACGTAGAAATCATCTGATGGTATTTAGGGAAGATTTTTTTACTTAAATAAACGCGTACTTAAAAAAAAATCAGAAATTGTAGTTTCTTTTAAAGTTTTTATGACAGATATGGTAAAGAACTTTTCTAGTATATAACCATTACCCAAGCTAATGGTCAGAATTGTTAAGTTTATGTGTATTGCAATGGCGTAGATGCAAAATGTAGAGGCAGGTAGTTTTAACCCCAACAGGAGGTTTTCTTAGAAACACCCCGCATGGCTTATTTACTGAGAGTCGTGATCGCAATAGATTCTTCTGGAAAATGAAAGGACATGATTTTGCTATACTAAGAATAAGTAGTTAGAATTAGGAAAAAATACAGAAAACATTCTATTATAAGATATACTATATAGTTTAAGGATCTAATTCCTTCAAAATTAAGTCAAGAAATGTTAACGCAACTACGTTTTAGCGTGCTAGATGCGAAGTTTAATAAGATGACAATAATCTACAGTGTGTTTTCAAACTTCCCATTCCTCGTACGTTAAAATCCTGTGCACAAGTTTATCTTGACAATTCCTCATAGCGTGACAATTTATCGCAAAACAATTTACAACAACAGTTTATCGCTCTTATTATCGTTTTCAACTTGCGGCTGCTTTTGAACCATCATCTTTAGCGGGATCAATTGCCACGACTTCCAGCATTTAGAAGAACTGTGCTAAGAGTTTGTGTTAAAGTTGAGGAAGAATGTCAATTATTGAATCATTTTTATTTGATTTTGGCGTCGGTATATTTTACCAAGTTTATGCAATACATGATGTGCAGTATATCAATATCATTCGTATTGTGATCACTTCGCTACCACGAAAAGATAGAGAAACCTACAAACGCTTATTTCTGAAGCTTTCAAAACATTAAAACTTGCTGTTCAACCATCAACAATTCTTATAGAATTTGTACAGGTTATAATTAAAGTCCGAGGTAAATTTCCTGCATATAAGAAGAAACTTCTAACATCTTTACTTAACTATTTCAAAGATACTTGTATTGGTAAAGTTGACCGTAGAAGAAGAAGAACACCTTTATTTTCTATAAACTTATAGAACTCCCACCGAGCAGTCTCTGAAGATATCGTTCACACGAATAATGCTATTGGAGATTGGCACATTAGTTCCAAATCTATTGCATCCTACTATACGGAAATTTATTACGCCCTAAAAAAGTTAAAATAAAGTTAAAATTAGTAGCGGTGCATGATTACGCTTGCCGATTATCTTCGCGGAATTCCAATTGCAAAATACCGGGTGATTCATTTATTTTGGGGCGACTGAATAACTCAGAAACCATTTATTTAATAAAAAAAAATGTTGATAAGATATGAGGGCAGAAAAAGTATATTGTAAGGTCCACGTTTAATTTTAGAAATGCGCAAAATATATTATTTTCTTAACATGTTATACCCCCTGTATCGAGGTGTACTTTTTACTGCTGTTTAGATATGGACTAAGTATATTTGCTGAAAAATTCATGATGCCCCTCCAAGCGCGACATATATAAAAAAAAATTAAACTATTTACTTATTTTTTGACTTGCGGCACAGGTAGGATCCTCAAAAAATCATAGATATTTGATTATAATTTAAATTTGGCAAACTTTAATATCAAAGTTACTTCGGAAAAAAGATATTGCGCTAAGCTTACGCGGCTATTGCCTTTATTACAAAATAATTAATAATATGCAATGGTTTTGCAACTTTTATGTAGCCGAGTTCTACAACCTTTTACTATAAACATCTCACATTCGAAAACACCCTCTACAATCCAATGACCACTCGATTACATAACATACGTATTACATATCCACCGAGGTTTACTAACGGCAAGTGAAATACAAGCTTCTGTAATAAGTTCTAAAAGAGTATAGGATAGAAGTTGCGCAATCAGAGCAGATCTGGTTTGTATCGCTTTGAGGAGAAAGTTACTTACGTTTGCGTTGTATTAGCAGTCTAATTGGATCCATACTTTAAATAGATCGAATTAGCAAATTAACAACTAACTGAACAGTTTCACAATTTAAAGAGTTGAATTCCAAGGCCGTAATTGTATGATAGAATTTAACGGTACAAGTTGAAATTACGTTAAATTCATTGTAATGGCATAGATAGAGATAATGGTAGGAGATAATGATTCAAAGAAATTTAATATATTTTTTTTCTATAGCAAATGTTAGAGTGCTTTGTTGTACTCAACATAA